>JADRCH010000305.1:81945-98024 GCA_019843965.1 Rhynchomys soricoides | reverse complement strand
AAGGGGGGAGGGAGGCTCTGGAAAAGGAAGGGAGACAGGAACAGTGAAGAACAGACAGGCAGACTCCCACACTCTGATTCCCTGGCTACAGGCTGTTGTCTAGGTTCAAACACTGGACTCTCTCTCTCCCCTTAATCAAAATTTCCAACCTACTCAGACTGTCTCCCTTAAAAGTGGGGGTACAGGAGAGCAAGAAGCTGGTCTCAACTTCTAACCAAAAAGCTGGACTAACTAACCTAGTTTAATTTACTTGGCAATAAGCTGGGCCTGGTGGCACAGACCTGTAAATCCCAGCCATTCCAGAGGCTTAGAAAGGAAAATGTATGTTCGAGACCTTCCTGAGTAACTTCAGAAGACCATTTATCAAAATAAGTTTTTTTGTTTGTCTTCTTGTTTTATTTTTAAAGAGGCCCAAGCACCTAGATGTAGGTAGTACATATCTCTGACCTCAGTACTCAAAACGAGGAGGTTGCCTGATCCCAACCAGTTTGAGCCAGTCTGGTCTACACAGAGTATTCCAGACCTGTCCGGCTATACAGTGAGCCCCTATCCCAATCAATCAATCAATCAAATCAATAAATCAAAATTAAGATTGTGGGCCACCTAGTTCAGTGGTAGAGTGTTCCGCTAGCGTTCAAATGCTCTTGCTTCAATCTTCATTCCCACAAAGAACGAGAAATAGACTCTTTCAAATCCATCCATGATTCTTAGAGCCTCACACATCATTTTAAAACCTGCAGACCACAATAGAAGCAAAACTAAGTAAAAGAGAATGTGGGTTTCTAAAGTTTCCTCTTTCAATGCACACTTCATTTTAAATACAATTTATCATCTCTTTGGGCAGTAAACAGCAAATGAAATTGAAAACTAATGAATTCACATTTCAGCTTAGATTGTGCTCTTAATTCACAGCTCGTTGAGTACATTACTCACTGAACAGATGACTAAATAAAATCTGTTAATCAATGCAGTATTCAAAAAATTAAACAATACACATTAGAATAAATTTGTGTATGTGCTTGTCATGAGTGTGATGTTCTACAATACAGGTCTGACTGAGTAGAACAGAACAGACAGGAAACTGAGCAGGCAATATCTCTTTAACATAGATTTCATTAAGACAAGGACCTAAAACCTGAGCTGCCTACTCTGTGCTGGCCTCAGGACAAAAGGAGAGCTCTGTGGTAGAGCAAAGACTTAGCATAAAGGAGAGCCCAGCATATTCCCCTAACTTGGCTAAAGGAAAGAGAAAAGAGAAATGGGAGTTTCTGCCCTCCTCCTCCTGTGGACTCTGTTAAACCATAGTAAATATGCAAATTGTGTGCCTGGGGGTATAAATGAACAAATACAAGGCCACACACATCTCTCTACAGCTCTGCTCCACTGCCTGGAGCCTGACTGGTACCATATATATAAAGTTGGGATAAAAATAGATTTATTTTCCCTTTCTTCCCTCAGTGTCCTAAAAACTTTTGACAGAGAATATGTTTCCCTCAGTGCTACATTCTAGGCTCATCATCTATTTTTATCTAGCACACACTAGTTCATAAATGTTGGCTTAATGTTATTAAATAATAGTAATATAACAACGGGGCTAAAAAGAAAGATCTGTTAAAAACAGGTCAAAGGTGATTGCAAGAGGCCTAGAGAGATGGTTCAGTGGTTAAGAACACTGAATGCTCTTCCAAAGGTCCTGAGTTCAATTCCAAGCAACCAGATGGTGACTCACAACCATCTGTAAAGGGATCCGATGCCCTCTTCTGGTTGTCTGAAGACAGCTACAGTGTACTCATATAAATAAAACATATCTTTAAAAAAAAAAAAAAGTTATTGCAAGTCTTCATCCACAGTGCCCTGAAGAACTCAGAGGGTAGGCCAGCTGTCTGGCTATAGTACTAACTCTTTAAGTCAAAGACACTGCATTAAAATTTGCTTCACTTGTATCATTAACAGCAACCCCAGAATTCCTAAGAGGTGCACTCTACCCAAAGGCCACAACTAAGGAGACCTTCAAGGCACAAGGCAGGTTGGTGACGGAAGCTTGGTTTCAGATCTGTCTCACCTTGTACTCTCTTTAGGGTTTCCCTTTTGGACTCTGCTCACTGGCAAGCAAGCATGTGCACACACTTCTTCTGACTTGATTCTGATCATGTTCTGGCCCTCCAGGCCCTGTCACGATCAAGCTATCCAGAGTCATCTCAAGTTGTCTTTTCTCCACTGCATCTATTTCCTCTTGAAAATAATTCAATTCCTACTTCTTCCAAAGCAACACCAACACCAAGTGTATTTTTGCTAGAGTCACGAGTCAGTTACAGTGATACTTTATTACTATTAATGGTTTAATAGTAAACACATCTCAGCCTCTGTTCTCGTCAGTATTAAACACAACTAGCTTCCATGAAGCTTCATTTCCAGCAATACCTGTTCCAATTCCTGTTTGCAGACAACACAATCACCCAGCCAGTTTAACCAAAAAGAGTCCTTGTAGCTCCTACTAGAAGCTGTGAGAGTGTATCATGGGTGCTCAACAGAACTGCACAGACCAGGAGCAAAGTCTGGACTCACCACAAGCCTAAATCTCCCTCCACTCAGCTCCCATGACAACGGGAACCAAAAGCTCGCACTTCACACAGACGGGTCCTGAAGCAGATTTCCTCTGCACACCACTATGCCTTCACTGCCTTACCTGTGCATCTTGCCACAGGCTCCATGAAGTACAGCACCTTGGTAGAACCTAAGTTACCACATAATTCTAGCCGCAAGGTATGCTGGGAAATTCTAGTCCAGCAATGGGGGAATCTACTACAGAAGAGACAATAGCAGTGCTGGATGGCCAATCTGCACTGGTTTTCGTCTGCAGCTCTTCTGTCCACTTTCCCTCCTTTGCACGAAGGTTCACATCTGTTGCTATCAGAGTCTCCCTCTCCAACCGTTGCAAGAGCCCCAGCTAATCCACCCACTTCAATCTCAACAAGCTGAATGCTTCTGAGACAATCAAAGAAAAAGGACTTTTAAACTTCAATACTGAATCAAATATTATTACTCAAAACTATTGTTCTTGGTTATAAGTAATAAAACTCTTAAACATAAAATTTAAGTTGTGGCATGAAATCCCGGATATGATTTAAGGTACTGGAAACAGCCCTAGGGAACTACGTACCCCACGGTCAAGGATGAGTCCAGAAATTGCAGTGGTGGGGTTAGAGGTCATTAGCCCAGCAGCCTGGTTAAACAATAAATATCTCAGGGGAAGGAGTCTGTTTGCTGCACAGGAGGGCTGCAGTCAAATCCTGGACCTGGAGCTTGATCTGGGAGGTTGCTCTTGTTCTTTAATTCTCTCTGAACGTCAAGGTCTGGTCCTCTTCTATTCCACAGGGATGCTAAAGGACTGAATGGCAGCCAGTGAACAGGAACACTCTTGCAATAATTTACCAAGAGTAGTAACTGTGACAGTGAGGACTAGTGAAGACGGGAGGGAACAATCTCACACAAGCTCAAAGGTCACAAGAATCACACACAGAGAGCAGGGGCTCAGCTTACAGGACATACACAGCATGCACCACCATTAGTAGCTAAAGGTAGGTAAGGCCTCTGAGAACCTGGGAATGAGCCCTGACTAAGCAGAAATAGTCATAAAATCCAAAACCACAGAGTGAGACCCTGTCTGGAAAAAATAAAAAAAACAAACAAACAAAACCACCACAGTAACCAAGAAAGAAAGAAAAGGAGAGGAAGACTAGTGAAAACGCACAGAGATAAGAGAACAGAACTCACTTCACTGTCATAAATGTTTTTGCCTTGAGGAAGTCCAGCGAATGCCACCCAGGGTCTTGGGCCACCATCCATTCTCCCACTGCCGAGTTCTAGCTACACTCAGGGATCAGGGACTACAGTGGGCAGGGGTCTGAGCAGAACCACGAGGGGAAGCTTGCTCCTCTGCCTGTGTGGTTTTCACCACCAAGAAATCAGTGGGCCCACATGTCGGTTTCCTCCAGAGAAGACAAACACCAGCTAGGAAGCACTGTTTCCTTTTGCATCAGTGAAGTCCTGCTTCCATCTCAACTCAAGAACCAAAGACTGTTGGATGTCATAGCCACAGAGATCCACCTTCACCTGTGCATCACCACTGACAATGCAGAGTTGATTTGCCACGGATGATTCTCATATGTTTGACCTATTATCTGACTCAACATGTAGTTTTAAAAAACAGAACACCAGGCTGTGGTTGAATGTTCCTCTAATACACGTGTTACACTTGACGGTCCCTGTGATGGTACTGAGTAGTGACTGGATTGTGGGTGAGGAAAACCTCTCTCTCTGGAGCTGGTTGGTTTTTTCATCGCCACCTACACTATGACACAGCAAGTAGGCTCTTGCCACATGTGTCCCCTCAGCCGAGTACTTCTCAACTCTCAGAGATGTAAGAAATACATTTTATTTCATTATACATGACCCATCTGTGGTAGTCTCTTTCAGTAGCATAGAATGCATTGAGAGATTCCAGGAGGGCTCCGCTTCATTCAGAAGTTGTTGGAAGTAAGATTTCTTGGGTAGCTGTACAGACTTTCTACAGCAGCATTCTACTAAAAAGCATAAACATGGGACTCTTGATAGCCCAAGCATTTCAATGATAGTTGGCTGCCTGCCAAACACGTATCACATAAATCCTCCACAGAGCAAATGATTAATGTGTTTATGAATGCCAAAGGCCATGAAACTTGTTTAAAACAAGTTGCAGCCTTTCACAAATGCGTTAGCTGTCTGAAAGATAATCTACCAGAAGTAAAATATGCATAAGCCATACTTTACTGTTTGGCTTCAAAAGGCAAATAAGTTATTTAGAGCCAGAAACATGGACATTCTTCCAGGAGATCAACAGACGAGTGACAGACTCGATATAAACACCTTCTGCATCTTTGTGTAACACATGATTTCACAGTATATGTTAATACATTAATTCCCAGCTAAAACACCTCTCAATTTTCTTACTTAAAGATCATTTTCAATAGATTCTTCATCAAAGAAATTATAAAGAAGACTTCAAATAAGGTAAAAATTGTAAAGCTTGAGTATTTATTCCAGCCACACATTTCCCAGTCTCCGATAATAAGGAATAAAGATTTTTTGATAGGCCTTCGAAAAAAGTATTTGCTTGAAAGGTTATTCCTTCAACAAATGTTTTCAGTAGGTATTGTCGGCAACACAGTATAACAGTTGTTGAGTAACAATGTGTAACTAAACTTTTCCTGAGGAGATACAACAGGAACACCTACTCACTCCAGAGAGGCAGCCTAGGACAGACCAAAGTACAGGTATCACCAAGGCCCTTGGTGAACCAATGCGTTTTATTGGAGTTACTTACAGGAATATGGGTGAGGGGTAACTTACAGGAGCAGTATGACTCACGCTGCATCACCAAGCCCACCCCAGCTCACAGCTGGGAACCTGGAGCACCCGCACAGCCTGCAGGTAGCTCACACATTGAACTGCCCTTTCCAATCAGCTCTTTCTAAACCTCCTCAGGCAGCTCAGCCGGCTTCTGGGAGTCTTCTGTGCAGCTTGGCTTTTAGAAGAAGGACTCAGCTTTGATTGCTTACTCTGGTAGGAGGGGTCTCATGAAAATGGTCAGTTTCAGAGACTTCCTGAAGCTACTGGGAGTTGTTTATCTTCCTGCTTAAGGAGCTTCCCTGCAGGAGAGAACACTTCAATCTCAGAGAAAATGGTTTTGATCACCCTTTCTCCCTCCCTCCCTCTCTCTCCCTCTCCCCTTTTGTCTCCCCCCCTCCCCCCGCCCCACTCCTCTCTGTGTTGGTTAAAACTCCCAGATAACCACCCCGTGGAGACTAGGTTTCAACGTATGAACTTGTCAAACTCCCACTCCCAGATAACCACCCCGTGGAGATTAGGTTTCAACGTATGAACTTGTCAGTGTTATAAATATTTACTCATACCCCTTCCCAGCATAGAAATAGCAATGACTTTACTATTGTGTCAGGGTTCAACCATTACTGAAAACTCTAAGGCAAGAGCCAACATGTTCTTAAAATAAATTAGCTATTATTATATCTTATTTTGGAGATTTTAAGTTTTAAAAGTTTGCTATGGAGGGCTGGGGATTCAGCTTAGTCACTGAAGTACTTGCCACACAGGCAAGAAGACTTGAGCTCCATCCCAAGCATTCACGGAAGCAGCCAGGTGGGCTGGTGTGAGTCTGTACAACCAGGTCTGGGGAGACAGAAACAGATGGATTTCTGGATTTGCTGGAGAGCCAGCCAGCCTAGGCTAATAGATAAGTCCCAGTTCCCTTGAAAATCATAAATACATAAATAAATACATAAATATATAAATAAATTGGCTTGAGAGACCTCAGCCATTAAGAGCACCCCTTGCTCTTGCAGAGGCTCCCAGCACTCTCGTGGAGATCCATAACTGTCTGTCCTTCCATTTCCAGAGGGTCCAACAACTTCTTCTGACCCCCATGGACACTGCACTCATGTGGTGCACAAACATACATACAGGCAAAACACCCAAGCACTTATAAATAGTAGATAGATCGATGATAGGTAAAATCTTTTAAACGCCGGGCAGTGGTGGCGCACGCCTTTAATCCCAGCACTTGGGAGGCAGAGGCAGGTGGATTTCTGAGTTCAAGGCCAGCCTAGTCTACAGAGTGAGTTCCAGGGTAGCCAGGGCTACACAGAGAAACCCTGTCTGGGAAAAAAAAAATCTTGTAAACAACAACAACAAGGTGAAAATCGGGCAGTGGTACCGCATGCCTAGTCTCAGCATTTGAGGCAGGCAGATCTCTGAGTTCAAGGTCAGCCTGGTCTACAGAGGAAAGTCCAAGACAGCCAAGGCTATACACACCTGTCTCCAAACAACAAGGTGGGCAGGAATGACATCAGGTTGACTTCTGGCCTCCACACACAAGCATAAATATGTACACAAGTATATGCATACATACATACACAATCTGTTATCAAATGTGTATGTGCAGAAAATCAGTTGTCTTAGTTTAAAAAACGTTCCTGAGTGAATAAAACTGGAATGTGTAAGAGGGCTGAGATGGCATCTGAGAGCAATAGTGCTTTATAAACAAGCATAACAACTAGGTTCAAACCTCTAGCGCCCATACAAAAAGCCAGACGGCTGGGCTTGCACCTGTGTGCTGGATGGCTTTGTGCCAACTAGAAGCTGACATCATCCGAGAGGAGGGAGTCTCAATTAAGAAAATGCCTCCAAAAGCCTGTGCTGTAGAAGAGCCTGTAGGACAATTTTTAAATTAATTAATTAAATTAATTAGGGCCCAGTCCATTGTGGGTAGGGCCTTCCCTGGGCTGGTGTCCTGGGTTCTATAAGAAAGCAGACTGAGCATGCCATGGGAAGCAAGCCAGTAAGCAGCATCCCTCCATGGCCTCTGCATCAGTTCCTGTCTCCAGGCTCCTGCCCTGCTTCAGTTCCTGCCCTCACTGCTTTTAATAATGAATTGTTATATGGAATTGTGAGTGAAATAAACCCTCTCTTCCTAAAAGCTACTTTGGGTCATGGTGAAACATGGCAGCAACAGCAATCCCAACTAAGACAACCTATAACCCCAGTGATCCGGGACACAGGGCAGGAGGACCCTGTGGGCTTACTGGCCAGCAACCTTCCTCCAGGTTCAGTGAGACCTTGTGTCAAGGTAAGATGTGATTTAGCAGAATGCCCTGTGAGTACATGCCATGAGTACATGCAAATGTACATATACTACACACACACACCACACACACAAGTCTTCAGGGTTTGGTGTGTTTACTATGAACAGCCCTGAGCACATACAATATAGAGAGTATTTTATTATTTCTGTTCCTTGCACAACTTTTAGCCTATCCTACAGAACCATCACTGAATAATAGACAGAGAAGGGCTGGAGAGATAGTTCAGTGGTTAAGAGCACTGACTACTCTTCCAGAGGTCCTGAGGTGATTTCAAGCAACCACATGGTGGCTCACAACCATCTGTAATGGAATCTAATGCCCTCTTCTGGTGCATCTGAAAACAGCTACAGTATACTCATATACATAAAAAATAATTCTTAAAAAAATGTTTATTAAAAATACACAGAGAAATGGGCATCCTGAGGAATGTGAAGGCTGCAGATTCTAGGCCACATCTCCTCACTCCTGTACTGACTCTCCCTCTATAGTGGTCCCTGAAAGCAGGGACAATCGATCAGGGAGCTCTGCTAATGCCAGCCCTGTGCAGATCATTTCCTGTGTTCACACTTGGGTTTTCTCAGGCTGGAAGCTGACCTTGCTGCTAAACCTTGGCAGCTTAGGAAGCTCCAGCATCTGGCTGAGGGGTGCTACTCTGACCTGCTCTCCTCACCTTTCTCCCTCTATTTGCCTGGATTGGAGCAGATCAAGGGAGGAGGCAGGCACAGTGTATCCTTCTGTAAGGGTAGAGATGCCACACACAAACACCAGCAAGGCTCTGGAAGCACTGCAGGACTCAAGAAGAACGAAGTAAAGTGGTAAGGAGCTAGCAATCCACAGGACCATCAAAACAGACTCCCTAGTAATGTTACAACCTCAAACAGAATCACAGCTCTGTGGAGTACTTTACTCAGGTGTGAATGGCTCCGAATGTCATTAAAGCATGCTGAAAATGGATGCTCTAAGCAACTGTGTTCACTAACCTCCAGGAGCCAGGGAAGTATGTGGCACTGTCCAACACAATTGTTAAAGGAAGCAGTTACGCCCCAAATATCTGCTATATCACAACTATTTAACTTTATAAATTTCTAACAAGACTTAGTAAATAAAATACTTTTTATTTACGATATTGCTGGGTGCTGTGTATACTGTTCAAGTTAATGAATGATGGACCACATAGTTACGGACATTGTGTGTCCAAGCCAGGGCTTCATTCACCCTAAACCACTCGCCTGAGCACAGTACCACATAATTACGGACATTGTGTGTCCAAGCCAGGGCTTCATTCACGCTAAGCCACTTGCCTGAGCACAGTACCACACAGTTACAGACATTGTGTGTCCATGCCAGGGCTTCATTCACGCTAAGCCACTCGCCTGAGCACAACACCTTGATTCTTCCAGGGACTGTGGATCATTAGCCAAGCTGAGCCATGTGAGCCTTCTCCTTTTGCAGATATCTGCTTCTCTGTCCAGGTAATCCAGGCCACACTGATCACTCAAATACCACTGACTCCAGATGCTTCCATCTGGCTCTGGTTTTTATTTTGTTTTGAGACAGAATTTCTACACAGGCTAGCCACAGCTCTCCAACTGTCTTAAGTAGTTGAGGATGACCACTTGTGATTCTCCTGTCTCACCTGGAATGCCAGGATGTCCAACTGGTGTGGGGAGTGTGAGAAATCAACCCCGGGGCCCTGCTCCAGGGAAGCCTTCTGTCAGCCGAGCTGCATCCCTAGCCCCTCCACTATCTTCAGCAGTTGATCTGCATTGCATCACACAGGCAATTTCCTGGAGTGGTTATTCAGTTCTTGAGCAGGTATTAAAAATATAGTTGGATTAAAAATATAGCAGGTAGATCTCTGTGAGTCTGAGGCCAGCCTGGTCAACAGAGGGAGTTCCAGGACACTTAGGGCTACACAGAGAAACCCTGTCTCAGAGAACAAAGCAATAGAAGGATTTCATGAGCAAATCCTTCTATTTGAAGGTACATGAGCAAAAATAATTGAAACAATAAAGCTAGCAGAGTCACTCCACCCTTCAGGAGGTTCACTTACACAGCGAGTCTACTGAAGCCAGTGCTGAATCAGTCCATGGAAGGTAATCCAGAACAGACCCACACAGCAATAGCCTACTGAGTTCTGTCTAAGGTAGGAAGGAGATTCAGAGATGGTATGATATCTGTTCACCAAGCAGTACTGTTTACTAGGCATCAACAGACAGGAACATAAACCTCACCCAAGAAACACACTGGTATGAAGATTAAATACACGGCTACCTACAGTGTTACCAACTGTGGCAACTTCTTACAAAAAGTAAGCCTGCTGTCTTAGTTAGGGTTCTACTGTTGTGAAGAGACACCATAACCAAGACAACTCTTAAAAGAACAGCATTTAATTGGGGCTGGCTTACAGGTTCAGAGGTTCAGTCCATTATCATCAAGGACAGAGCAAGGCAATATATAGGCAGGCATGGTACAGGCGGAGCTAAGAGTTCTATACCTTCATCTGAAGGCCTCTAGAAGACTGGCTCCCATGCGGTTAGGAGGGTCTCACTGCCCACCCCACAGTGACACACTTCCTCCAGCAAGGCCACACCCCTAACAGTGCCACTCCCCAGGCCAACCATATCAAACCACCACATCACCTACCCTACCATACGACCCAACAACCCCTCATGGACAGTAGTTGAGAGAAACGAAAACTTACATTTACACTGAACATGAATGCCCAGGGCAGTTCTTCATAAGATCAAACAAGAAGCACTCCAGATGTTCTTTGTGGGGTGGTTACATGGGCCATGGCATACCTACATCACAGTAATAAACAAATGAACCTCAGAAGTCTTCAAAGAAACTATGCTGCATGTGCTGAGCGGTGCTGCTCTGACCTGCTCTCCTCACCAGGAGTTACACACTGGCCAGGCACAGTGATGCACACCTATAACCAACCCCAAGGTTCAGGAGGCCATGGTAGAAGGAAGACAAGTTCAAGGCCAACCTAGGAAACTTAGTGAGGCCGATTCAAAATACAGAGTTAAAAGGAGCTGAGGTCTAATCTGATGGTACAGCATTTGTAGAATGTGCACAAATTTCGTAAGAATTAACAAAGATGGCAGCTGTGACTCGTGCTTGTAATCCTAGCATTCAGTAGGCAAGACAAGAGAATTACCATGCCGGGCAGTGGTGGCGCATGCCTTTAATCCCAGCACTCGGGAGGCAGAGGCAGGTGGATTTCTAAGTTTGAGGCCAGCCTGGTCTACAGAGTGAGTTCCAGGACAGCCAGGGCTACACAGAAAAACCCTGTGTCGAAAAACCATTAAAAAAAAAAAGAGAGAATTACCATGACAGGAGGATTGCCACGATGAGCTCCAGAACAACCAAAGCCACAGAGGAAGGCCATACCCCAGAAAACAGAAGCACTAACAACAGGAACAACAGAAGGAGCCCAGCAGGAGCAAGGCACAGACAGGTGCTTGCACAAGCTTCAACCAACTCATCTGAGGAGTCTGAAGGTGACCACTCCACTTCTGTGGAAGACAGTCACTTATGGAGCTGCACAGATTCACCCCAGATCTGATCGCCACTGACCCACTGCAGACAGACAGCTGACCAACCGAAGACATAAATGCTGTTACAACTGAAATGCACCTTATAGGATGGACAAACAAGCACGTGTGCCACCACTGAAGACACTGGTGCAGAAGTGGCACAAACACCTGCCTCCGCACCTGCATCACTCCATCTGGAGTTCCTGCCCATCTGTCCCGTCCTGGCCTGTGCTCTCTGCTACCCATGCTTTCTGTTGTTCTGGGTGTCTGCCTTTAACTGAGTTCTAACATCATTTACTCCACAGCCTTCCTGGCCTCCCCTCCTCAATTAGCTTTTTCCTGTCTGTCTCCAGGATAGTTTGAGCTCATTACCAAAGAATTCAAAAGCCTGGGCTACAAATATCTGCATCCATCTTTGCCCCCACACCTTAGGCAGGGACCACTGGAAAATGCTTGGCAGGAGGAGCAGACCACCAACTGAGCTAGTGTCATTCCTACTGCAAGGGGCTATTTTGTTCTCAGAAGCTCAGTCTACCCCATGGTCTAGAAAAACGTTGTAGGCCAACATCAAAGGCTAGAACAGCTCCCCCAGGTCACCCTAAAGCAGACCTCTCTTCCCTTTCAAGAGAAAGGTCCAAGGACAGCCAAGCTCACTCAGGATCTTGTGTGTCAATAGCCACACAGCAGTGAGACTTAATTTTCCAGAGTGACTGATTGACAGGGTAATCTTACAGAGATAGCAACATTCAGAAAGGAAAGCAGGGCCCATCTCCAGCAGCATCTATCCCCCACAAGAGTGCTCTATATTATATGCCCGGTGTATACTTAAGGCTGCTGTTAGAAGGCCATGTCAAGGATGCTCATATACAAGTAAATAAAAATAGAAATAATTCATTAACTAATGCCATAGCAGATATGGTAGCATATATCTTTCTCTCGTCCCAGCACTTGGGAGACAGAGGATGAGATTCAAGTCGGTCTTCGCCACACAGCAAATTTAGGGACAGCATGGCTACACAAGACTGGTCTCTCCCCAACCCTCAAAGTGGCATGCTACATAAATGGACCTGAATGTATGTTTGTGTGTGTGTGTGTGTGTGTATGTGTGTGTGCGCGCGCTCAGTTTCCATCAACACCAATTTCATGCTTCTTACTCTTAGGATGTTGATCCTAAGTAGAGAGATCTACTTTCTTCCCTGAAAATGTCCAATTATGCATGTGTTGTGGGCCCAAAAACATATGTAATATATGCTAGAACTGAGTCCCCAGTGAGAGACTAGGACAGTGCATTGGTGTTTCTAACAGGCTGAGACTTATGTTGTGGTTTGCATATAAAATGTTGTCTGTGGGCTCATGTGTTGGAATACTTAGCCCACACATGAAGGTGATGTTTGGGAAAAGCATGAATTTCTGGGGGGTGGAGCCTCGCTGGAAGGGGTGGGGGAGGGGTGAGCTCAGAGGTATGGCAGGCCTGACTGTAGTTCTCTGTACTTGATGAATGCAGATGCAATGTGATCAAGCCCTGCCACCACGCCTTCCCTGCCTTGTTGGCATGTCTTCCCAACCATGATGAACTCCATCCTTACTCAGTCCTTTCCCCTTATGTTCTTTGTCAGATCACTTTATCACAGCAACAGAAATTAATACAAATTCCTACAAACCAAGAAATCCTCATTTCTAGAATGGGACTACGAGTGTGTAGTGTGCACTTGTTAATAGTATTGTTTATAGTTTTGCACAATGTAGCAACAAACAAAAGCACCCTTATTAGAATTCAGCAAGTGCATGTGCTATATTTTGACATCTGTTTTGGTTGCTCAAGCACTACTGTTAGCTTGCTTTCTTTGCTGTAAGATGAATCACAGAGTAGAGGTTAGCAAATAAGTGATCTCCCAGTGACACTGCTCTGGAAGCCCAGGATAGCGAGCGAAATCCCGTGTTATCATTAGTACCTTCATTCTAACCAGCACCTTGGAACGCTCTACAAATACAGCTTCTATAATAAGAAAGTTACATAAAGCCCAGGTGATTTCAGCAGTGCTGTAGAGCAGTCTTAAGAAAGGAGGGGATTGTGGGGGAGGGAGGGAGGCAGAGAGGAAGCCAACCGCTGGAGACAAGGAAATGCTGAGGGAGGAAAGTGCCTGAGAAAAGCAGGACTCCCAGGCAATCAGGGTGCAGTGACACACTGCTCCTCCCACCTCTGCTCCCAAACACTGGGAGGATCCCCTCCATGCAGGGACATCTGCTGGGCATGGACTAGTTAGTGTCAACAGTATGAGGGGGCACAAGAGACAATGGGGGTGGCCTGGGAGTCACCAGGAAAGATGTCACAGGGGTCAGACATGTATACACAGATACCAAAGGAAGAAAGTTATCCTGAAATTAAATGAAATCGCTGCTCACAGATTTAAGATTCTTGGAAAAGAAAGTGGCCTTCATAAGGAAGCTGTTGGTGTTTTTGTTTTTAAGTGGTGGGTCTCAAGTCCTGTGCTCAGGCAATCCCTGTGGAGCATGCAGGTCCCCTTACAGGCACTAGCTATTTCTTTTAGAAATAGCTTTGTTTCCTACGGTAACATAAAAAGACAAATCTTGAAAGCAACCTGATAGACTACAAATACTGTCCAGAAGGGAATCTGTCACAGGCAGATCCAGGTCATTCCCTGCTTTGTCTCCATCCAGAATTCTCATGGTGTTGGGGTTGCAGCTGCAGATCCACTGCCTGGAGGGTTCATTCCTATACTGTGCTGGCCCATACGACCTAGACTGTGCTTCCTAGATTACAGCAACAGCAACAGGTACATAAAATGCTGTTTGTGGTGTGTTTTCCTCTTATGCTTTTCAGTACATTAATCTGAAATGAATCTTATATTATACTCTTATCTATATAAGCAATCTAAGAAATGGGTCACCAGCCACTCCACGTCCATAAAACAGGAACAGATTTACCACAGACAATGACTTTGACTTCACCAATTTTGGCTAGACGAGTGAAAATCAGTTTGAAGAAGAAAGTGACAAACAGGTTAAAGCGGTGACAAGGTGCCAGTGGGGTGGCTCAGAGGTTAACAGCGCTTGCAACCAATCATACTAGCCCAGGTTCAATCCCTAGAACCCAAATGGTGGAAGAGAGAATTGGCAGGCTGACCTTCAGGAAGCCTTGGTATTCAATACCCCACAACCACCACCACTCAACAATCAATGAATGATTTTAAAAGATGATGGTAAGGATTCCTTACTAAAGGCTTCAATTGTGGGACACTGTCACACTAAGTCTAGCACATGCACACACATGCATAAGTACTTGTTCATATAAAAATCTCAAAGAACCATGGATAAAGCAAGTGTTTAAGAATGAAATTCTCTTACTTCCATGCTGCTTAGGACTTTTTTTTCCAAGCAAAACCTAATTCTAAGCTTTGTGTGGCTTAAAATGTAAATGACAACTTCCTTGGGATGCCAGGGCTCCTTTCTGCGTGGCTAGGAAAGAGGGTTTTATGGCCACTGTGCTTGATCAGTGCACACATGCCTTGTTGACCATGTCCAAATGCTGAAATGGGACAAAGATAACCAAATGTACTGGCTGTACATGTGATCCTGTTCAGTCTTCCCCTTTGTGACTTGCCTTACCTGAGCCTTTCACATCACAAACAGACGTGGTGACCACTATGCAGTCAGGTTGGTGTCAGTGTGACACAGTGACATAATGTTCTTTTTCATATTTTAGGGTGTTTGTTTTGTTTTTACAAACCTCTTTTCATATTGAAAGAAAATAAAGAGCATTTTAAAAGACTTGTTTATTTCTATTTTGTGTAGAGGAATGTTTCGCCTGCATGTAATTCTGCAAAGATCCCCTGAAATCAGAGCTGCAGAGTTGTGAGCCACT
The DNA here is from genome assembly GCA_019843965.1 of Rhynchomys soricoides. NCBI lineage: Eukaryota > Metazoa > Chordata > Mammalia > Rodentia > Muridae > Rhynchomys > Rhynchomys soricoides. Next base: position 82,899 of record JADRCH010000305.1, on the reverse strand, counting down.
ATGTGGATGCTGAGACTCCTCTGCAAGAGCAGCTAGTACTCCCTCAGCCACCAAGCCATTTCTCCAGCCCCTATCAAAAGCATTTGTCAGGAAATCAGGTGTGAAAACACCTGAAATGCAAGCTGGAGTGCTCTTCACCAGTGGAGGACTTTCCTCACCCCTCACAAAGCTCCTGCCTTACCCTTAGCCAAGGCAGCAACAAGGCATGCATATGCATGCATATATATACATATATATATGTATATATATGTATGTATGTATACACACACACACACACACACACAAAAACTCCTGGAGTGACGACAGCCCAAAGTTCTGTAAAAATTCTATAGGAAGTTAGAATTCTCTACCCTTGTTCTCTACCCTCAATCCATCGCCCTTGGGGGAAAGTCAATTCTTTACTGTCTCCATGGCAAACATTAGTACTGTTAGATCTACACAAACCTGATTTGTGGAATTACCCCAAATCCTCCAGGATGGAGAATGAAGAGCGAAGGGATCAGGCGTTCACACAGAAACCTGAAGAGGGAAGCCCAGTGTCTACCCGACCCACTCATGTCCCCATGGCCACAAGATTATCCAACAAGCCAGACATCACTGTGCTTACCAGTCATCCCAGCACTCTGGTGACTAAGGTAGGGCAGTGAGGGTTTGAGGCCAGCCTAAAGCTATACAGTAAGTGTCAAAAAGCAATGTAGGATGCAGCTTGGATGTAAGTCAACTCTACGGTTACTGCTCAACACCAAAAATTTATCTGGAATTCACAAGGAAGAATCAAGAAGAAAAACAGAGACCCATCTGTCAGGTCATCAACACTATCCTCCTTGAGTCACAGTGAACCTAATGCCTGGGTACACTTACTGAACGGCTTACTTTGCTATCCAGGCCTCTTTTCCCTTGGTCCCTAAAGTGTCCTAACATACTAACTCTCCTCCTCCTCGCTCCATACTGAAG
>JADRCH010000305.1:65918-81935 GCA_019843965.1 Rhynchomys soricoides | reverse complement strand
CATACTGAAGTGTCCTAACATACTAACTCTCCTCCTCCTCGCTCCATCTTTCTCCCTAAGAAATCACAATGAACAAACAAAGACACAGTGGCACTGAAAACAAAAGAAGTCACAAGGTGGTGGGTACAAGTAATGCCTAGTCTGACTCCAGATGGGTGCCTGGTTTCTGTGCAGCGACACGCCTCAGTGCAGACTGACAACAGCTGCAATTCTGATCCAGAGGCCAGGATTATTTCCTTATGAGAGCTGGGGCTGAGGACATGGCTCACTTGGTCTGATTTTCAGTTTAAGAACCTGAGATTGATCAGCACCCACGTAAACAGTGAGTCGAGGTGGCCTGCCGGGAAGACAGGAGGACTCACTGGCCAACTGTCTAACCTAACCGGCAGGTTCCAGAGGGCTGAGGAAGAGCTCAGCAGTTAAAAGTGCTTACTGCTAGGCCGGGCAGGGTGATGCAATGCCTTTAATACCAGCACATGGGAGGCAGAGAAAGGTGAATCTCTGCGAGTTCAAGGACAGCCCTGTCTACAAAGTGAGTTCCAGGACAGATGAGCTACATAGTGAGATCCTGTCTCAAAACAACAACAAAAAGTGTTCCTGCTACTTTGCAGGACTCCAACTCCAGAGGACCCACTATTCTCGTCATAGGCACCAACATGAAAGTGAACATACCCACACGTAATTAAAACAGAATTAATCTTTGTTTGTGCTGGAGAGATGGCTCAGAAGTTAAGATTTACTTCTATCGAATACGACTCAAACTCAGTTGTCAGCACCTACACTGGACAGATCGCGACCACCTGGAACCCCAACTCCAGGTGAATCTTATGCTGTCTTCAGGTCTCCTCAGGAACCTGCACAGAGGTTTATAATAGTAATTAAAATAATGTGGAAGGCTGGATTGAACTTGGGTCTCTGGTAGAACTGCAGGTGCATGAGCCACCTCACCTCTCCAGCCCCTCACTTTTGGCACAGGGGGCTCTCTTACTAGGACCGGGTACTCACCAATCAGACAAAGCTGGCTGAGCAGCCAGCCTCGGGGATCCACCTGTCTCCGATTCCCAGCACTGTATTATAAGCACACATCACCACACCAGCTCCTTCACCTGGCTTCTGCGGATGGATCGGTCATCATGCACGCATGGCAAGCACTTTACCAATATGGCTATCCCTGTGTTCCTGAGAACTTTTTACTACAAGCAATATATAAAAAACAAGACTACTTTTCTTTCAAATAGACACAATTCACATTTTTTTTTTAAGTTTTAAGATGGTCATTCAAATTTTTTATTTTTCCAATATTTTGTTAGATTCATTTTGAGTTGGAAGAACAGGAATCTACTAATTGAAAACACTGTCCAAAACATGCGTTTGAAGAACATGTTCTTAATTAAACTTTGGCTCTCCATCCAAATTAATAGAAAACTTGCGACTCAGTGTTCAGTGAGCGACTCACAGCTGACTCGTACACCCGCCACATGAGGCTTGACAACTTATGAACACGGCAATTCACATTGTTTTAAACTGTAAGTCGATCCAAAACAGTCTCCTCTCTCCTTAAATTTCCATTGTTGCTTAGGTACCGATTCCAATTATTTTTTTAAATCTGTTGGTCCCAACTGTTTTCTGAAATGTTTGACAAATATCTGTGTCATTTGATATGAAATTACCTCATATGTATTTCTTTCCACAGAAGCTGCCATTTCTCTTGTTTTCCACATCCATAAAACAGGAAAAAATGTTATCAAGCTCTATATTCATCAAGAGGGTCAAATGAGGCTAGCCACGAGGAGCATTTGTAAGCTATAACATACTGAATGTCGAAGAGCAGAGGCAGCATCCAGGAGTCTGTACCCATGGTGCTCAGCATTCAATGCTGACAGAGTGGTGTCAATCGATGTCTCAATGAGCGGAAGTCCTATCATTTATGCTGCCCTGGAATTTCAATCATTTTCTTTGGGGACATGAACACAAATTAATATACTTCCTAGGTGTAAATGCCTTGTGGTTTTGCTCTCGACATTTTAAATCCGATTACAACCATACATCTCAAACCTCCCTGTCTCAAACCCTAGATCCATCTCCAAGGCTATCTGGCCAAGAAAGTTAGTGTTCTCTACATTGCACATGAGGATGGGGGCTGTAGCTAGAAAAGTCAAAAAGTACCAGATAATTCCCTTAGAAACTCACTACTGAATCAGCTATCTGTCGGGCCCACTAAGAACACATGATTTCTTGGTGCTTGTAAAATATGTGTATATGTGTGAGGGGAAATCTTACTATATTAGCCAAGCTGGTCTTCAACTACTGGGCTCAAGTGAGCCTCCTCCCTCAGCCTTCCTGAGTAGGTAGGTCCACAGGTGTGTGCCACCATGCCTGATAACAATTTACTTTCTTAATAATACAGTTTTAGCAGGGTATGAGAGTACATACCTTAAATCCCAGCATTCAGGAAACATAGGTAGGTGGATCTCTATGAGTTTTTAGCTAGCTAGGGCTATATATGGGACCTTTCCTCAAAATAAGATGATGATTATGGTGGTGGTGGTGATAGTTTTCATTCTCTTTTTAAAATGGACCAGAGAAAGAATTCACTAGTTAGAAGCACTCACTGCTCTTGCATAGGACTTGAGTTTTCCAACACCTATGACCAGGAACTTACAAATGCCTGTGTGTGGAGAGTTTTTGGGCGCTGCTTGGCAGGGATTTGACATAGGCCAGGACAAGGAAGTAAGCTCAGGCAAGAATCTAAGTTTAGGCTAGAACAGGGAAGTAAGTTCAGGCAGGAATCTGACCTTAGGCCAAGGACAAGTAAGTAAGTAAGTAAGTTCAGACAGGACTCTAACTTTAGGCTAAAATGGGGAAGTATGTTCAGGCAGGAATCTGAATTTAGGCTAGAACAAAGAAGTAGGCTTCAGGCATGAAAATGACATTGGGCTAGGACAGGGAAGTAGGCTCAGATACCTTGGTCATCCTGATAAGCCTTTAGAACAGTGATCACGGGACTTGGTTTACTGCCTTGTTTGTCCCTTGACTATTTATTTGTGTTTATTGTATTGCTTGTTCCCCAACCTAGAACTGACAGTATTGTTTGCATGTAACTAAAATAGTATAAAAGTGAATTGAGAAAAAAAAACCCACCTCAGCCTTAGAATTGACTGAGGCCATGCTGTAGAACTGTCTAATTGTCTCTTTCATTTCAATCCTTGCTCCTGCGCTGGAGAACCTGTTGACTGACTGTGTGGGTTTGGTCGGATGCACCTCAACGTTGGAGCTCCAGTAAGTGGGGTACAGTGAAGGGCACCTCGGGAACTGGAGGCGCTTGTAGGAAAGTAAAAAGTGTTTGGGCCAGCGGTGAATAAACCTTGTAGAAGGACAAGGTAATGGTAAAAAATGTGTTTTGTGTATGTGTTTAGAGTTATGCTAACATCTAGAGAAGCGAAGGTAATTCTCACAGGTGCTTTTAGTCTTTGGACCCTGACTAGAGATAGTTTACACCCTAGACATGAGAGAATGTGTTTGAGAAAAGCAGTCCTCCCCAACTATCCTGGAATGCTTTTTCAAAAGAGAAGGAAAATGAACCTAAGCTGTGACAGAGCTCTCTAGGGACAGGAGGAAGTCAGGAGACATCCTACTTCCTCTCTGGCTCCTACTGGAGGAATGCTTAGTTCTGGGTCCCTTAGGTAGGATATCTGGGTCTCTTTGGTGGGAAATTTAATCCTCTTCCCTGTGTATTGTCTGTCCTTGGTGCACCAATCTGTCCGTGTCTGTCAGTTTATGGTTTTTTTGTTTCATTGCTTGAATGTTGTTCTGTGTTTCATGTTCAAAAGAAAAAAAATGGTTAAAACTATCTGATGGTCATTTATCTCTTGAATTAGTTTTAACTCAGTTTCAAAAAAAAAAAAAAAAGCAGTCTCAGTTGGCCTTTGGAGCCATGCACCTGTAGCTCCGAGTCAAGCTCAGCTGGAGAAGTCCTGCCAGGAGCTGACTGTCTGCACAAGGCGCTCCTAAAGGGGCCAGCAACTTGTCTGGTGGTCTATCAACCAGCTTTTGTTTTATTGCCTGTGAGTATTACAGGACCTTGGTATTCTGAAAAACTTGCAAGTACTGGAAGAAGTGAGTCAGACTTTAACCAGAAGAAAGAGGGTAATGGGCTTGATTATCACTGATATAGCAGCTTTAATTGCATTAATAGCTAGCACCACTGCTTCTGCAATTGCTCTGGCCCAGAAAGTTAAGACAACTACTTTTGTTAATCATTTAGCAAAAAATGTTACTAATGTTCTGAGCATTCAAGAGGATTTAGATAGGCATTTAGAACAACAGATTGATGCTCTTTATGATACTATTCAGATTATTGGAGAGGAAGTTCAGGGTTTAAGAGCAAGGAAGCCATCTCGAGTGTCATGCTAAATACCAATGGATTTGTTACTTCTAAAATTTACAATGACAGTCACTATATTTGGGAAAAAGTTCAAAGACATTTGCAAGGTATTGGCATAATTCTAACACCTCTCTGGATGTTTTAATTTTGCCTAGTGAGATTATGAATTTAAATAATATTGCTCTGCTAAGCTTTGATGCTGCTGATATTGCTGGTAATATGGTCCATGGCCTGAGGTCAGTATTTCCACCTTGGTCAAGCCTCATGGATGGCATATAGCTTGATCATGCTAGCCCTTCTTGTCCTGGGAATACTTTTATTCCTGCCTATCATGTTAAGGCTTTCCTTTAACATCAACATGTTGGCGGCCAAAATACATGGCTTGAAACTAAAAATGAACCCCCAGACAAAGTTATTAACAGGCTGGCAGCCAACAATGGGTAAAATTCTGCACAAAGCCTTACCAACCTAAGACAGAAGTAATTGCTCTTGATAATATATATTCCACGACAGGTAAGGAAGGCATTCTTGTTGGAACCCCTAATACAAGTGCAGTCTTGTTTATGAAATAAAAAAAAGGAGAGATGTGGAGAGCTTTTGGGGGCTGCTTGGCAGGAATTTGACATTGGGCCAGGACAAGGAATTGGGCTTCAGGCAGGAATCTGACATTGGGTCATGACATGGAAGTAAGCTCAGGCAGGAATCTAATTTTAGGCTAGAACAGGGAAGTAAGTTCAGGCAGGAATCTGATTTTAGGCTAGAACAAAGAAGTAGGCTTCAGGTATGAAAATGACATTGGGCTAGGACAGGGAAGTAGGCTCAGATACCTTGGTCATCCTGATAAGCCTTTAGAAACAGTGAACAAGGGGGGACTTTGTTTATTGCCCTGATTGTCCCTTGACTATTTATTTGTGTTTATTGTATTGCTTGAACTGACCTTATTGCTTGCATGTAATTAAAATGGTATAAAAGCAGATTGAGAAAAATTAAACCTGCCTCCAGTCTCAGAATTGACTGAGGCCAAGCTACAATGTTGTCTAATTGTCCCTTTTCTTCTTAATCCTCACCCCTTCAATGGAGAACCTGCTGACTGACTGAGCGGGCTTGGTCACCTGTGACTCCTCCAGTTTCAGGGGATCTGATACCCTTTTCTGGCTTTTGCAGGTAACCCCATTCATGTGGTACACACAGTTGCAGGGTGTGGTGGTACATGTCTTTAATCCCAGCACTTGGGAGGCAGAGGCAGACAGATCTCTGAGTTTCAGGCCAATATAATCTACACAGTGAGTTCCAGGAAAGCCATATTTATATAGTGAGATCTTGTCTCAACAACAACACAAATCTTTACATTAAGTTTAGTATATTATGAAGTATGAATATTGGGGGGGGCATATGCCATAGCAAATGTATAGATGTCAGAGGACAATTCTTGGAAGTCATTCTCCCCTTCCAGTTTGTTTTGTGGCAAGGTCTCTCTTTCATCTGTCACTGCACTGTGTGTATCCAGGGTAACTGCTCCATAAGCTTCCAAGTGATTTTCTGTGTCTACTTCTTACCTTGTCACAGAGAGCTGGATTATAGATATATACCAACACACTTGATTTTTTTTTTGTTTAATGTGGGTTCTCGGAGTTGAACTCAGATCAGACTTAACACACACACATCCATTTTTACCTGTTGAACCATCTCCCTGGCCCAGGTTTTTAGCTCTTTATCTTAACCCATTAAGCACTTACTTCTGGCTTTCCAATTGAAAAGGGGAATTATAAGTCAGTATTTTCCGAAACCCATTCAAAGGAAAAGCACTCTGGAAATGAAGAAGGAACAGGAGGTGTAAAGAAAATGTATAATATACAAATGGCCCACCCTGTGTTCGTCTGTCTTAGAAACGCAAATGGCCCGCACACGTCCAGCTCTCCTTCACAGTAGCATTGGCGGTCTCCCATCCCTTATTCTATTACCCTTCCACTACGATTTTTGAAGTATTTTTTTAACTGGAAAAAAAATCTATTATTTGTTTTTTACTAGATTTTCTAGAAATGATTCACTCAAGAGTCCTTTCTCCCCTGCTAGGCAGCTCCCACACAGGACAAAAAAATGAGACTGGACCAGTAAAGTTTAGGCTAATTATCCCTGTCTTCTCTGTGAACAAAGAATAATGGCTTTACCAAGTCCAAGACACCAACACAGAAACCTAGGAAGGGCAAGCCCACAGTCCAGAAACTCTCAGCAGTCTACAGAAGGCTGCAACAACACACAGGGGTAGAGGGGATCCCCACCCTGCTGAGCCACTGGGTATCCGCAGTACAAGAGCTATCCATTTAGACAGATGAGAGATAGTCTTTACACAAATAAATGACTGGCAGCCTTCTGGGCTGGGAGGGAAATTCAAGCTCACTGCCACACCAGGAACTCAGATGGATGAGAAGCTTGAACACCTGGAGAGCACAGTACAGACACAGATAAGTGGGACTTGGGACTCTTAAACAACTTGCAAATTGATCCTTTACAACACCATAAAATAAATAACACTTAACAACTTCTAATGATGGGCTAATGTTGCCCCAAATGTTCAACCATAACACTGAAGCACAGAGCACTAATGTCACTGGGAAAGGTCACACAACAGCATGTAGCAAAGGCAAGACTTGAAGCCAGAACCTGTTCTGCATTGTGTCCTGATTTACAGAGAAAGAACAGGCAGTGAGGTGGGGGTACTGCAGTCCTCTGCTTGGACTCAAGCCTGCTCCTGTGGCGTCTTACTAAGAAAAGGACAATGACGGTCCCATTGATGCAATTATCCTGACTGCAAGATTTAGCAGATAAAATTTTATGATATACAGTCTGTAAAAAGAAAGAAAAGAGGGAGGAGAGGGGAGGAGAGAGGGAGGTAGGAATATTAAGTTTAACATGCTGTCATATCTGGCACTCACTCATTTTGATTGGCTACTCAGTCTCCTAAAATGGAGACGGTACTGTCCTTGAACATAGAGGAAGCAAGAATGTTCCCCAGAGTCTCCTGGTAAAGCACATGGAACCAAGCCCTCACTGGGCAAGCACAGAAGGCCCCTTCTTCACACTCATGGGCCTGTGGTGGTGTCAGATCCCCTGGACCTACATGGAAAGGCAGGCATGGCAGTACACACATGTAACCTCAGGGCTGAGGAGGCAGAGACAGGTGGATCTCTAGGGCTCACTAGCCAGTCAGTTTAGCTGACTCAATGAGTTCCACGTTCAGTAAGATATCTTGTTTCAAAAAATAAAGTGCTGGGATTAGAGCTATGCGTCTACAGTTAGCACTGGCTGCTGCTCTTGTAGAGAACCTGGGTTTGTTTCTCAGCACCCAGAGAGCAGTTCACAATGGTCTGTCACTCCAATCCTGGAGGGGATCTAAGAACCCAGTATGTGGTTTACAGACATACATGCACTCCCCCAAAAAATACACACACACACACACACACACACACACACACACCATAATACATTCATTTTGAAAGTTAATTAATTTAATGGTGAATAATATACCCAACCTGACCATTAGCCTCCACATACAGAAGACATGCATGCATGTGCATACACATGAATGCACGCATACACATAAACACATCTTTTATGAACAAATCTTTCTCACAAATTCTAACATGGTTTTCCAAAACAGTAGCTTCAGCGAAGCAGAAAGAGCGAATGGCTTTCCTTGTACTACCCATCTTCAGGGTTGTACTCTGCCCCTTCTTACGCACTATGGAGCAACATGTGAGGTTACTTGCCAAATTCAGTCCAGGAATTACCTCCTGGCCAGACCATATAATTTTCTTTACACAAATTATTTGGTTGCCATTGTTTTAAGTTATATATCAAAATTACATGCCAAGTTGTGACTCAGTAAGTTGGCTTGGAAGAACTAGTCATGATCTCATTAGAAAGAAAGAGAACAGAGGACTTCACACCTCCCGCAGACAGCCTGGTAGACGTGTTGCACTGCAGGCTCCCTGGAAGCAGAGGTAACCTATGCATTGCTATTCCCATGTGTACACCAAGCATTTCCTAACTAAAGAGTGGGCTCAGCCATGAACAGCAGATGCACAGCAGCAAGCATCCTTATTTACACACAGGGATTTGGCTAAGCCACAAGGCTGGTTGTGAGTTTTCAAGTACTGTGAAATCCTTCAGAAACCGACTGTAGGAGGCAGCCAAAGACCTTCTAACTTAGGCAAGCAGCACAGTGTCACTGGGTCAAGACTGTTTCATACAGATCTGAAGTTCAAGAGCAGCAGGGCAGTGAGGCCGGGCTTTCCTCCTCCCTCATGACCTCCAGGGCCCAGGGTATAATGCTCATCTGACTGAGATGGGCTGATACCTGAATCCAGTCCCTGGGTTTTAAAAGTTCAGGCATGTGCAAGGGCTGTGGCTCACTCTGGCTCCCGATCAAGAGGTAAGAGGGTTCAGGAAAGCCTGAGTTATTGTGTTTCTTCCCCTTTTCCTTTCTGTCAGTGCTTGAGGTGTGAGGCCATTCTATGCAGCCACAGTCAAGTGTTAACAAAGGAGAGGAGACCTGAGTTCACAACTAGTAACTATTTGTGAGCAAGCTCAATGGGCACACAACACACTACTGGCTGTCATCTCACAGTGATTTTCTGTTTTTCACCATTCTCCTAAGGGGACAAGGGCAGGCCCAGGATTCACAGAGAAAGCTCCACCTCTCATACTGATGGCAAACCAGGCAGGCCAGCCTGCAGTACCACAGGAGAAGGAGCTTCTCAAAGCTAACAAGCAACACTGATAGACTACTTTGGAAAACTGGCATGTCTATCCATGAATCCAACACAGTGGTGTGAAGATCATCCCTGGGCACAAGGAACAATCCCAGGAGAGTAATGGCTAGGAGTGGGCAGCACAAGGCACTGCAATCAGAAGCCAGAGTTGGACAAGTATTTCTTCTTGCTAGGTCTGTATCCGCCACAGACAAGGCAGAGAGTTAGATTACTAGACAATCTCCATGTCCCTTCCAACTCCAGCAGTCTGCAGGTCTGTGAATGACAACTTTGTGTAGTATCTTTAGCACACACTCTCTGCATGAGCCAACGCAATTTGTAAAGCATGCACTTGTTAGAAAACTGGAAGGTAGGGTGGGATTCAGGGTCCCTGCCAAAGGCCCCTTGCATCATCTGATAGTCAAGAGATAAGCTGCAAGATGTGTTAACCACTCCTGGAGAGCTGGTGCACAGCCACATACCAGTCGCCGCTGAAAACAGCAATGCTAATTCACATTATTACCTCAGTTGAAAGCAATCTCTCCCCAGTTTTTGAAAACAGGAAATCTTGGTGGACTTGCAGCAATCTTTTGTGTCCAGGTTCCTCTTGAATTTATTATATCAGTGAATTATCAATCTTTCTAGGTTGCTGGGTTCTGCTTGGTTAAACTTCTACAAAGCATTAAAAAGTACCATCCTGGGCCTTGTTATCTAAGCCCCAGCTGTTCTGACTCTGCCAAATACTGAAATATTATTAATCCTTTTCTGTTTGACACGGCCCTTTTACTATTTGTTAGTAAAATGCTAGTTGAAGAACTGTTCACTGTGTCACTTAGTATTTTACAGACTCCCTCAGGAGTACTGTTAGGGTTCCAGGTGTGCAAGGGCATCTTACCAATAGGAAGTTGAAAACACTGTAACCCAAAGTTTCAATTAAGGCCTAAACTGGGGGAAGGGGCACTATAGTACTAGAGAACTACAGCACAGATGCTTAAGTAGCATCCATTTCTCTACGTTCCTAACTGTCTGGCACAAATTGGTCATGTAGCTCCCAGATGCATTAGGAAGTTTCAGGCCGGAACAGCCAAGTGAATGGAAAGCTCAGGAATCCTAGGCTGGAACCATATCCACATACCTTTACTAGCAATGGCGTCAACAACAGGGACCCTACCTACACTGAGTTACACAGACGCCCTGATTTCTGATAGGAAAAATGGAATAGGTCTCCCTCTCTTCAGCAAGTCCTTGGTAATTCCCCTTTTGGACTTAGTCTCCATTCAAAAATATCCTACTATATGTATGGAAATTCTGGGCAAGGGGCCAGTCCAGTTGGAACCAGTTCGGACTCCATGTACATACAACAAGGCAAACTATATTCCCCAAGTTAACTTTTAGAGGGGAAATCCCCTATTTTTTCCCACCTTATGCTGATTAAAAGCAGATGCATTGTGGGAAAGAATAAACACACTAAAGAAAGACTTAGTATCTCAAGCCTGTCAATCAAAACAGGAAATCACTCACACTATTCCCCTTAGACCTAGAGCCCATAAAAGGAAGTCCTAGACATAACTGCTCCTCTTGGCCACTCTAGCTTGAAAGAGCGCATGATTCCTTGTAGTGTATCTATACACTCTCTTAAGTAAAATATACTGGGATGGAGAGAAGGGTCAGTGGGTCAAAGCATTTGGGCAGAGGCCTAAAGGCCCGAGTTTGATACTCAGGATCAAAGTTTTTAAAAATAAATAAATAAGGGGGATGTAACATGCTTATTACACAACAAAGGGCAAAGACAAGAGCATCTCCCATAAGCCAGCAGGCCAGCTAGCCCAGAGCAGACAGCAGGACACAGACAAGAATCCTACAGCAACAAGGTGGAGAAGAACCCCCCACCCCCCAAATCTGTTCTCCAACTCCCACAAGTATGTACAGTAGCACGTGCACCTATGCGTGCGTGAACACACACACACACACACACAACCACTACTACTACTACACACCATAATACTTTTTAAATAAATGAAATAAGACTTCTTGCTTCTTCACTATTTATACGCATTTCTTCAGTTGTTTGATTATGATGCTAAGAACCTAGAAACACCAGGTCCAGGAAGACCACAGGGAACAGGTGTGATTAAATGCCTGGGCTACGGGTGCAAAGCCATGCCTGTATTTGCAACCATCTATCTTGAAGTAGGATAGTGCCTAAGTTGGTATCCTCAGCTGGAGACTAGAGGCCACACTAATTCAAGTCTTAACATTCTCAGGAAGTCCTCCTTCAGATAAAATATGTAGAACTCCTATCTCAAACGGATGCAGTGAACACTCTTAACAACTCGGGAAGCCAATTGTCATGGTTTTCTTGATTTAACCTGTTTCCTCCACAACTTTTTCACTACTCCTCCTCCACCCCCTCCTGCCCTGCTTATTCTGGCTCTGTCCCTCCGGGCAGCCAGAGCCCAGGCAGCACCAGCAAGAACCAGTCCCTCTCCTTTCCATTACACAAAAACCCATCCCTGCTTAATCCTGCTTTTCCTTCCCCAGGGGCAGCTCTGCAAGGACACAGGCCAGGACTCAGTCCCAGTCCCTGGTGTGGACTGAACAGCAGTGCATCTCAGCTGTTTGTCCCTTCTATAAAAGTAACAATGGTAGCATCTGACATACATGTCATGGATAGCTATGGGGACCATGGAAAGATTAAAGCAAGTCTGCACCTTGCAATTGCACTGGCCATGGGAATCACTCCATATGTGCTCGCTAGGATTCCTTTTATGATTATCACTCTGTGCAGCAGGCAAGAGCATGAAGCTGCGGAAACCACACACCCAAGCAGGCTTCTTGCTCTGTAAACACAGAGCCACAAACCTCAGATGGGCTCTCTCTGTGGTCTGGCAACTCCACTTTGTCTCCCTAGCACACCAGCTTTCCTGCTCTCTCAGACATCACTTCACACCTGTGGGCAGGTCTTCAGCTCACCCACAAATTGCCCTCATCCCCTCCTGCTCTTCTGCTGCATGGGAGAATAGAGGCTGTTAGGCACGCACTATGTCACCTGTCATCATATGGACAGAAAACGGACCTCAGCTGGGCTCCCTTTCTCCACCTTCTCTACCTTATCCAATTCATTGGAAAAAGTTCAAAGGTTCCAGGCACTACAGGACCTTCCCTAAGCACTGACCTCTTCTCCTGTCCGTTCCTTTCGTCCTTCCCAGGGTACCCAGGGATGCCTAGTGACCCTCATACCCTCACGCACTTTGGCCCTCCTACAATTGCAGCCTTCCAGACTGGGTGGAACATGTAATCTTGTTTCTAACCAAGACAGTATGGCAAAGGCAAAGGACTTCATTTCTGCCCATGGACACACACACACACACACACACTCAACGATTTCTCAGCTAGCACTGCTGGTCTCTATTCTCCCCCACGGTATGGGCTTTGAAAAATACCAACCACCTGGCAGACTTTCCTGATGAAAACCTCCCAAAGACTCTATCTTTAAGGGCTGCCATTTCCTTTACTGGCCCGGGCCTGCCTCTGAGCCACCTCCTTCCTACCAAGCCAAAGCCACAGCTATGTGCTGCTTCTCACTTAAACAGCTACAGTCGGTACTCCCCTGTCTTGGATCTTGGAAAGATCCTGTGCAAAGTTTCTCTGCTTGAAGATCGAATGTCCCCTCCCAGGAAGAGGGCCTTCTCTTTTCTTTCCAGGATCTAAAATAGCACCGTTCCCTCCTGGTGTTACTCCAGGCCTGCCAGGCAATCCTGTCTTTTCTTTCTCCCATTCCCCACTCCCTTACTTCCTTTGGAGTCCTGATCCAAGCACCTCAGCATGATCAGTTCAGGCACCAAGTACACTTGATTTACATCTGTAAGACAGATGCAGTGGGCAGAAGAAGCAAGTTGATTCAAAATGACCCGGCTGTCATCTCCACCCTGGCTGCCCTCCACACTCAGCTCAGACACTCACAATATACCTGTAGCACATTTCCCACCCACCAGCTCCATGACAATTTCTGTGACAGCTCCTAGATCAGACAAACACGGTTATGCAGGACAGAAGAAACAGAATTCTTGGAGGTATTTTCCTGCAGGTCAGAAATAAGACCAGCTGTGATGTCCACACAAGCATGACAGCCTGAGTCTGAACTATGGAAGGCAGAAAGGTGGAAGTAAAAAACAGACTCTGTACAAAGTTCTCCTCTGGCTTCCCTAAGGGTTCCACGGCTCTCGCACACACACAATAATTTTAATCGTTAAGTATCCGCTTACTGATAATCTGTGGGACTCTTCCCATCCTGAGACAGAAGAGCCTCAGTTCTGTCACTTGCTAAGAGGGGACAAAGGAGGGAGACCTGCTGAACCAGCCACCAATGCCTGCCCTTCACTCTCTGTGCTTTAACCAACTCTGGTGTGGTCACTGGATCCACTCAGGAAGGCCGGGGAGAGCTTGAGTAGCAGCTGTACAAATCATGGTCCCTGGTGTCATGCTTATGCATTTGTCAGCTGCTATGACACAGTGAATTATGTGCAAGAATTCTAAAGTCATGCCCTACTGTGTTCCAGATTAGCACCTAGCACAAAGGTAACTGTCGAACACATGAACATATAGAAATGTAAATTTGTTATGTTCCATTTAAAAGAAAAATTTCTTCAGATGCAGTTTCAGGATATCTCTAAGGTGATGAAAGAAGAAGATAAATTATGCCACAGCATATTCAGCGTGTAACATCCAAGAAGTTGTAAGCAATGTGCTATAAAAGTTGTGAGCAAAGCAATCAATGTGTTAGAAATTTGAAAAAAATTTGAATTTATTTGGAGATGTGAAAAATCTTTTCTGCTAATGCTAACAATCACACCCTAGATATTCTGAGTTTAAAAAACAGATTTCTTTCCTACACTGGGTCTGCTTGGATCAAAGGGCATAACGTATTAATTTTTCTATCTCATCACCGTTCAAACCACCAGACACATTTTGAGTGTGCATGAACAACACTGCTCAGGAGGCACTCTGTCTCACTCAGTGTCACTGACGCTATGGAAGTTAATTCAAATCCGGCTATATCCTGTTGCCACACAAAGCAGGCTTTTCAGCAGGCAGCAGTAATGAGCGTGGGCACAGTTTGGATTCCAACAAGCAGCTGTCAAAAACAATCACCCAAATGACCATTTGCTCAAGTCTTCTCACACCGGGAGCCAGTCGTACTTCAGGGTGGTCTAGGAAAGAAACAGGTTCCCATTCCCACACCAATTGCGGGGCTATGCTAACTGCTGTTTAACTTTCCTTTATAAATACAATTCCAAGTTTCTGGACACTTTTGAGAGCGGGCACGGAGAGATTAAACAACAACAACCTCTATCAAGTTCACTTGTTTATAGGTATTTTCTTCTGAACACTCCAAACATTTTGGCTATTCTGCTGTCTTAAACACTGGAGAGAAACCACTCTCCATCGCTTGCCACTTGCTGCCCTCAAAACTTCTTAGCAACGTACACGGTGCATGAACCTCAACGCAGTTTGCTTTGTCCAATAGCGTGCTTGGAAGCTCAGCCAGTCAGTTGTGTAATAATAAATCCTGTATCTCCTAAAGATACAAAAACGGAAAGATCACTCGTTGCTTTAACGCGGACCGGGACTTGGTGAGAATTCTCAGATATAAGTCACATTGGTTTTAAACGCCACCCCTCTCCCCCCAGAACAAACACCTTTCCCGTTTTCCTCTTTCCTCATTTGTAATCTTAAGGGGTGGGGGACAAAGTGCTCAGGATGTCCAGCTTAAAGAGGGCGAGGAAAAGTGCGGGGAGGGGAGACAGCAAAAAGCACGCGGAAACCAAGGTCTTGATTGTTGCTGCACAGGCTCACGGCTCCTTCACAAGTGCCTGTGATGGAACCCGATCAACAACTATTCTCAGGTGAAGGGAGGTGTTGCAGGTTGCTGGCTGGTTTCCAGAAGCTTGAACAAGGGAAGGAAGACTCCTGCGTCCCCAGAGCAGAATAAAATGTCAATGCCTTGGGTGCCTGGAGCAATCCACTCCTACCTCGTCCAGCTCCCAACCCTGTCGGGGAGAAGCGTCCCTTCCTTCCCTACCGGCACGCGGACCATGAATCCACCCGGCCTCTGAGCAAAGACAGGCCGCCGCCGGGCGCCGCTGAGCCGCAGTTCCGCGCGCTGCCCACGGCCGCCTGACACACCCCTCCCGGCTCGCGCCGCTCCGCTCGGCCTCCCCGGCGCCCGGGCGCCTCGCAGAGCCCGCTGCGCCCCCACCGAACCCCGGCACCTCTCACGCACCTTCACCGCTCCCCGGACCGGGCCCTTGGGAAGCGCACGGCCGGGTCCGAGGGGCACGAAGCGCTCCTCGGCGTCCTCGTCATCCTCGTCGCCGTCCACCACCTCGACGACCACCTCTTCGTCCTCTTCCTCGTCGTCGTCCTCCTCCTCCGCGCCCCCTCGGGGCTTCTCCGCTACCCGCCCGCGCGTCCTGCGCCTCCGGCCCGCGCCCTCCTCGTCCTCGTCCTCCTCGCCCAGCAGCAGCAGGACCGGCGATGAGGCGGCGGCAGCGCGCGAGGGGCCGGTCCCGCGCGGCGGCGGCAGCGGCGGCCTCCAGCTTCCCGGTGCTGCGGCCGGGCTGGGGCCGGGGGGCGGGAGCCCCAGAGCGGCGGCCTCGGGGACGGGAGCGGGCGCAGCGCCCCCGCGGCGGCTGCCCAGGCTGGGGCGCTTGGCCAGGCGCCTGGCCTGCATGCCTGCGCCGGGCTTGCGGGCCGGGGCGCCGGGCTCCTCGCGGGCTGCGGCTGGGCCCGGGGACGCGAGGCTGCGGGACTGCGGGGCCGCCTCCGGGGCTGGCCGCGGCCGTTGGCTGGCAGACGCGCGGACGCCGCCTTCGCTGGCCC
>JADRCH010000305.1:19606-55918 GCA_019843965.1 Rhynchomys soricoides | reverse complement strand
CCTCACTGCTCACAGTTCTCCTTGCAGTGTACCTCCTCACTGCTCACAGTTCTCCCTGCAGTGTACACCCTCACTGCTCACAGTTCTCCTTGCAGTATACCTCCTCACTGCTCACAGTTCTCCCTGCAGTGTACCTCCTCACTGCTCACAGTTCTCCCTGCAGTGTACATCTTCATTGATCACAGTTGTTTCTACAGTATACATTCATTCTTAAGTCAACTTGGATGGATGTTTTCCTGGCCCATACATGCGAGGGTGGAAGAGAAGCCTTAGTGATTTCCTTGTTTCACTGTGGGTGCAAAAGTTACTTACAAATGATTCTTCTCCGTCTGAAATCATGGTGTAAATGCTTGTCCCCCAGCTTCTGCATATGAGCCCCAGTATTCCCAGCTTCAACTACTCCCTAGTTAGAGTTGTTGCTGCCAGCTGCCTGTTCCCTTGCTTCTTGTCACACAGCAGACATGGGGATTCAGATGCCACTCATCCTAGGAGGCTTTTGAATTTTGTTGTAAGAAGTCTAGAATATTGAACAGGTAAGGTCTGTGGTTCAACATAGTTATACAGATCCTTCTGATGGCTGTGTGCAAGTTAGACAGGGAAGAAATGGCCAAAGAATCAATGGGGAGATCAAGCTTCCCCTAGGTGAGAATGGGGAAAGTTTGAATTGAAGCTGCCACAGAGTTCAGAAGACTCTAGATTGCATTCTTGAGCAATAAACCTGATCATCAACACAAAGGGGACCAAGGAGAGTTGTCTGACTTGAGCTCAGCAGACTGTTAAGTGGTCATTAGCATGGGAGCAGCAGGTTTGGTGGGGGACATGGCAAAAGTAAGCTCTAGATCCCTTTGAGTAAGCAGGCTGAGGCCTGGAGTAGTTCCAGTGTTTAAAATAGAAATCTGGGGGTAGCTGAGTGGCAGAACACTTGCCTAGCATGCAGGAGACCCTAGGCTCAATCCCAGAGGCCAGTGTGATCCCTGACTCATTGTATGGGGCTCTGCATCTTGTAGGTCATCAAGACAAGGAGCTTGCTTCTCCCAGGCTCCTCCTTGGGTGGTTGCAAGGATGGAAGGATGCAGATAGCAGGAATGTCTCCTCAACTTTGTGCTTTGGGGTACCCACCCACATCCTTATCTCCTCCCAGACTTCATCCCCACCTAGACCAGGGCCTCATTCCCATAGGTTCAAAAACCATTGGCTATGGCAGCCCCACCTCTTCTTTTATCCTTCCTAGGAGACAAGCAGCTTCCTGTCCTTGCAAATTTCTGAGCTGATCTGTTCTCTGCTCTTCTATTACCCATGGAGATTAAATTCTTTATATCTTTAAGCGAGTTTTTGTTCTACATACACATTGCCTGACGTAGAAATCATGAACGTGCAATGAGGGTTGGTATTGTTAAGATTGTAAGGGGCTTAGATGGTTCAGCAGGGAGAAGCACTTGCCACCAAGCCTGACGACCGACCGGAGTTCAATCCCTGGGACCTACAAGGTGAGAGGAAAGAAGCGACTACTACCAGTTTTCCTCTGACCTCCACCCACATGCTACGGCAGGTGGGCATAGGTACACAGGCACACACACAGCATAAATAAAGGGAATCATAGTTGAGAGCTGAGCTTGCCAGTGAAGTTGGTGAGGTGGCAGTGATGGCCAGAAGGGGATAGGTGGGCATGGGAACCAAGTGACAGTGCATCTTGAAAATGACAGATTCAGGAAGCAGTGAACACACATTCCAAGCTCTTGTTTTTATTCTCCAGAAGTGTGGTGGTTAAAGGAAGGAACAAAGGAGTAGATAAAGAGAAAGTTTTGAAGATGGGGAGACTGGATATCATTAAAAGACAGAAGAAATAGGAATTAATACCAAGTGAAGTGACGGGCCTCAGAGAGGAGTAGGTGGTAGATCATGGTCCAGAGCCCAGATAGAACATGCTGTTTGTCTCCTCGAGGGAAAGAGCTTCCAGTTTGTGCAGAGGGCAAAGCAGTAAATAAAGATACTCTAAAGATACTTGTGCTATCAGACTTTGGCTATCAGGCTATTGAGATGGTGGATTCTCAAGGGGTTAGAATTTCTCCAGGACTCTCATGCTGGGAGAAGAAAGGGGCTGGGAGCCTGGATCAGAGTCTGGTGGGCACCCACTGAGATTTCCAGATTCTTCTGTCCCAGAACAAAGAATTATCCAGGGACTTACAGACTGTAGTAGAAATGGAGGCAGTTTGTTGAAGAAGAGACAGACACTATGAACAATGAGAGTAGGCAGGAGAGCTGACACAGGGGTAGAGACTGAAACCTCAGACCAAGACCCTTTATAGGTCATTTATATTACATCCACCTTCTGATGCTTTCATTTCCCTGACAGAACACAGTTCTGACTACTTCTTAGACAACGCTATAGGACAGCTTGGAGCCCAGGCAGCTGCGTATTAGCTGCATATTAATAACGATGGGACCATACATTCACTGAAACTGCTTAGTTATGTAAACCTCTTACCCTTTATTTAAACCTAACTTTCATGTGAGGACCAATAGATGACTGCATATAAATGTAAAAATATGTTTAAAATAGCACAAAATACAGACTTGGATGTATACCTACTTTAGCAAAGGTTGAGCATGCACTGTGTGTCCTACAGTCTTGAGAGGACTCAGATATGCCTTGCACACCCTCCCTGCAGAGATGGCTCTGAACACACTGTGGTTTTAACATAGAATGCCTACTGATGATGCCTGAAGCATGCTTGGACTCTCCCAGGCCAACAGAAGACACAGACGATAAACAACAAACATGATCTTGATCTGCAAGGCAGGGGTCAAGGAGAAAAAAAGGAGCCAGCTAGCAAATATGGTTTAGATATAAAATGTTTCCCCAAAAGGCTCATGTTGCAGGGTCCTGTTTTAGATACTTCATTTATGTTGCTATCACCAAAACCCTAACAAAGGGCAACCTAAGGAAGGGAGGGTTTTATCACAGTTTGGTGACCTGATAGTTCAGTATATCATGGCAGAGGCGGCATCATGGCCCCAGGAACAAAAGGCAGATGCTAGACACATTGTGTCCAAAGTTAGGAAGGAGAGAGAGACAGAGACAGAGAGACAGAGACAAAGAGAACAGACAGAGACAGACAGAAACAGAGAAAGACAGAGAGAGACAAAGTCAGAGACAGAGAGACACATACAGATACCAAGAGGAATGCTGGAATGCAGGTCTCCTTTTTACTAAGTCCAGACCCCATCTCTTGAAATGGCACCACCCACATTTAGAATGGGTCTTCTGACATCACTCAGAGACATGTCTAGAGATATATCTCTTAGGTGACTCCAGATCCAGTCAAATTGACAATCCATATTATCATCACAGTCTCCAATATCTATTTATGAGTAAGACTTTGGGGCAATCAATTAGATCATGAGGGTACTGCCTCATCAATGGATTAATCCAGTGATGGATTCATGGGCATAAGCCCGACTTTAAAGGGTATATAGTCTTCCCACTGTACTCCCCCCTCCTCTCCCTCTTTCTCCTTCTCCCTTTCCCTCACCCCTTCCTCTCTAGTGCCCACTCCTCCCTCATGACTACCTAGAGGTAAGCAACTCTGCTCCACCATGCTTTTCTCCCATGGTGCTCCACCATGCTCCTCTCCCATGATGCTCTGCCTCACCACATTCCGTTGCAGTGCGGCCAGCCTGCCGTAGACGGCAAGCTTCAAAACTGACAGGTAAGATTTGATTCTCTTATTTTGTGCACATGTATGTCTATGTGGTTTATGGACATGGTTGTATGGGTTGGTGTACGTGTCCTCGGGGTACACATGCACATTGCCTATCTTCTTGATCACTCTCCACTTCAGTTTTTAGGACAAGGTCCTTCACCAAACCACGTACTCAGTGATTGGCTGTTGGCTGGCCACTATGCTCCTCTGTCTCCTCTGGCCGCCCTGGCACCAGGCTGGTTGATGCTACTGTACCCAGAGTCCCAAACACGAGTCCTCACACTTACACTGTACCAGCAGAAGCTCTCTCTAGTCCCTTCCTTTTTCCCCAGGATATTTATCTCAGAAGTGGAATGTCAACAGCCAAAGGGAGTCATGGAATGCTTGTCTGATGGCGTCCTGGAGATCTAGCGGAAAGTGAGATATAAAGAAGTATGTGGCAGGGGGAGGTAGCCTTGAGAGCAAAGGTGTGGGGTGCCAGGGAGAGTGGGGTGCCAGGGAGAGTGGGGTGCCAGGGAGAGTGGGGTGCCAGGGAGAGTGGGGTGCCAGGGAGAGTAGGAGCTCTACCGCAGTGCTGGAAACCAGGAACCAGCTAGTTAAAATACCAGTTCTTTCCGGTGTTTCCAAGCTGAAGATTAGCCCTAACTTTCAATGTGGTGCTTGAATGGGGATGGCCCAATAGGTTCATGTATTTGAATGTTTGATTCCAAGTTGGTGGACTATTTAGGAAGGATGTGAAGGAGTGGCCTTGTTGGAGAAGGTGTGCCACTGGAGGTGGGGCTTTGGAGTTTCAAAAGTCCAAGCCAGGCCCAGCCTTCCCGCCTCCTGCCTATGGATCAAGATGTTAGCTCTCAGCTACTGCTCCATTCCTATGTCTGTCTACCACCATTCTTCCTTCCACGATGACCATGGACTAACCCTTTGAAACTCTTAGGAAGCCCTCTATTAAATGCTTTCCTTTACACATGGTCTTGGTCATGGTGTCTCTTCACATGCATAAATGGATTCCTGTGGTTGAGATAAAGTATCCAGGGGCTACACACACGGATCTAAGAAGGGCTTTAAACAGGAGCATTGTGCTGAAGCTTGGAAGACTGCAGAAGGAACTCTAATGATGGAAGGGACCTGATAGAAGAGGCCCAAATGCAGAGATGAATTCAGCAGACTCAGGCAGCATGCCAGAGGGGAGGAGAAGCAAATCTAAATGACTACTCCTAAATAGTTGTCCACAGCTGCTTTAATGACTAGTTCATCATGCAGTTAAACATTCTGTAAGGTAATACAGTTCAATTCAGTCTGCTGTGGACTCAAGAATAAGCCACTCCACACCTGCAGTTGATGGACACCTTAAACTTAATATGATCAAAATAAGCATTGGTTTCTTCTTCAAACTTGTTCTCCAGTGTTAGTGACTTTTAACACATGACAACGCAGCTCAGCAGCTGAGGATAGAAACATAACAACTGCTTCTACCTCCTATTTTTCTCCCACACCCTGGATTTACTTTTTTTAAAAAACAACAACTTTTTTTTCTTTTATTTTGAGATAGTGTTTCTTGTGTTACAAACTGGCCTGGAGTCACCATGTAGCAAAATGACCTTCAACTTCTCTGATCCTCCTGCCTCCACTTCCCAAGTGCTAGGATTGCAGATGTATACCACTATGCTTCCTCCTCCATCTCCTCCTCCTCCTCCTCCTCCTCCTCCTCCTCCTCCTCCTCCTCCTCCTTCTTTTTTAATTTTATTTATATGAGTACTTGTAGCTGTCTTTAGACACATCAGAAGAGGGCATCCCATTACAGATGGTTGTGAGACACCATGTGGTCAGTGCTCTTAACCGCTGAGCCATCCCTCCAGCCCCCACCATGCCTTCTTTATGTGGTGTTGGAGATGGAACTGGGAGTTTCCTGCTTTCTTGGCAAGCACTCTATCAACTGAGCTACATCCCCAGCCTGTTCAAAAGCCATTTAAACCTAACTAAGCACCCACTTCCTGTACCTTCTCTATGGACAACAGGATGCCACCCAAGCCTCTCTAGTCTCCTTGCTAGAGCTTTTGCCTTCACAGCAAACTGTCTACACAGCAGCCACACTGTATGACATACCTGGAACAAAGCAGGCCAGGAGCCTCCAGTAGCTTCCTATCACACTCATGGAAAATAGAAACTTCTTCCCAGCCTAGAGGCCCTGGCTCCTCACCCCCTTCTGGCTACCCTCCTCTCCTGTATTTACACACTCCAGTCTCCCAGGATCATATCAACCTGTGTCCTACATCAATTTGATCTGTCACCTTCCAGTACCCTCTACCCGAATGCCTGCTTACTAGCTCCTAAGTGTTGAGGTTTGGTCTTTTGCTTATGTTGTAATGCTGAATAGTGGCCGGCAAGACCTAGTTGCCCCCAGGGATGAGAGAGTCTGCAAGTACCCAAGTGCAGTCCCCCAAGTTATTCCTGATTGCTGAATAAAGATGCTTGGGCAGAAGAAAGATAGGCAGGGTTCTTGGGTTCCTGGGTTTGGAGTCTGAGAGACCATGAGGTGGAGAGAAAGGAGGGAGGAGGAAGCCAGGTGAGTTGTGAGACATGGCCATGAGGGATGGCCAATTGGAGTTAAGAGCAGCCCAGGTAGAACATAGCAAGTTGTAATTTAGGGTTATTGGTGGGGAAATAGATTCCAATAGCAGAGAGGGTAGACGCCTGCCCAGCTCTAGTGCTGATTAAGGTTTACCATAAAAATCAAAGTTGTGTGTCTTTTGTTTGGGAACTGAATGATCAAACGCGGGGTAGAAACCCTGATTTGAGATTTAATCCTAACTTCAACACCTGAGTTTTCCCTGAGCATCTGACCAAATGTGGCGTCCTGAGAGAGGTGATCCTCACCACTTTTGTAAAACTGCATTCCAAACCTACCCCAAAGTTAGAGCATTTCATCGAGTTCTGGCTGCTGAGGCAAGGTCTGGGTCCTTTGTTCCTCGGCTCCTAGAACAATGTATTCCATCTGTTGTCGCTCCAGAGGTTATTGAGTTTAACCACTACTTGAAGACCCACCTCTGTTTCGGTAAGGATGATTAATTCTCCCAGCACAATAGCTATCTTGGTTTTGCATCTTATGGTTGGGAGAGCCAGTGGTTCTTAGACTACACCAAGCATCAGAACCATTTGGGGACTCTGTGAAAACACAAGTTAATGCTATACACGTTACATTTTTATTCTGAAAATTAGGGTGGAATTGCAAAATCTCCACTCTAACAAGTTGCATGATGCTGCTGGCATTCCCGGGGCAGAAACCCCACGTTTAACATTCAAGAGCATCGAGTCAAGGGCACCTTTTATTCTGTGTGCCTTTCTCTTCACCGTGACTCACCATTACCTACTTCCCAGTGGCATCAGAGGAAACCAGCGATTAGTTCTGTTCCTCACAGAGAAATGATTACAAAGCCACCTAGGGTCAAGGCTTCTTCTACCTTCCGGCCGCATGTACTCCGCAGCACTCCATAGTCACTGCCTCCCGGAAAATGTGTTTATGATGAAAATATTTGGAACATCACACAGTTTGATAATGCCAAGGTCTGTAAAGAAAATGTGTCTCAGCCCCATATTCCACCAGGCTTCCAGCCTGTGCTTTCTGCAGCTTAGAAAGTATGTCCGGGGCATCCTCACTGGAAGGCTGTGGTTCACCGCAGATAATTCAGCAGAGCTCTCCACAGCAACTGCAAGCCTGGGCACTGACTGAAGTTGAACTTCTGCCCTGGGCTATTTAGAGGGAGAAGAAATAAGATCCAGGACTCCTGCAGCAGAAAGGAGGCTCCTTATTTCCTCCAGTGGACGGTGGCTGCGTGAAGAGAGGACAGTTCTGAACGGTTTCTCATTTCCAAGGCATGCGTATGCATGTGTACCTCTGTGTGTGTGTTAAATTCCATTAGAGAATTCCACTTACTTTAGGACTTCTCTCTATACAAACTTTTGTTTGTTTTTGTGTTTCTGGGACAAGGTTTCTCTGTGTAGCCCTGGTTGTCCTGGAACTCACTCTGTTGACCAGACTGGTCTCCACAGAGACCTGCTTGTCTCTGTCTCCAGTGCTGGCATTAAATGTGTGTGTGATCACTGCCCAGCTTCACCCACGTTTTATGTATATTTAAGATGGAGTGGCAATTCTAGGCTTAGTTTTCCTCACCTTGTTTTCTGTTATTCCCCCCTAAATGAAAACATTACTGCTGTCCTCAAGACTGCAAATATCTTGGGGGTTTGACCTATTCCACAGTTACTGTTCACTGGGATTTATTTATGATGGACTAAACAAGTTCTTAGCAAGGTTTTAACCCAAGAGAAAAATGATTTACAGGAAATGGGCTGTAAGTCAGTAAAGTCTATGGGTTCAGAAGTATGCTGGGCAAAAAAAGCCATGGACATCACTGTCCTGTAGTTTGACTGTGGTGATGACACGGATCAGCCTATGCAGGAGAACCACATGGAACCCATGCCCTCTCTGCAGGTTAAGCTGAAGAAGTCTTAATAAAGTAATCTGTTCGAATGCTGAAGTCCTGTGCACAATTCTGTCCAGAGTTCTGCAGGATGGCACTTTGGAAGCTAAAGAATATATAGGATCTCTCTGTGTTCTTACAAGTACCTAACGGTCTACAGTGAACTATAGTGAATGGTCTACAGTGAACTGAAAGGAAGTGCTGCCGAGAGGCCAGGTCCAGTTGCCGCCAGACTGTAGAGTTCTGGAAGGCTGTAAAAGGACATCACCCACCTTTCTCTCAGAAGAACAGAAGACAGGGAAGTGCTGTGTGAAAGTCATTTTCCTCCTGACCCAAAATGATGCTGTCAGAAGAACATCTTCTTTTACCAAGTTATAAATCCTTGAAGGACCATCGACCAGATGCTGAAAGCAATAATAACAGTTGTTGACATTTATTAAGTGCTGCCACGTGCCAGTCTCTTTGTATGAGTTGTCACAGCTGATGCTCTTGATGGTCCTTTGGATGGGTGCTGTTATGAGGCTCGTTTTACACAAAGAGAGCAAGGCACAGAGAGATTTAAGAAAACACTAGGAACCAGCAGAGACTGTATTTGATATGTTCAGGAGCAAAATCAGTGCCAAGATTGAGTGCTCACCCTGTGCAAGGCAAACTGCCCTGGAGCTCCTCCCCCCACCCCCAGTGTGTGTGTGTGTGTGTGTGTGTGTGTGTGTGTGTGTGTTGTGTCAGAGGATAACCTCCCGTGTCATTCCTTAAGCACTGTACAGCCCCTTCACCAGGGTTTCTTACTGGAGGGACTCATCTAGTAAGTTGAGTTGGCCAGTGATTCCCAGGGTTCCACCTGTCTCTTCCTCCAAGCCCTGGTATCACAAAATGCATTCTGGGAATCAAATTCATGTCCTTATGTGGGAAGGCAAAGACTACACTTGATAGACGAGCTATCTTCCCAGCCTGAGCTTCTCCTCGCCATACTCTTACTTTTAGAAGATTCTCGACCGTATTTTGACATACCACATTTGTTTGTTGTGTGTTTACTAAACGTCAGGCACCTTGCATGGGTTTTCACACAAACCCTTCACAGTAAGTCTGGGTATATTGTATCATCTGTGCTCACTTTGGAGAGGTGTCACACAACCACGTGTTCAGGAACAGTGACAATGTTCATTCAGGTGAGCATCTGCCCTGTGAGCTCTGAGCTCTTTTGTTTCCTGCTCAAAAACCAGCAGCCTCAAAGTCACTGAATTTTTCTCTCCGGGCTAGATGCACCTACATCCACCAGGGTGACATCTGGTAGTCTGATGTGCATCTTGCTCTTTCATTTTATCTTGAGGGCTGTCCTTGCTATGCTGATATACTGGAGACTCAGGGCAAGGATAATTCTATGTTTAAAAAGCCATCACTAATGACATTTTGGCTCTGAGAATCTGCAGGAAATAATCCACACCTCTGACACAGATGCAGGCAGCAAAGCATCCTACCAGCCCATTTCTCTCACCTTTGTGTGACTTCTGAGCACCTGGTATGGGATTGAGGATTTTAATGGTCATCTCTGGCCCTGCCAGGAGATGAGGAAACACAATCTCTGCAATCAAAGCTGGTGACAAGAAATCAGGAGGCACTTGCCAGAGCAACTTCTGGCTGGCTGATGGCTGGGGTGGCATTACAGAATCTCTGCTTTCTCTTTTCTGCTGGAGCTCTTCCTGGAAGCACTCTGTGTCCGGGTTTTGGGGGCACCTCGTGTCTGCTGGTCAGGGAGCATCCAGTAAACACAGGGAGCAGCCAGCCAGCCTGGCTTCCCAGCCCAGCCCAGAGAAGCCAGATATTCTGTAGGGTGAGCTAGAATTTGGCGCCACAACTGGAAGTGCGGCTTTTTGTTCACAGCAAAAACAAGGGTTGACTGGCTCTGTTCCCGCACCCGCCCGCCCAGGCAGGCAGAAAGAAGCCTAGGCAAGTGTCTGTCTGTGCGCTGCCTATAGAGCCGGCGGAGTCCCAGCCACAGCACAGGGATACTGTGGAGGATGCTCACCCCAGCCGCACCAGGCGCCAGCCAGAAGGAGCCCGGAGGGAGTGCAACAGATGTTCAGGAAAGCATTGGCACAGGTGGAAAGAGCATTGCTGCTGACAACTGGGGCGTTTTTCCACACTTGTCACTCCTGTGGAGAAGTTATTCCGCTCCATGACTGAAAGGCCACCTTCCACCTGGACCGAGTTAGAACACGGATTCCTTTATTCCAGGAGGGAAATTCTGGCATTAATTTTTTTTTTTTAATTTTTTTTTTTTTAAGGGAAGTACAAGAACATTTATTTATGAGGTGTGCACGTGCGAAACAACCTGCCAGAGCCTGTCCTCTGCTTTCCCACGTCTTGGTAGCAAGTGCCTGCACCTGCCGAGCCACCTCACTGGCTCTAGTTTAATTATCCAATGCCAGGATGCATGGAACACACTTACATCCAGTCACACGCCACTTGGAGAAAAGTAATAGTTGAATTCCAAAGCCAGGTAGGTTAGAGGTGAGTCTCATCACTTCAGAAAGGACTTTTGGAGGCTTAAAGAAATCGCAGAGGGAATGTCTCAAGTTTTGCAGTTAAAATCTAATTGTTTACATTTTAATTCCTTTATATGTGTGTCTCCTCTCTCTCTCTCTCTCTATGTGTGTGTGTGTGTGTGTGTGTGTGTGTGTGCATACACAAGCCACAAGCATGCCTAATGTCATCAGACGCCAGAAGAGAGCACCAGATCTCCTGGGATTTGAGTAAGAGCTGTTTGTGAGCCACATGTTGGTGCTGGAATTGAATCCTGATCCATTGGGAGAGCAGCCAGTGCTTTTAAACACCGAGTCATCCCTCCAGCCCCATTTTAATTTAATTGTATATATGTAAGTCTGTGTCTGTGTGTGAATAGACACATGAGTGGCTGAGGTGAGAGGTGACAGGTGTCTGAAACCACTGAAGTTACCCAGCAGTTACATTTTAACATGGTCATGTTCATCTGAAGTGCCTATGTACCAGCCAAGATAAGGGATGGCTTGAGAATGGCCCCAAAGGTTCATGTGATGAGCCCTAGCACTTAGGGTAGGTTCAGGCAATCCTTAGGTCTTTGAAGATGGCCAACAGGTGACCCTTAGGTCTTTGGGGATGCTCCCTTAAGAGGGATTTCCAGAACCAAGACTCTCTAGCTTCCTGTGTTTAAAATGATTTTTCCAAAACACTTCTGCTATTTTCATGGGCTGTTGCTATAGCTGGACGTGCTATTTCAACCTTGCTTCAGCTCTTTTGAGATAGCAGTGAAAAATGTACAAGTCCCCTGCAGACAAACAAAGCTGCAAACATTGAGATCAAATGCAGTGAAGTACCCCCATGTAGGGACATTCCATTCTGGACATTGTCCTGTGGTAACAATGTCTTTGACTTCTCTAGTCTGTGGCTGCTTTGCTTGCATTGCCCTAGAAACTGCTTTTGTTGTGGCTGGAAAGAAGAAAGAGTAGAACAGGTCCAGGGTGCCCCTGGAGAAGATTCATTCATTTCTGTCCCTGTTCTCTAGCCACCAGTCAATCATTCTGGGAAAGTATCTGCAGACATGGAGGAAGAGGAAAATGAAGTAGCCTGAGGGACAGAAGGGGGTTTGGTCCCAACACAGTATCCTTTTCATGGTTTCTTGACTCAGAGAAGCCTGCTTGTGCCTTGTCAATCTCAAGATCTCGAAGATGAGACTCATATGTGTCAGTGATGCTGGTGAGAGGGACTGACAAACCGGCTTTGCAGTGGAAACTCACTAAAGTCATCAGGATTTTCTTGTCCTGTGTGTTTCTATAATTTAAAAGGAAGTTTACCAAAGCAAACATATTCAAAGAATTATCGCACAGTCTTGGGAATGATAGCTAGAAACACCTGCACATTTAGAGGGGACTTCTGAGCTCCAGGGTGGGGCAGAGTGCCGTTCTGTGTGCTGAGATGTCCCTATGGCAGGATTCCGAAGAGGCTTGTCAGGTTAGAGAGTCTGAGACCAACTCTTTTTCTGGCTGCTGAGTCCCTCCGCCACTCTCAGAATCTACAGAGGTAGGAAAGGATGATGGTGGGGTGTGGATTGACTGGGCTGTTTAAGTAGAGCGATTGGTGTGACTGTGCATTTTGTAGATGTTATCCCACTTCTTTTCCTTGGACAGCTTCTATTCAGCTCCCCTCAGCTTGACCTGTGAGCTTATTTCCACGCAACAGGGATAGGATGGTTCACTTAAGCAGGCCTACCCTGTCTCTCTCCGTTCCCAATTTTACACACGCCATTGCAACATACTACAGGTAACAACATGAGAACTCCAGAATTCAGTAGTTTGTGGTTGTAGTATTGCTTTCCGTGCATTCACAGACTCGTGACATCACCCCCATAATCTAGTCATAGCACATGTTCAAATCCAACCCCCAAGCCCTAGTGTCAGGCTCCCTTCATCGCCATCCTCACTCTCAGAAACCTAGACCCCCAACCATTCAGTTCCTCTTTACAGGCCTGCCCAGTCTACACCCTTCAGAGAGTCATGGAGCCCATGATATTCTTTCTCATGAAACCTTATTGTCAGGTTTCTATGTTGCAGTCCACCTCAGAAATCATTTCTTTATTGCTGGGTCAAGGCCACTCCTGTCATTTTCAGATGGATATTTAGGTTGGACTTTGATTTTGTTGCTATTTTACAAATGTGCTGCTACCCATCCCAGAGCTGGCAGGCTGCCAGTCCTATCCTGACTCACCTCTGGCAGTTATATGGAAGTATTTAAACCCTATCTTTGATCCTTGGAGAAGGATTTGGAACTGAGATCCTGTAGGCTGTTGTAGTGGTACCCTCTGACCTCAGAGCCAGCCAAGGAGGTCAGAAATGCAGGGAAAAAGAGAATCATGAGCTGCTCATGGTGCCAATGGCAGGTGCCAGGCGGCTTGTCTAGCAAAATACTTTGCCTGTGCAAGAAACCTACAGATCTTGTAAATGTGACAGTGGCCATTGTCTGTAAGAAACATGTTTGCTGGCTGTGTGTTGTGGAATGCTATTCTCAAGGCATGACATACATTGTCCCTCAGGCTCTCTGCAGCTATAATTACCTGCAGGAGACCCACACAAGACTGGACCCATTAATGCTCTGACACAGAGATAGCAGAGGTTCACCGGCCTTATTCCTCCCAAGGATATGCAAACAGTTAATGGGAGGGAGGGAGGGAGGGAGGGAGGGAGAGAGAGAGAGAGAGAGAGAGATATTAAGATCTCTCATGAAGAAGAGGGAGTAAAGCATTCATAGAGTTCAGCAGAACAGGAAGCCATAATGCAAGTATTATTTGGGATCGTGGCTGGGAGGTAGCCAGATTAGGGGATTAAGAAACACTACCCAGAAGGTGAAGTTTGAAAATAAATCTTGGTCTCTCTGTGCTGTTATTGGGAACTAGCTAGGATAAAGAAATACAAGCACCATATTAATTCATTACATGTGTTTATATTAAGTTATATTAAAATAACATTTATAAATGGTAGCTGGGAGGAGAGGAAAGCTGCTGCTGCTGCTGCTGCTGCTGCTGCTGCTGCTGCTGCTGCTGCTGGTGCTGGTGGTGGTGATGGTGGTGTGTTTTAATTGTTACTTGGGAAGGGCTCTGCTTGCAGCTACTGGTAAGTGCCTACACTCCAGTAAGTGATCTCCTATGAATATTTCACAGCCCAGAGCCTGACAGACTTGGGGGACCAATTCAACTAGCAAGCATAGTAAGTTTGGCATGCAGAACCATGGTCCTGCTCCCCCTTGGCTCTGGACCAGAGCGTGGGCTGGCAGTCTTTTGGAAGTGGGAGGTATATGATGACTTCATGACAGTGTCACTGGGTCCAACACTGTTGTTGTTTAAGATTTATTTTTATTTTATATGCATGTCTCTCTTTAATGTGTCTTGAACACACACACACACACACACACACACACACACACACACACACACACACTATGTGCCCATGAAGGCTATAAGAGGGCATTAGATCCCCTGGACTTGCGTTACAGGTGATTGTAACTGTAACCTGACCTGCCTAGTGTGGGTGCTGGGAATTGCATCTAGATCTTCTGCAAGAGCAGCAAGTGCTCTTAACTGTTGGGCCATCTCTCTAGTCCCACAACACTGATTTTTTTTTTTTTTTTTTTGAGGAGGCAGTTGATGCAAGAGATGGATGTTTTTTTTTCTGTCTTATTGGACCGTATTAACATTTTTCTGTAGTATCATTTAGCTGCTGAGTACTGCAGTTAACTGGCCCTTGCTTGGAATAACGGGTAGTGGTCTTCAGAGACCTTTTCATGCATTGTGAAAGGGTTCTGCTGCAGACACCACATGCTAAATTCTTAGTGCTTCACAGATATAAAAAAGTATGAAGAAGAGGGAGTAAAGCATAGGGGGGCTGGGGAGATGGCTCGGTGGTTAAGAACACTGACTGCTCTTCCAGAGGTCCTGAGTTCAATTCCCAGCAACCACATGGTGGCTCACAACCATCTGTAATGGGATCAGATGCCCTCTTCTGGTGTGTCTGAAGACAGTTACAGTGTACTCATATACATAAAATAAATAAATAAATCTAAAAAAAGAAAGAAAGAAAAGTATCTGAAAGATGTGAAAGGCCTCTAGAGGAATGAGAGTGGACAGACATTCCACAAAAGGTGCAAGAGGCAGGCATGGCTGTAAAATTCCTGGGAATGTTATGGTCTGGCAAAATGCAGATGCCACCCTAGAAGGGGAATAAAAATCCTACAATAGTCTGTGTCTGTAAATGTTAATACCATGCTTAAACTTTTTAATAAAAGTACCTTGCATGGGTGAAAAAGGTTGTGCATCACATACCAGGGCACGAAGTGTGGAGACGCCCCAGCTGCTGGTGATAGTGCACAAACAGGTACAATAAGCCATGCATTTGAAAAAATAAAACTTCATTAAATACTAAAAATGATGGTCCCAGAAACAAGAAGACTATTAAATGAAAATTCCAATGGCAGAGATAAGCTATGTCTCTATGATCTATTGAACAAGGAGGCCCCTGAGGCTCCCAACAATACAGGCTACTGCCATTGCTGCTGGCTACCCAGCAAAACTGGACAGTCAGACCCTATTGCTAAAGACATCATTTGCCTCAACATGAAGAAATTAAACTGGGACTGAGCTAGAAGATTCTTCTCTGTAGCTTTTATAGTGCTGCAAGCTGCTAAACAGGCTACTAAAGAAAAATTGTGGCCAGTAATCTTACTTGGCTAAAGACCCTGCATCTTAGTTATTTTTTTGTTGCTGTGAAGAGACATGACCAAGGCAACATATAGAAGAGAGAGTTTTTTGGAGCTTACAGTTTCAGAGGGTGAGTCCATGGTGGGGTGCATCAAAGCAGGCAAGCAGTATGGTGCTGAAGCAGTAGCTGAGCAATTACATTGATCCACAAGCAAGAGGCAGAGAAAAGAGAACTAACTGGGAATGAGTAGGCTTTTGAAACCTCAAAGCCCATCCCTAGCAACACAGCTCTTTCAACAAGACCACACCTCCTAATCCTTCCAAAACACTTCCACCAATTAGGGAATAAGTATTCAAATATATGAGCCTATGGGAGCCACTTTTATTCAAACTACCATAAGCTATGTGTTGCATTATAAACACACCAGGCAATGTGCATGCTGGTGCAATAGTACTTCCTAATGAAATTCAAAACCTACCTCTCAGAAGAAAATTCATGTATTGTAAGTCAGTCAGCTACAGCTGAGGGAGTGATAGGTCTTGGTGGGGAAGCTGTTACTGCTGTTTGGCTAAATGGTTATGATATGTCTATCAAACTGCTTTCTAAACATTTATGGTTTTGCCCACAGATTGTTGCTGCTGCCATCCTTGATCAGGGAAGCTTCTTTGCAGTAGGGCTTTAGAGACCTATAACTGGTGAAGGTGTTGAGATCAACTGATGGTTGAATGATCAGACCTAAACGGGGTGTTTGTTAAACACCCTCCAAGGTTCAGGAAACATTGTAGAAGATACAGTGTAAAGAATGTTGGAGCACAAGGAAAAGACAGAGGATTGTTGAATGATGTCTTTGGACATAACATGGACTCTGCCCCTTTCAACTGCCAGCAACTATAATTACCTGCAGGAAACATGCACAGGATTGGGCCCATTAACATGCTCCTCCCACCCCTAGATCCACCCCCAAAGATATATAAACTGTTAATGGTTGACAGTGGAAAGAGCCTTCTTAGGTGATGTAGCCACTTGTTAAGTTGCCCATAACCCTGTAAGGAACCACCTATGTCTCGCAGGTATCCCTAATTAACACCGTGGTCTGTTGTGCATGCTCTACCATGGGAGAGTAGATATTCTTTTAATGTGGCAGCATGGTGGTACAAGCCTATAATCCTAGCACATTTGGGAGGTATAGCCCAGAAGATTGAGAGTTAAGAGTTAATGTCGGTGTCTGTGATTGTTCTGTCATCAGAGGCTGGGTGGATGTCCATGGTCCCTGTTGCCACTGGCTGATATAGGCAAGGAAGCTTCTTTTGCAATGGTATCAATGACTGCAGACTCAACTGAGAATGAGAGACATTGAAGGTTCTGTAACCCCCCTCACCCAAAAAGAGAAACAGTCCAGACAGGAAGCTATTGAGGAGAGTCCTTTAAAAATGTGACAAAGATGCTGCAGTGTAGCTCTTCAGAGTTGATGGCTTCTAGTGGGGCAGTTAGAGGAGAGGAAGGACGCAGTTTTCTTCAAGGGGCTGGTTCCTGGGAGTCTGACCATGCTCCAGTGAGTATATGAACAAACCAAGATGAACTTGGTGTATTTGGAGAGGACTCACAGGGGTGGGAGGATGGACCTGGGAGGAATCGGAGTGCATGTGTGACATTTCCAAATAAAACTGTTATGTTGGGAGGAGAAAAAAGAGGCAAGGGTTGATTTTAAAGTAGTACGTACGTATGTACGAATGTACATACGTATGTACGTACGTATATAATCTGTGTGTGATGTGCAGGGCACAGCATGAGTGTAGAGGTCAGAGGAGGACTTTCAGGAGTTGGCTTACTCCATATACAAGGTGGTATCAGGGCTTCAACTCCTGTCATTAAGGCTGATGGTAAGTGCCTTTCCTTGCTGAGCCATCTCACAGGCCCCTATCAGTAATTTTTTAAAAAACTTGCTCAAACATTCTAAAAGTGAAACTGGACAGTCTTTTGCTAAGGACCAGCCTCGGCTTGGACAAGGGTTCTGAGAAGGGGGTGTCTGGGAGTGGTAAAACAAATGACTCAAGGTCAAATCGTGGGCCCAACCTGACAGCCTTGTAGTCTGCTGGAGATGGATCCCTAGATAGCTCTCTGTAGATAGCTCTTGGCTCTGTTGTCTGCTCGAGACAGCTTTCTGCTCAAGACAGCTCTCTCTTGCTAGAAAAAAAATTTCTAAAAGCTCTCTGGATAGCTCATAGATTTTCCAACCAAAGTCAGGAAAGCTGCTATAAAAAAAATCTTGGAGCCGGGCAGTGGTGGCGCACGCCTTTAATCCCAGCACTTGGGAGGCAGAGATAGGCAGATTTCTGAGTTCGAGGCCAGCCTGGTCTACAGAGTGAGTTCCAGGACAGCCAGGGCTATACAGAGAAACCCTGTCTCGAAAAAACAAAACAAAACAAAACAAAACAAAACAAAATCTTGGATTTTCTAGAAAAAAATTCCAAAAGATCTGTGTTTCCTCTCAAAGCAATTCTTGGGATTTCTAACCAAAATTCTAAAAGAGCTGTATTCATTCTGAAATCTCTAGGCAGCTCAACTCTTGTATTAAGATGATGATGGTATGGTTGGATATGACCGGCTTTACGATCGGCAGGGATCTCGCGACTCCAGAAACCATACCAGGCCAAACAGTTCCACGTGGGGAGTTTATTGGAAGGGGGGGCGGGGGGGGAAGGGAAGGGGGGAGGGGAAAAGGGGGGGGGGGGGGGGGGGGGAGAGGGGGGGAGGGGGGAGAGAGGCAGAGAGGCCGGCCGTGGCCAAGTAGGGGGGGGGGGGCAGGGGGGGAAAGAGGAGAGGTAAGGGATAAGAGATGCAAGGGAGAGGCAAGAGCAGGAGATAAGAGAGAGAGAGTCGAGGCAAGCACCCCCTTTTATAGTGGGCCAGGCCCACCTTGCTGTTGCCAGGCGACTGTGGGGTGGAGTTTAGACAGAATGCTAACATCAGCTTTTTTAAAAAGATTTTTTTAATATATTTATTTATTTATTTTATATGAGTATACTGTAGCTGTCCTCAGACACACCAGAAGAAGGCATTGTGTCCTCAGACACAACAGAAGAAACCATTACAGATGGTTGTGAGCCCCCGTGTGATTGCTGGGAACTGAACTCAGGACCTCTAGAAGAGCAGTCAGTGGTCTTAACCACTGAGCCATCTCTCCAACCACCCCCAACAGCTCAGCTCTTGCTTCCAAAAAAATTCTAAAAAAAACAAAAACTAAAGAAAAAAATCTGTTACCATTCTCTGCTAGCTAATCTTGTGCAGAACAAAAGCCCAGTCTTTTATTTACATATTAATTCAGTCATTTACTCCAGGTTGCCTCTTGACCACCCACAAATCAGCATCACATGACCTTAGCCCCTTGACTTCTTTTTTTTTTTTTTTAACATTGCAAAAGAATTCAGAGATCTGCCTGCATTTGTTAAGCATAGATAATAAGCTAGCTGGGTGGGACTCTGCCCTGAAATTACCGTTCTTACCTTGCTTGGGCTTAACTTTGCTCTGTCCCAGGCTGACCTTGAACTCAAGAATCTGTCTGCCTCTGTAAGCAGAAACAAAAAACTTAGCTGGGTGGGGTCTTGCCCTGTGATTACCTCTCCCCAAATCTCTTTATCTCCTTCCTTAGCATCTCTCTGACAAGCTGGATCATAGTACAGCTGCCTCTGTTCTTTTAGATCTGTGAAGCTCCTTATATAATTCATGTTGCACCCTTATACATAGTTGAGAAATTATATATTTTGAACTCTTGTTTTCAGAGTTCTTTCCCATAGCCTCAAGGGCTGTTCTGTAGGTACCAGTGTTTACCATTTTGCTGAGACATAGACACACCCTTGCCTCCTGGACTAATTCTGCTTCTAATTATCATGGAGTCATTAACCTTAGCAGAGAGAACATTCCCCAATAACCTTGGCTGGTAGAATATTTCCAGAAGGAGAAACATGAAGTAATATATACATTATATAAACAAGCCTTACGCCCACAGCAACCATCAACATTCATAGAGGCCCATGCCCTGCTGGCTCTGTAGCAGGGGCAGTAACTATGTCACACCATCCCTGCAATTGATAAGTCCGGCTCAGCAGCATTTCTATTTCTTTAATAGGGTAATTTAAAAACAGATTTATTTATTTTATTTTTATGAGTACATTGTAGCTGTCTTCAGACACACCAGAAGAGGGCATTGGATCCCACTACAGATGGTTGTGAACCACCATGTGGTTGCTGGGAATTGAACTCGGGACCTCTGGAAGAGCAGCCAGTGCTCTTAACTGCTGAGCCATCTCTCCAGCCCCCAAATATTATTTTTACAAACTTGTTACTATATCAATAAATAATCAAAAGGAATACAGAGAAGTGAATCTAAGAAGATGGTGGCCTGTGGACTCCAGTGCTCTGCTCCATAAAGCAAAGCAAAGAGGCCAAAGCTTTCGTCACTGGCTTTTTAGATCTCTAGAATCTGGGTTTGGAGGGATGGCTTAATGGTTAAGCTTAATGGTTGATGGCTGCCCTTCTAGCTCATTCCCAGTATTACTGTGAGCTCCCAACCATCTACAACTTCAGTTCTAGGGGAAATGTTAGTACTTGGGGATCTGATGTCCCCTTCTGCCCTCAGAAGGCACCAGCTATGCTCTCAATGACAGAAATACTTACAAGCAACATATCCCTACACAGAAAATTTAAAACAAAGTTAACAAGAGGCTTACAGTCACAAGGGAATGGGTTGTTTCGGTTTTGTCCCCACCCCCAACCCCAACAGGGTTTCTCTGTGTAGCCCTGGCTGTCCTGGAACTCACTCTGTAGACCAGGCTGGCCTCGAACTCAGAGATCCACCTGTCTCTGCCTCCAGAGTGCTGCAATTAAAGGAGTGTGCCATCACCTAGAAAGTGTCCATTCAAGGAAAACTCTGGAAATTGGCATCAGCTGTGAATGCTTCGGTGGTGGTGGTGTTTCACCTTAACCTCCATCCCAGCTCCAGGTAGCGTCGTGGAGAACAGCCTGAATTTCCTGTACTAGCGGGGCAGAATAGACCTCATTTTAAAAGAATAATAATTAGTTTCTTTTGAAAATGCACTTGGAGACTCTGTGGAAAGGCAGTTTAAAAGATTTATCTTTAACTCCTCTTGATTTGGAAGTGGCCCAGAGCAAAAGCTCCCAGAGAGGAGGGAGGGAGGGCCTTCCTTAGTCAAGAGCAGTCACAGGCAAAAGCATTGTTTGCTACTGCCTGAGGTGACAGGTGACAGGTGGCACAAAGCAAACAGTTAGGAAGAAAAGGTTGGGGAACAAGAGGTCCACAAACACTGTGGAAAGCTCACAAGTCCTTCCTGGGGATCTGAAAGGCAACCTGGTGGGTTAGGAATGGTCTGGTTAGTGCCGGATTGGGGCAGAGTGTACACAGCCTGGTGGTGTTCAGCCAGGCCTTAACACAGGCTGCTTCTTGATGAAAACCTGGTAATAATTTTGGTTCCAGGCATCTAAGGAAATCTTTGTTGAGTTGCCCTCTCATCACCCAGTAGCCATGAGTGACAGAGTGCAGAGAGTGGAAAATGTCCTGGCAGCCTGGTGGTGGGGACACCTGCCTTAACCCCAGCGGGATGCAAGGCATTTAAATTCTGCAAGTGTCTGCCCTCCTGAGCCACCTCCCCACCAACCACTGGATGAAACAGAACATTCTGAATATCCTAAGGTCATAGCTCTGGAATTCAAATTTTCTCTTCTCCTAGGGTTTGTTGCTGCTGCTGATTTTAGCTGTTGTTTATTTAACAACTTGTGCTAATGAATTTCGTTTCTTTCTTTCTTGTTTATTTAACCACTTTTGTGAATGATTTCCCCCCCCTCTCTTTCTCTCTCTCTCTCTCTCTCTCTGTGTGTATATATTCCAGATGTTTTCTCTGTGTAGTCCTGGCTGTTCTTGAATTCACTCTGTAGACCATGCTGATCTCCAAATCAGAGGTCTGCCTCCCTCAAGTACTGGGATTAAAGTCATGCACCCCAACATGAACCCCCCCCTTTTTAAAAAATGAGACAGGCAAAGAAGGGGGATGCATCTAACTCAGGGGATGAGGTCACCAGAGTGTCCTTGAGGAGTGAGCGGATACTTAGAAAATATCTTAAATAGACAATGGGAATATATTTTTTAAAAAATTGACGGAAACTAGACCTAAGAAAATAAATACTGAGCCAGGTCACCTTCTAGGTTCCTGTGCTCATGGCAGAGAGTGGGAAGAGCCAGCAAACCTTGGAATGCAACCTACAGACAAGCTAGGTGCCTTCCAAGGCCTGCCCATCTGAAGTGAGGGATTTAAGTGAGAACACTGCAGGATCTGCAGTGAATTCAGAGAGAAACATGACTAGGTTGTTGCAGGGTCTGTGCATTCTTAAAGAAACTATCAATCAAAAGACAGTTTAAGCAGTTTATCTAGCCAAGTAAATAAGCACTCCAAAGATTGGAGTAGGCTGCACCCAAAGAGGGGAACAGTACAGCAGGTTCTGTGTTGAGGATCTTAAAGTCATTTTCATGAATATGCATGAGCTGTATTACATACATACTCATGAAGTAAGGTGGTTTTTTTGTTTTGTTTTTTACTTCCCAAATCTTTGTGGAATAGATCTCGCTTTTAGGGTA
Source organism: Rhynchomys soricoides (assembly GCA_019843965.1). Classification (NCBI taxonomy): domain Eukaryota; kingdom Metazoa; phylum Chordata; class Mammalia; order Rodentia; family Muridae; genus Rhynchomys; species Rhynchomys soricoides. Next base: position 33,870 of record JADRCH010000305.1, on the reverse strand, counting down.
TTTCTTCTCATCTGCCCATGTTGACTAGAAAAGCCCACAAGGTGTTGGGCAGTTGGTCAAAAGCACGTTGGTCTTTAGGATGCTGACCATTTGTTAGTGCACTGTCTTAGTGAGGGTTTCCATTGCTGAGAAGAGACACCAAAGCAACTCTTTTTTTTTCTTCCGTTTTTCAAGACAGGGTTTCTCTGTGTAGCCCTGGCTGTCCTAGAACTCACTCTGTAGACCAGGCAGGCCTTGAACTCAGAAATCCGCCTGCCTCTGCCTCCCGAGTGCTGGGATTAAGGGCATGTGCCACCACTGCCCCGGCTCAAAGCAACTCTTATAAGGGACATTTACTTGGGGTTGGCTTACAAGTTCAGAGGTTCAGTCCATTATCATCATGGCATGGCAGCATCCAGGCAGGCATGGTGCTGAAGACGGAGCTGAGGGTTCTACATCTTGATTCAAAGCCAGCCAGGAAGAGACTGTCTTCCAAGCAGCTAGGAGGAAGGTCTCAAGCCCACAGTGACACACTTCCTTCAATAAGGCCACACCTACTCCAACAAGGCCACACCTCCTAATAGTGCCACTCCCTGGGCCAAGCATATACAAATCCCCCATGCATATATGGGGAAGTGCCCAGGTTCGTCTCCACAGGAAATGATATTAAAATCTTGGAATGAGCCATATGGTGGTGGCCTTTACTCCTAGTACCAGAGAAGAAGAGGCAGCCGTGTTTCTATGAGTTTGAGGCCAGCCTGGTCTACAAAGTGAGTTCAAGGACAGCCAGGCTACACAGAGAAACCCTGTCTGGAAAAACAATAACAAACAAAGTGTGAATGATCCATTTTGCATGGCAGACTTTAAGAGATGATGACTGTGGTCTGTCTGAAGTTGGCTCAGGACCTGGAAAAGCAAGATGGACTTGGGACTTACGGAAGTAGAAGCTGCCACTGAGCTCTGCTCTCTTTCTGGAGAACTGGACATGCATGAGACACAAGGGTTGGCAGCAGAGCTTGTTTGGAGAGGCTTGCTGATAAAGATGAGTGATGAAGTGCCCGAGCAATATGGATAACCTACTGCAGACTGAAAGTGGTACCTTAAATAGACAAAGAGCAGTACAGCAGAGCTGTCTAAGGCTAGTAGAGGTGGAAGACAGACAATAAGAACATTCTCCAGGAACCTTTCCCACACTGCTATGAGAGAAAACACTCCTGATTTAGGGTTTGTTTGTTTAGATTTATCTTTGTGTGTGTTTGTTTGCACACACATGTGCATGCATGTACATGTGCATCATACCTGGGGAAGATGCCCAAGGAGGGCAGGAGATGGCGCGGGATTCCTTGGAACTGGAGTTACAGGGAGTTGGGAATATAGCAGCGTGGTGCTGGGAAACGAACTTGTGTCCTCTGCAAAAGCAGAGTATTAATTGCTTTCCTTTGCAGTGATAATATCTAATGACGAAGACAGCATAAGGAGGGGTTTATGGTTGCATGGCAGCTGAGTGACTGTATCTTCAACCACAAACAGCAAGCAGAGAGAACAGGAAGTGGACAAGCTTGTGAGCCCTTTAGAGCTTGCCCCAGGGGCACACTTCCCCCATACAGTGGCACTAACTAGGGACCAAGTGTTGAGGTACCTGAGCCTATAGAGGCCATTGCTCACTCCAGTCACTGCAAGTTGTAGGAACAGTTAACTTCAGAGTCATTTCTCCAGCCTGCTGTCCTCACTTTTATTTTTAGACTTAGCTCCAGGCTCCGGTATTCAGAATTCATGGGATTATCTGTGATAAAACTGTTTATAAGAAATGACACATTTCACAGAAGCATAATATTGTAACTTGCTTACCTTTATCTCTGGATTTAGGTCAAGATATTTAATAACCATCCTGCTGGAACCACTGAGTGTGGAGGAAAGTGTTTTAGTTGAACAGGGACACAAGAAGAGCAATGTTATCTTAATTGTGCAGTGTGCTAATCTGCTGGCTCTGTTTTACTGGTTAAGCAACAGTTTTACAGGAAAATAACTAATAAAATATTCAGTTTCTTCATTAAAAAGTTGAAAATCATCAGACTTTCCAAGGGCAGAGTATTGATAATGAGATGGAGACTGGTTCCTGTTTTTTTTTTTTTTTTTAAGTCCAATAGCCATCCTGGAGCTGAGATGTATAGTAACTGAAATTCAAAGCTTACTGGAAGCACTCAATAGTAGACCTGATCAGGTAGAAGAATTGATAATTTGAAGGTCAGGTGATGGAGACTGTCCATCGAGAGAGGGAGAGACAATAATGTGAAAACTCACAAGGACCACCTCACACATGGTGCCCCACGCCAGAGGAGGGAAAGCTAAGCCCTCCCACACAGATAGGAAGTGGATGGGCGGTCCCACACAGACAGGAAATGGATAGGCGGTTCCATACAGACAGGAAGTGGATGGGCGGACAGGATGTGCTTGTTAGGGGAATAGTTTAACTGTAGAGTGGACGTGGGGTTTCCTTTTGAGGTGACAGAAAAAACACTGGACTGTGCACTTCGAAATGTTAAACTTTATATTCTGTAACTTAAGAAGAAATGATATGGAGAAAATGTAGGTAAACAATGTTACATGCTAACTGACAATTATAAGAAAGTTATCATTTCTAGAGTTGCTGTTTTCAGCTTTTTGTTACATGTAATTTGCTGTCATTTCTTTTACTCTAAAATACTCTTACCAAATAACCTGTTTTATACATTTTCTCTTAAAAATGTTCTTGGACTTGATGAAGCTTCTGGTCTTACAAAACCAGGATGCCCCCAGAAGCTTTGCAACATTAAGGAATTCTATCACCAAACAGGTTGTGCCCTGTGCTTAGGGGGCCTTGCTCTCATAATCTCCAGGAGTGACTACCCCAGCCCAGAGCCGCTCAGTCCTCAGGCCCCTCCTGACAGGCCCCTCTATTTCTTCTCATATTTTACATGGCTCTAATCCTCACTCTGCTTCCTATGGCTCCTCTAGTCCTTAGCTATCACCAGATTATTTCAGAGTTGTTTTTAAAATTACATATTCATTACTGGTTTGCTTGTTTACACACTATCTCTTGTAGTCTACTCCAACTGTAGGACTGGTAAAGGCAGCCCTGGTTTCTGATTGAGCTAAGGTTTAAAACCCTGGCGACCCAGTAAGGGGTCCCCAGCAGGGGATAACCTTACAAGGGACAGTAGGTGTTTTGCCATGCTCCTGGGCTCCAGGCTCCTGACAGGAGGCTGAAGCTCTCCATAGGTCTGTGACCTTCAGTCACATAAGGGCAATCCCCAAGCCCCTCCAGGTAGAGGTGTGGTCATGTAGCCTTAAGACATTGCCATTTTAATGAGGCACCTAGAGGCTTAGCCAATAAACTCCCCTTCCCAGCCACTCCTCCCTACAAAAGGTATCTTAACCTTTGTTGTGGGGTATGGTTTTACTCATCACCACTCTTTGCTATGACAATAAACACCCTAAAACCATGGACTGACTGTCTCTCTTCACCGGGATCACTGTGGGGAACAATGGAACAGGCCTTCGTCTAAAGAGCCATGTCTAGTCTCCCATAGAGGGCCTCTCAAAGCTCCTAGCCATGGTCTCTATCAAACCAACCCAGCTAGCCACCAACAAGTCAAAGACTTGGTCCCCAGCAGGACCCAGCCAGGCTCCTCCCAGCCTTTCCCCCCTCAGCTCCGGGCTAGATTTGGCCTGTGCCGCTGCCCCCCCCCCCCCCCCGTTCATTCTCAGCTCTTCTGAGGCATCCAGTGGTGCCTGGGATGCCCAAGAGCCTGAGAACTAGACTGAGTCCGTGAAGTCCTCAGGATGGAAGGCTGCGCTCCCCTACCCCCTGGAGGTGTCCAATGGCTTCTCATAGCCATGGGGTGAATGAGGTCAAACTTCCCGAGTCTCTCCTCCCCCATAGGCCCAAGCCCTGGGGTGGATGTGGGACCCTTACACCACTCTAACCCAACAATCAACCTTGAAGTTATTGAATAGCTGAAGGTGACCTTGAACCTCTAAACCTCCTGCCTCCACTGGGATTACAGGCAAGTGACTACTCCAGAGTTTCACAAAGCACTCATCTCAGTGGCCCTTCAACTGCCAGGGAGATGGTGCTGTAAGTCTCCTCCCTCCCTTCTGACCTCTGCTGAGGAGCCCTCCAGCATCCATCCCAAGCTCTCTGTTTATCTCACCTTTCATCTTTCTGTCAAAGAAAGAGCCTGTGTCAAACTGTGCCAACACCTGCCCCATCCCCACCCCCATTTGAAGGCATGGTTATCTTTGTGTAGTTCATTCCCCTCATTCTGGACTCTTCACCTGTCTGGATCCAGCTCCATGGTGGTCCTCAGAAAGGTTTCCCACCTCCCTCTGCAACATAGATATCCCCTGCTGACCTTGGTGAAGAGCAGTGAGCATTTTAAACAGTCCATGCTTGTTCATCATCAGCAAGAATAGTTTGCATATCCTGGATGCTGCCATGCCATGATGATAATGGACTGAACCTCTGAACTTGTAAGCCAGTCCCAAGCAAATGTTCCTTATAAGAGTTGCTTTCAGCTGGGCAGTGGTGGCATATGCCTTTAATCACAACACTTGGGAGGCAGAGGCAGGTGGATTTCCGAGTTCGAGGCCAGCCTGGTCTACAGAGTGAGTTCCAGAACAGAGAAACCCTGTCTCGAAAAACCAAAAAAAAAAAAAAAATTTTTTTTTCTCTTAAAATGGAGTTTGAACTTAAAAGATTTGGTCTCTCAGAGTCCTTTGAGGCTTCAGGTACCTTGCTGCACCAGAAATCCCAGGCAGTGGAAAGAACACCCTGAAACAGAGTTGGGCATGGTGTTGATGTCTGTAAGTCCTACACTCAGAAGGTGTGGGGGGAATCAAGTGTTCAAGGTCACTGTCTGCTATATTGTGAGTTCTAGGCTAGGGTGAGCTACTTGAGACCCTGTAACAAACAAACAAAACCAAACAAAAGCCCAAACAAACAAGTTATATTCTATTTTGTGTAGGGGACTTAAAAGCGGGGCTTCTCTCTATAAGCTACTGATGTTCCAGACTGTAACTTCATAGGGAAGCAGACAAAAGAGGGAGCTTGTAATGTAACTTTACATTTAATTTTATAACTGAAATTTTTATTTCAATGCTCTATAATTTCCTCCGGCCTGTCTTTCCTTCTGACTCTTCTTTCTTATTTCCTTGTTCTCTTCCTCCCCTCTGGTCTTAGTTAAGGCTTCCATTGCTGTGAAGAGATATCATGACCACAGCAACTCTTATAAAGGAAAGCATTTAGTTGGGTCTGGTTTATAGTTCAGAGGTTTAGTCTATCATCATCATGGCCAGAGTCATGGCAGCATGCAAGCAGACACAGTGCTGGTAAAGGAGCTGAGAGTTCTACATCTCTCTGGCCCCCAGAGGCTTGTAGTCATAAAATAACACAAAGCTGCACTCTGTCCCACTTCAGTCCCCACAGTCTATCACAGTCTCAGCCCTGTTTAAAAGTTCAACGTCTCTTCTGAGATCTTGCAACCTCGTAACTGTAATCCCCTAAAATAAAATAAAAAAATAATAAATCTAAATAAAAAAAGCATATCACATACTTCCAACACAAAATGAAGATATACATTACTGTTCCCAAAACATAGGGGAGCAACCGTAGTAAGGACCAGAGCAAGACAGCAAACCAGCTGAGCAACTCTAAAATCTGCATCTCTGTGTTTGACGTCAAAATGTTCTTCAGATCTCCAGTTCTTTTCAGCTCTGTTGACTGAAACAAATACCTTTTTCTCTTGGACTGTTTCCACTCCATGTTTGTGAAGAGGTCAACTAACTAAAGACTGTTGGAAAATTCCACCAGGCTCCAGAACATGAAAACCACTCCCCTCCCAGAAGGAAGAGGTTAGTGGAGCACGTAAGGCTGGAAGGGAGAAGCTGATTAAGCCCTTATTACCTCATTTCCTAAAGACCAATCAGTTTAAAGGGCACACTGTTCTGCCAATCATATTGTGCCTAGTTGCTGATGCTCTATTCTGCCCTTGGAAACTATAAAAACTCACTGAAAGGGCCAACGCTCACCGCCTCTCCTACGGGTGCAGAGTGATCCTAGGGTGCTGGAACAATAAATTCCCCTTGCTTTTGCATCAATCCCCAGCTCCTCGTGGTTCATTCAGAGGGTTCCCGGTCGCTAGGGCTCATCAAAGTCTTACCTTAGCAGCTCTCCTTGGCAGGTATCCCATGGCTCTGGCATCTCCAACATCTTGGTATCCCCAAGGCAATACAGGTTTTACCTTCACAGCTTCACACAATGGCTTCTCTGGGCTTCCATGCAGGAGCTCCCCTGCCATACATGTGGCCTCAGCCACTTTTCTTTAGTCCCAGAGGGAGATTCCATAACCTCTTATATCCTTGACTCTAAAGCCAGAGCCGTGCAGCTGAAGCTGCCTGGTAGTTATGCTGCTTGCCAGGGTGGAACGTGGTCCCCTCAGTCAGTTACATCCTCATCACCTTTCCATTTCCTTCCAAGTGCTGGGATTAATGAGAGCACCACCACGCCTGGCCCTAAGCTTTTCTTTAATTCATTTCACAAGGTGGAAATGTAACTGGGTGATGTCTTGTCCTGAGGTCACCACTTCCTTTAATCCGTTTCACATGCAGCTTCTCTTTGATCTGTTATCTCCTTGAACACAGGACTTGGCTCCACTCCACTTCCTGGTGCCCCTCTTCTCCTCAAATTGTACATTTTTCATTTTCCCTTGCTCAGTTTGTTCCTTTTCATTATAGATCTGACCACTGATAACCACATGACAGAGTCTATACTAGGCTGTTTTGAGATTTCTTCTGTCATTGGAATTCATCCAAAACCCTTCACTTTAGCCTCAAAAAGACTTTTTGGACAAGGGCAAAAACCAGCCTCTTTCTTCACCAGAATACCATAAAATAGTCTCTAGTTCATGTACTAAAATGTTTCTCCTCTGAAACCTCTCGACCCAGGCCCCTACAGTTCAAATCACCCTCAACACCAATGTCTTCCATGTTCCTACTAGCATGGCCAATTAAGCCCCATTTAAAGCATTCAACAGTTTTCCTAATCCAACTTCCCACAGTCCACATTTCTCCAAACAGAAGTATAGTTAGGCCTATCACAGCAGTACCTGAGTCCCCGGTACCAAGTTCTGTGTTAGGGTTTTATTGCTGTGAAGACACACCATGACCAAGGCAACTCTTTTTCCCCCCTTCTTGCTCTGTCCCTGCTCACTCTAGCCCAAAGATTATTTATTTATTATATGTAAGTACACCGTAGCTGTCTTCAGACAGAAGAGGGCATCAGATCTCATTAAAGATGGTTATGAGCCACCATGTGATTGCTGGGATTTGAACTCACGACCTCCGAAAGAGCAGTCAGTGCTCTTAAACGCTGAGCCATCTCTTCAGCCCCCAAGGCAACTCTTATAAAGGAAAACATTTAATTGGAGCTAACTTACAGTTTTAGAGTTTTAGTCCATTATCATCATGGTGGGAAGCATGGCAGTGTGCAGGCAGACATGGTGCTGGAGAAAGAGCTAAGAGTTGTACATCTTGATCTGCAGACAGCAGGAGGAGACTGAGACAGTAGTCCATGCTTGAGCTTCAAAGCCCACCCCCAGTGACACACTTCCTCCAATAATGCCATGCCTATTCCAACAAGGCCACACCTCCTGATAGTACCACTCCCTATGGCCAAGCACAAGCACATGAATCTTTGGGGGCCATTCCTACTCAAACCAGCATATGACTCTTATCTTGGCCCCAGGTCTGCTTGTAGAGTGTCCTGAGCACCTGAGCCTTACCCCTGCCTGGAAATATGTAGAAACACCCTGCTTGGGGCAGAACATGCTCATGAACCTGGAAAGGTTCTCTAGGGAGAACCAACACCAAGAGATGAGTCACAGCAGATGTTGGGTGGTAGAATAGGATTAACCTAAAGTCTGAACTCTGGTATTCTGTTCCTTCTTGTAATAGGTTTCTTACCATGGGTTGTGCTGGGCACTGAGCCAAGTATACAAACTGGGAAAGAGGCAGAAGGCATCTAAGCAGACTGGCAATTCACAGTACTTGTGAACATGCCACTTTTTCTACAAAAGTATGCTCAGGGCTGGGTGGACATTGCTTACTTGCTTCCATGTGAAAGGGACCATGGGCCAGAACTCCTAGACTACAACAAGCTCTGCTGCTTGGAAAGAGCCACACCCATGGAGGCCATAAAGGATTTGGGGTTTGGATTACCTGTCTACTTGTTTCCAAAGAACTTTGGCTACTTTATCAACAAGAGCCAATCTGTGTGTGTGTTTCCTCTCTTCTCCTCTTTTATCTATATCACAGTTCAATCCAGAGACCCAGAACCCAAACGCCTACCAACCACACTGACCTCTGAGGGTTCTCTGCTCAATGATCATACGGCCCAGTCTTGGGAAGTGGCAGTCATGTGGGGGCTTCCCACATGGTTTTAGTCTCTTCCTACCAGAGTCCTCAGGAGGTGTACACAGGGCAGCCAGACTTCCCAAATTATTTTTATTAATATATAATTGGTTTTATATGGCAGCCAATCAGTTTGGTTTTTTTGGGGGGGGGGGATGTTCGAGACAGGGTTTTTCTCTGTAGCCCTGGCTGACCTGGAACTCACTCTGTAGACCAGGCTGGGCTCGAATTCAGAAATTGGCCTGCCTCTGCCTCCCAAGTGCTGGGATTAAAGACATGTGCCACCACCACACGGCTGCCAATCAGTTTTTTAAAACACTTTTTATTGATTCTTTCTGCCTATCTGCCCTCTACCCTTGCAACCTCCCCTCCCCACAAAAGAAAACTTAAGAATACAAAGAAGCAAAAAATCTCTTTGTGGAAACTGACATGTGTGCCACAGTAAATCTTTTTGCCCAAACAGCTTTACTTGTAAATGTTCACTGCACTGAGCCATTGGTCTGATTCAAGACCTCTGGCTGCTGCTACACTACCAATACTAGATCCTCACTAGGACTCCTCTCTTATCTCCTGTTGTTGCCCGGTGTCATGGAGATCCTGCAGGTTTGAATCTGTAGGACTAGCCCCTAACATGCTCCAGTAGACCATGGATGGGGTAGATGTTGGAGTGGACCAATCCAAAGCCCTGGATCTAGGTCTGAGTGGTAGCTGAGTTGTTTATACCGACAGCTCTTCTGTGCCTACATCCCCAGGGCCATCTTTCCTGCTTTGCTGAGGAGAGAGGCTGGGCCAGCTCTCCTGCTTGCAGCAGCACCCCAACAGGCGGGCCTGGTTCTTCTGAGCTCATACCATTGAGCCAGCTGCACACTTTTGTTTTTTAATAGCCTCATGGGTGTCAGTCTCAGTGAGACTGAGATAGAACAGGCAGTAGTTATCTAGAGAGCAGCTCACTCATGTGTCCCTGGCTACTGTGATAGATGGCGCAGAAGCAAAACCAAGTACCAACATTAAACTGTTAACAGGCTTTGCAGAAACTGTCATCTACAGAATGGAAAATGCTAAGGGAAAGTTCTTGTCCTCAGTTCACCTTAACCATTGTTTAAGTGCCTTGTTAGCGTATACAAAGATACACGTCTGCACTTTGCCCCCGAGGAGCTCAGAGAGCAGAAGGGAGACATGTCAACAAATAGTAACAGGGTAAAAATAAGTCACCAATACGTGAGAGAGTCCCAGGCAGGAGAGAGACCCCAGGGCTATGCTAGGCTTTGAAGGGCATTCTAGGTCATGGGCTTTGGACACAAATACATGCAATGATGAGACCAAATGACATCTGGGGGCAACCCTGAAGGGATGAGGTGAAGTTGGTGGAGGTAATAAATGGGGCAGAAGACAATGTGAGATGGCAGAGCACTCAGGATCGGGGATGACGCAGATAGTGAGGAACTGAAGGAGATGACTACGAGCAGAGACCCATGACTGGAGTTTAGTCTCATGCTAGGATGCTGGCAGGAGTAGATGAAGTAGAACCCAGGCAGATAAACCAGGAAGAAAGCTGCTCCAAGAATTTACACAGGAGACAGTGAGGGCCACAGACACGTCTACAGCACTGCGGAAGGTGACAGTCCTGCTTGCATTGTGGTGGCAACTGGTCTGTGACAAAAGCAACTCAAAAGAGAAGAGATTTGTTAAGCTCATGGTGTCAGAGGGTTCCCTGAATGCCTTTGGGTTACAATAGGGCAGTGCAGGCTACAGCCACAAGAGCACATGGCAGAGACCTTTCCCATCACAGCACACCAGGAAGGAGAAGGATGGCTGGAACCAGCTGCTGGGTATAAATAACCTGAAAAGTTCCTAGTGAAGCTCCACACCCTGAAGATCCTGCAGCTCCCCAGACAGCACCACTAGATGGAGAAATTGCATCCAGAATGTGATCCCATAGGGGCAGTTCAGACTCAACCCAAAACACAGCAGATGTTGGTTGGTTACACAGGGAAATGTGTAGGAAAGAGTTTGAGGGCATTGGTGGTTGGTTGGCCATGTCTTGTAAGGCACAGGAAGTCCAGAAATTAGGAACTGAATACATGGCTCATCTGGTAACTCAAGTGTCGGACCTGAATTACCCATGCGTGAGATGGGCACAGCAGTATTCAGCCTGTAGTCGTGGTATTTGGGAAACTAAGATTGGATTATCCCTGAAGTACACTGGCCAATGCAATCCAGCTGAATCGGTGAGTTTCCTCACTGAGAGACCTGCCTCCAATGTAAGATAGAGAAGCAACTGAGGAAAGCACCCGACATGGACTTCTGACCTACATATGCACAGGGCATCCATGTGTAAACACATGTGCACAGCCACACACACAAGCACACTTGAAGTCTGGAATTGATACCAGCTTTCTGCCTCAGTTGATGAAAACATCAACTCCCAATACAGAAGGAGAAGGACAGAGGAGAGATAGGGCCGCAGGCTGCAGAAATGGGAAGTTTTCAGAAGAAAGTTGAGTATGTCTTGAGTAGAAAGAACCAGATCAGAAATATAGACAGGAAATCTCCTAGAATCTAGGTGTCTGAACCAAGGGAAAGGCTTAAATCATGAGAATATAGAAGAAGCTAAGACTCAACACAGTCCCTTGGGTTCCTTTGGGCAAAGTGATTACTGGAAAGTTACCAGACAGTGACTTGCTCAAAACTGAGAGGAAACTTGCATGGGGAACATTGGTAAAAGGGTCAGTTGCTACTGAGAGACAAAGAAGGTTTACTGTACATATGTGGGAGAGCATAGCCATAGGCAGGGACATCTGGGGGAGTTCAGAGTGATCATGACCCTAAGCCATGTGAGGAGAAGGTGGGGTGGACCAGGTGCAGCAGCCAGGAGGCCCAACGAGGAGGGGTAACCAAAATGGCTGGATTATACAGGGAAGGGCATCTGGAGGAAGGGCAGCCCAGCCCCTAGGCTGGAGAAGTTTAGGGTAGGGCACAGGGTGTGCCATCCATACCCTGGAACAGGTAGGGGACCTAGAGGTCAAGTCTGATTTGCTATGTGAAGTAGGCACCTCACTCATTGGTTCCAGGGTTTGAGAAGTAACAATGCTTTAGAAAGGAGGCAGTAGTTAGAATCGTTTAGAGAGATACTGTCTTCTGGACTATTGGAATGGGAGAGAGGTTTAAGGAACCCAACTGGCAGGATGGTTCCACTCACAAGGTCAAGTCTGAAGCCATACATGGGGAACGGGTGAGCTAGAAGCAGCACTGGGTTCAAGGACTGACTTAGATGTTAAGCATGGCCTGACTCAGACTGATGTGAGGTCCCCACAGAGACAGAAGTGCATGGATTCCAGCGCAGGCTTGGGGAAACTGGTCAGCAGGAGGAGGAACACGGCCGTTTCTAGCTGTGAGAATGGCAATGGTTTCATGAGAAGGGGAATTTTGTAAAATGTAGGGATTTTAAACCCATTGACCTGGATTACTGAAATATGAAGGGCATTTCCTGGTTGAAGAATCAAGAAAAGAGAAAACCAGGGGAGAGGAGCCTCTGACTCTTAGATCTACATGGATAGCTCTGGAACTGAACTAAAACATGGAACTAGTTAGGGACATTGGAACCATATGAAGGCTACCCATGAGCCTAGGAACTGGTGCCCAGCATCCAGGGAAATCAAAGCTCTCTCTCTGGTTCCAGCTCCTGGGCCCAGGTCTGCTAGATCTTATCCCAAATAACATCATTTCTAAAAGTTCAAAGCTTTCCTCTGTGAACTAAGTATTCAAGTTACATAAATCAAATGCAATGCAAGAAGTGTGGAAAAATCATGCCTGTGAGAGTCATGTAAGGGACAGCACACTCAGTTCACTATGGAGCTGCAGCTCCCCTGAAGAGGAGTGGGAAGAGAGCCATCTGATTTGCTATGTGAAGTAGGCACCTCACTCATTTGGGTGTAACATCCCAGGAAGCTGCCGAAACAGTGCCTCACAGGACCTGGAAGGAGAGCCTCACAGGTGACCCTTGGGAACATGCTCACGTTAGGCCGCTTCCTTTCAGTTCTAGCAACTTTATGTGACTTAAATGCCCTTCTAATTTTATGCCTCATTTGGGCTTTAAGGAGAGAGAGAGAGACAGAGACAGAGACATAGACACAGAGAAAGACAGAGATAAAGACAGACAAAACCAGAAAGGCAGATGGACAGACAGACAAACAAAGAGCACTTACGGGAGGCTTCATTTATCGGAGAATATTTTGCTCTCCTTGCTGTTTTAGCCTTGCCTATAACAAGTGCACTAGGAACCCATATGAATCAGTTGCTTCTATCACTGCTGTGACAGTTAGCAAGAGAGACTTAAAGAAGGAAGGATTTTAAGTCCTTTGGACTCCTGGTTCGAGGTGTACAGTTTGTCATGGTGGGGAGAATGTGGCAAAGGGGCAGGAGGAGGCTGGCCACACCGAGTCCACAGCCAGGAGGAGGTGCATAGCACCGCTCACTATGCTGCTGGTTATAAACCTTTGTATTCTGCTCAGGATCTCAGTGTGTGGGATGGTGGCACAGATAGACATCCACGGTGGATCTTTCCTGGCCCTTTAAACCTTTCACACTCTCGAAGACACAGCCTCTGGGTGTGTCTCCTAGTTAATTCCATATCCAGTGAAGTTGATGGTAGGTATTAACCATAACACTTGGATGAAAATCATCTGGACACCAAAGTCAAGCAAGTCAAGTCTAACGTATTCACTGTGTCACAGGCTCTATCAAGGGGGAAGGGGGGCTGTGACCCCTCCCCCTACTCCCCCTACTTGCTGGTTATCTCTAGCTTGATTAAAGGGAATGATACTCATTTGTAAATGTATTTGGCAAACTTACCCTGCTATTGTTTCCATTATTTTGCAAATTACAGACATTGAGATGAAGGCTCTATAATTTCCCTGTGCTGCCTTTATTCCGACTGGGAAACTGGTGTTGCCCTGGCTTGCTTCCACGTCTCTGTTATTTCATTTGAATGCAGCAAATTCTTTACTATGATTAACAAAGACTTCTGCTCCACTCCTCTTTGAATATCAGTCTGCTTGTGGAGATGAGTTGATTGGGAGCCTGCTGTCTACTTGAATCCCTCAAAGACTTTCAAGACAACAGACACCCAAGGATTCCTAAATGACATGTTTTTTGCATGTTCTCCGTTTTGAATCTGGGATACATTTAGTAATTTTGCCATTGTCTGGAACTTCTTTTCCTCTTCTTTCAACTGTCTGCTTCTAAGTGTCTCCTTCACCCTTTACTTAAATGCCTGAAAAATATGCAAATGCTTGGGTTTGGGTGATTGTTGGGGCTCAGGAAAGTGACAGCCTGAAGGGAAGTCCTCAGTGGCAAGGGTGCCCACGCAGCTTCTCCAGCCCGTGTCTGACCACCCTGCCTTCATGAGCCACAGAAGCTAGAATCCCTCTACTACGATGTGACGGTAGGAACCAGAACTCCTTTCTCTAACACCAGACATAAACCCCCCAAACATGACCCTGTCTTTCCTGCTTTTCTGCCCAACCACTTCTGGAAAAGTGACCTGACTTGCCCTGCTAACACTGTTCCAGACAGGCTCCTGCCCTGTGCCAGGAAAGGAAGGTGTGCTCCACAGCGTTCTGGGAGAACCTGGACAAGCTCTGCTGCCTTTATTCTTTATTCAGTCACACTTGCACCTGAGTGTCTTTACAGAACTAAAGCACACAACAGGAAGCTTCTCCTGGGTTTTCAGGTCTTCAGTCTGAAGGCTTGTGAGTCACAGAAACCTATGATCAATCAAACAACTCTTTCTTTCTTTCTTTCTTTCTTTCTTTCTTTCTTTCTTTCTTTCTTTCTTT
>JADRCH010000305.1:3371-19596 GCA_019843965.1 Rhynchomys soricoides | reverse complement strand
TTTCTTTCTTTCTTTCTTTCTTTCTTTCTTTCTTTCTTTCTTTCTTTTTTTCCAGAACTGATTTCTCCGTGTAGCCTTGGCTGTCCAGGAACTCACTCTGTAGACCAGGCTGGCCTCTAAACTCACAAAGATTTACCTGCCTCTGTCTCCTGAATCCAGGGGTTAAAAGCCTGAGCCACCATTGCCTGGTTCAACAGCTTTCTTATGCTTCCCTCTTATTAACTCCTGTTACAGGAGTGTGACCTTTAAAATAAGCATGATGTTTCCCTACATGCTCTTGCAATAGTAAAATTACCCCTCCTTTAAGCTCTTGTGATTTCCTTCTCTTTACCCACGTAGCTGTCAAGCGTTTTTGTTTTTTGTTTTTTTACAATATTCTCATAAACAGCCTTGATTCCAGCCACTTTGGGGGCACCTCGAATACATAGATGGTTTTCCTCAAGTGATAAGTACCCATTAATTACTGAAGCTGCATCACCTTTGTCCAAGCCAGGCACTCTTTCCTTAAATTTCACCTACACATTTTCCTAGAGTGATGTTCATTGTGCAGATTCTCACGGAGAGCCTGTCTCCTCCTAAAGCCAGGCACATGCAGGTGATATCATTATTAAGAACTCTCTTCTGATACGGAGGGACCAGGCGGAGTGACCATGAGGACATACATGAAGGAAAACTGCCACTGTGTGTGAAAGGGGAACTCCCATCAAAGGCAGGTAGCCCATCCGGCTGACACATACCAACACTGGTGGAAACCTGCACAGCAACCATTTCACTACACGGCTTTCTGGAATCCAGGAAGTGAATGCCTTCGGAGGTGAAGGTGACTATCCGGATGGCTGGACAGTGCTCTGGGTGAGAGGTGAAGCGAGCATCAAATGTTCTTCCACTGACATACTCTTGTCTTCACAGGAGAACAGTACGGTTCACTCATACGTGGACAAAAAGAGGTACATAGTATGGCCCAGCCAAGTCAGAGGGGTTCTGGAAGGCCATGGAAGGCATCTTCATGAAGCCCAGTGAGTTGCTGAGGGCCGAAGTCCAACATGCAGAGCTAAATCCTCTGAGTCACTGTCGCCACAGGGTGTTTGTAGACATCTGCTGCTGCTTCCTCCTGGGATCCCTCCTCCAGGTCCTCATGGCTATGACTTGAGAGTCCATCTTCCAGATCAAATATCCATACACAAAATTCATTTTTAGCCCCCTTTCCTCTCCTTTTACCTCCTCCCTACTCGGTGACATCAGTGTCTTTGATTTCTTCCTTCAGCTGTACACTGTCTCAAGGTGAGGGCGGCTCTGACCCTTTCTCCAATGCGCTGTGTGGTGTTATATAAAGGGAGAGTCATCAACAATTGCATTTCATACTTACTGAAAACTCCATGAGTGCTTGCATCTTCCCTGTGCATTACCGACTCCAGCTCACTCGATCTCAGCCCTCTGAGGATGTGTATTAGGCTGGGCCCTCAAGAGGAACATAAAGTATGTGTATTTATTTACAGATGTGTATTAGGTTGGTTCTTATAACAGAGCTGGTTAACCCAACAGTGTCAGTCTGCAACACTGGAGAGGCTGAGACTCAGAAGCTGCCCAAATCCAGTGCTGAAAGTCTAGATGTTCAGTGGTGTTTAATACACATTGGAGGCCTAAGAACCTGGAGTCTGATATTAGAAGCAACAGCAAGCTTCACTCACTCAGCAAGAAGAAGCATAGCTAGGCACCCCAACTGCTTTTTCTAGGGCTTCTTCTATCTGTGCTGCTCATTGGGAATGGTTATGTGGCTACCTGTTACATCTCAAACCTGGACAAAAGGCTGAGGTGCCTATTAAACATATTTAAACCTGGCCACGAGGTTCTCCCAGGATCCCTCAGTCCCTACCTCATACAGGGTATGGCTCGCATACCTCACCCTCTCCAGCTCAGGGGCTGGGCTGCCCTTCCCCCAGAAGCTCTTCCCTATATAATCCAGCCATTTGGGTTCCCACCCCTTTTGTACCTTTGGCCTCCTGGCTGCTGTACCTGGTTCCCCTCTCTCATCCCCTCCCCCTCTCCACATGTCCAGCTCAGTCTGGTCCTGTCTTCTCTTGACTCTCCCACTTATCTACAATAAACTTCCTCCTCCGCTATACCCAGGAGCAAGCACGTCCTTTCTGTTCCATTCTATTTCTTTTCTTCATTTTCTGCCCATACTGAAGACAGGCCTGTCTGCTCAGTTAGTCCTCTAGAAATGTCCTCACATCACAGAGCAGTGCTTCCTAGCTGACTGCAAGCCCTGTCAAGTTGACAATCAAGGCTGTCGAATGAGATAACAGCTGGCAGAGAGGCCCACAGCTGGCTCCGGTGTTGACAGTGCAGAGCTTGAACCACGGATCTAGTGGAGTCAGGGGTTCATTGTGTCTGGGCTCCACTGGGTAGATACTGTCAGATACTGATCTCAGATGCTCTGAGCACTGACTACTGCATGCTCAGTTGGGTTGAATCTGCCATTTCTTTAATTGTTACAATAATCCCTGGAATCAGGGCTTCTTTTTTATAATTAACATGGAATCGCAATGACACTTACTCAAGATTATTCAGCTAGGAGGAAGAAGTAGCCCCAAATAGTCCAGAGACCATCCCTCTGAACGGTCTACTTTGGAGAACATGGTGAATTTTTTTTCTTTAACAGACTGAGGGTGCCAGTGAAGCCTCACTGGTGACAAAAATGTAGAGGTCAGTGGACCTTGATTCTTTCTGTGCTAAGCCTGGGTTCCTGAGGCTCAGGTCACCCAGGCTCAACACATTTCTTGAGGACTTTCAGTAACCCCCGGAGTATTTATGAGATGATTTGTACATCCAAGAGGAGATGTGGCCTGAGGAGCAGTAAGGAGGAAGGACTCACATGGTGTCAGTATTAACAGTATCTAGAGCCAGGTTGTCCTGAGGGTGGAGCTGTGTCCAGGGGGTGGAGCTGCATCAGGGGTGAAGCCTCGTCCTGGGGATGGAGCCACTGTTTTAGCATTTAAAACAGATATAAATGACTCTTCTTTTACTCTTTGCCCTTTCATGAGGACCACATCAGGATTCGAACCTATGTGTCAAGTACCACTCTGCATCTAGACTCTTATTCATCAGCTCAGTGCAGTTTTGCTTTGTGGTCCATCTTGTTGAGCTGAGTCCTCCTCTTTCTTCTTGAGAAGAATTCTCTCAGAGTCTCAGTGGTAGTTTGAATATGCCAGGCCCATGGGAAAGGGCACTATTAGGAGGTGTGGCCTTGTTGGAACAGGTGTGACCTTGTTGGAGGAAGTATGTCATTGTGGGGGTCGGCTTTGAGAGCTTCTTAGCTGCCTGTGAAAGAGAGTCTCTTTTCTGTTTGCCTTTTTTTCTTCTGGTTGGAACAAGATGTAGAACTCTCAGCTCCTTCTCGATCGCCACGTCTGCCTGCACACTGCCATGTTTCCCACCATGATAACAATGGACTGAACCTCTGAACCTGTAAGCCAGCCCCAATTAAATGTTTGCCCTTATAAGAGTTGCCTTGGTTATGGTGTCTGTTCACAGCAGTAAACCCTAACTAAGACAGCCTCCTATGGTGTATCAACCCCATGCACATCTTAAATATCTTCAGCACTTTATAACACACATCAAACTCAAGGGCAGCCTCTGTAGTTGCTGCATCTCACTGTTTTGTCTAATACACAACCTCTTTACCCAAAAGCTCCTATTACCATGTAGGAAATTGCCCCTCCTTCATCTCCAATTGTGTTCTCTTGAAGGAGGGGTATATCTGCCTCCAACTGGGCAAGCAGTAGAGTCAGGAAGGGACCTGTGACCTTGTTTGGCCAATTAGCGCTTTCCTTTGGAGCTCTGCCTATGAGAAGTGAGGGGTAACATTCTAGGACTGCTCAGACTCAGCCTGCTGTGATTCTGAGGCCCTGCCCCCCTCATTGCCCTTACACCGGCTCTGTGCTTTCAGGATGATGAGTAAGTGACCTGTGAAAGACAACAATAGGCACTTCCTTTGCCACTGTTAATGATTCAGACCAAGATGGACTTGGACTGATGAGGGGAAGGTGGTACAGAGCTGCTCCTTTTCTGTCAACTCATGTTGGCTCCCTGTTAGCTAGCATACAGGTGACTCTGCTAGCCTGCACCCAGGGACCTAGCAATTGCTTACATTGTGACCTGCTGCCACCACCAGGAGCTACAGATGTGTCCTGTGGACAAGAAGGACTCACCCACCACTCAGGTTCTCTCTCTCTCTCTGTCCTTGGTGTCCCCCTCTCCCTCTCTGTCCCCCTTTTCTCTGCCCTCATGGCTCTCCTCCCATCTGTCTGCCTGTCTGCCTGTCTGTCTGTCTGCCTGTCTGCCTATCTGCCTGTCTGCCTGCCTCTACCCATTCCCCAGGTCTTCCCTCCCCTCCCCTCTGGCAATAAGCACCTTTTACACCAAGTATGTTGCATGGCATAATTATTGAGGGGCACACCTTGGCATGGGCCTGTCTGTGGGGCCAGGGAGCCATAGATCTGTGGGGAGCAGGCCTGGAACAAGAATGGGGTCAAGGTGTGTCCAAACCCCGGAAATCTCATCCTGACATCAGCAGGAGTAGGATCCTCCCCCCCCCCGGCCCCCCCCCCCCCCCCGGGCCTGCATGTCCTGTGTAGTCCTCCCCCCCCCCCCCCGGGCCTGCATGTCCTGTGTAGACCTGTGCCCCCACCCTTGCCTCACTAGGGGAGGTTATGTAGCCCAGTTGCCAGGTTAAATTTCCTTCGCCGTTATAACGTCGTCGTGTGCAGCAGCACCTAGAGTTCCTCCTGCTGCAAATGAGGCATCCCCAGAAACCTGTTCCAGACCAATGATGAACACTCACCCCATAACCTTTACCCCACAAAGGTTTCAGTAGCCTTTGTTACCCCCAATTAAATAAGCTTACAATGAAGCCTGCCTCCTGAGACTCCTGCTTCTCATTGTGTTTACCTGTCACCTAAGCTCTCCATCAGCTAGATCCTGCTGTTAAGGGAGGGGAGGCAGTGGGACTGACCCCTGCCAAAGGCCCTTCCCCACTGCATTGTATTTCATAACACTCCCATCAATCAAGGCCACTCTTACTGCCCAGATCTCTTACACTGGCCACTTTCCTGAATTTGTCCCCTCCAAAGTCCAGAGGTCTAGGATTTATATCTCTATAGACCCACAATCCAAATCACAATGTGTGCAATTGCTTTCTTCAGAAGGACAGCTGCCCCTGCAATCCTACGGTTAGATGCCATAACTCCCCATAGCTTAAAAAAACAGATACCTCTTAACACTGAAAGGCTCCATCTGTGAGTCAGGTGACAGGGTGGCTTCTTGGGGCCATGCTGAGTTGAAAACCCATTGTGAGCCAGGCTCTGTCCTGCATCTGCCGGTGGGTGGTTCTACCCAAGCAGCAGAGGGCAAGCTGGTGTCTTCCACCATGGCATGGTAGAGAGGGAGCCCTTTGGAATTTCCATGTTTGAATCTGGGAGGATGAGGAGCTGAGGGGGGTTGTAGTGAGCTTTCCCTATAGTGCTTGACCTATTGGTGTAAGTTCCTGTGACATCTGCATTTTAGTAGAATATTTGAGGATTTCCCATGTTTGAGTTCTAAACAAATCACCAGAATCAAGAAATGGAGCTTTGTGACAGGAAAGATGTTTGCTAGCCCGGAGGAGAGCGGAGAGGAGCAAGGAGAGGCACTTGTTTCTTGTTCAGCTTCCTGGATGTTACACTCACCATGGATGCCTTCTTCCACTAGACCACACATGTGAAGGGCCTGTCTACCTTCCTGCAGTTCCAGAGTCTCCTGGTGTGCTTTGATATGTGGCCTCACATACACATCTTCCTGGAGTTTCTGACTTTAGCTTAACTCAGCAACTGCAGCTTCCCTGGGGGAGCTTTTCTTCAGAACACAGTTTGGCTCCATGCTTTCTCTCTGAACAAATAAGAGCCCCTGTCTGCCATGCTGTACTGAGGCAGGGGGTGAACCAAGTGGGTTCATTGCTTTGTATGTATATGGGGTGGGTGGGTGCATGTGTGTGTGTGTTATTGTTATTATTATTATTGTGACTTGGCACTTTGTAAAACACTGTTCTCCACCCTCTTCTGTTGTGCTGTAAAGAGCTGAACAGCCTATAGCTAGGCAGTGGGGGAAAAGGCGGGATCTCCAAGCCCAGAGACAGGGAAAGGGTCTCTGATGGGATGGGGGAAGGGGGACTAGCCATCAGGACAGGGATGAAAGAAGCCAGGGTAAGACCAAGATGGCAGGTGCGGGGCACATGGCTGGGAATTAGGCCAGGCCAGCATAATCAGGTTAGAATAGCTCAATGTCTGCCCATCTACAGTGCAAGAAGCTTTTAATAAATATAAAGATCAGCTGGGCAGTGGTGGCACACGCCTTTAATCCTAGCACTTGGGTGGCAGAGGCAGGTGGATTTCTGAGTTCGAGGCCAGTCTGGTCTACAGAGTGAGTTCCAGGACAGCCAGGTTTACACAGAGAAATCCTGCCTCGAAAAAAACCAAAAATAAATAAATAAACAAACAAACAAACATAAAGATCAGAAACAATGGAGAGCATAAAAAAGCCCATTCTTTAAAGTGTGTGTATGTGTTCATGTATGTGTTTGCTAAGCAGGCTAACTGACCAGAGCCTTAGGAATACAGCTGTCTGCCTCCCCAGCACTGAGATTAAAATCTTACACCAACATGCCTCCCGCCCCCATCTCTCTGTCTCTCTGGGTTCAATCTAGCAATTGAAATTGCTGTCTCCTCAGCCCCCATTTCTTTGTGTCTGTCTCTTGCACTGATGGGTCCTTGTCCAGTTACAGCTCAGACACTTGTGTGTAGGGAGGGTGTGGGCAGAGATCATCTCCTGACTACTTAGCTGGCAGAGGTTGGGTTTAGAAATGTTGGAAATCCCA
Source organism: Rhynchomys soricoides (assembly GCA_019843965.1). NCBI lineage: Eukaryota > Metazoa > Chordata > Mammalia > Rodentia > Muridae > Rhynchomys > Rhynchomys soricoides. The sequence goes on along the minus strand of JADRCH010000305.1, from coordinate 12,686 downwards.
TTTGACTTCAACCACGGCAAAGGATTCATTTTTCTCTTTGTTGTGGAGGTGAAACCTGCATATTGAGACACTGAACTAGCTACTTTCCCAAAGTTACACAGCCCGGAGCTGCACTGCAGGGGCAGGAGCCTGTGTCCATTTTGCTCAGAGCTTCAGCTGCAGAAGGATTTTCAATAGCACAGCCCATCATCTGAGGAAGCTGGAGGACATATACCCATTTGTCTCTGCTTATGGTTGTTTAGTGTCTGGACTTGGGACAAAGGACTGACGTGCATATTTTACATATCAAAAGCATACCTGGCTTCCAAGTTGTCTCAGTATTCCTCAGTCCCTACCTAACATACCCTGCCACCAGCCCAAGGGCTGGGCTGCCCTTCCCAGAGTATCCTCTCTGTCTTTCTGTCTCTCTCTCTCCCCCCTCTCTTCTTTCTCTCTTTCTCCCCCCTCCCCATGGTGACTCCCCTGTCCTCAGTCCTTGAGGTCAGTGAACTTATCCAAGAGCACCTTCCCAATAAACCTGCATTTAATATATTTGAACTGGCTTGAATTGGCTCATTTCATGGGTGGAGAAATAACCTATCAGATGGTGCCAAACCTGGGGGGAGTTGAGTTCACAGCCCGATGGACTCAGACTTTCCTGGCCACATGGGGACCACTTCTGTCTCTCTACCCATCTCTGATGTATACATCATTTCTTCAGACTCTGCTTACCCATCCTCAGCTAGCCTATTAGGGTTCAGGATCCTCTGTGCTCTCTCTGCTGAGTGGACGAAGAGTTAGCCCCACTCCCAACAAAGGTCTTTGTTTTGGGGGAGCTTTTGATACAGAGATGTATTATCTGAGGTTACAACTCCATGCATTTGGGGAATGCCAGTTCCTTAGTGTTGGGATCTCTGGAGAACACTGGGAAGATGATTGTCAGGTCATCTAAAACAAAACTTTATTCAAATAGGTCTGAATTTCCAATGTCCAGGTTTTTGGAAGCTGCTCTTATCTCTCCCACCCTCCCTTCACTGCACTGAGGACAGAGTCCCGCGCACCACTGCACCCCTGCCGCACCCCTGTCGAACGCCCCATCCCCAGCAGCAGCAGTGATTGCAGTGGTGCTGGGGAACCACTAGTCAGCTCATTTTGAATCACCCACCACACCAATGGGCAGGAATAAAGTATGCACATTGGGTAAACAGCACACAACTGGTCACATCTTGACTTTGGGATAGAAGGTCAAATTTTGGCCTCATCACCATCTTGCTTAAGGGCAGCAACATGTTACATGAGAAGACCAGGAAAGCACTTTTCCAAAAGATACTTTTGAATTGACATAAGATTTTTAAAATATGATTTCTGTACTGTCTTGACAAATTGTTTACAATATTGCTCTATGTTTTCACTCATTGAAAGATGGCTTATTTTAATATTACTTGAGAGGGTTACAGCATTAAAAAGGTTAAAGGTCACTGCCATGTAGTTTGGCCTTGTTTTTACTAATATTATTAAGCTTTATGGAACCCCTGCTTTATGTTTGCTGGATAACTAGAAACAGACATATTGTCTAACCCAAAAATGCTTAGTAGGTACTGGTCCCCAAACCTGTCAGAACTTCTAAATGTCATGTACAATCTTAAACTTAAGATGCTTCAAATGACACATAGAGATTCCCAAATCCTAGCAGTGACACCCCTAAGATTTCCAAGAAGATACAGACACAGCGAGAAAGGACTCCATGTGGATTGTGGTACCATAACCACCAGTGAGACTGCATTGCCTTGATCCCTGCAGAGGCCCAGCCTGAACTGTGGATAAATAGGACACCAGACATGCCTCAACCTACTTAAGTCAAAGCTTAAGTCTTCCAAGTTCCTCCTCCACAGGAAGGCCTCTCAGATTTGCTGGGCCTGGAAGCCAAAGATTGATCTTGCCGTGGGACCTGTGTCCCTAATGAAGCCATCGACATCATAGGAACCTAGTGGGGTGACTGTCTGGATAATGGTGTAAGTCTGTCATCTTAATTGACAATAGGCCATTTAGATTACAATGTACCCTTTTCAAGTCCCTGAAGGGTTTGAACCTAGTGATCTCATGATAAATAATTAGGTCTGAGGATATGCAAGCTTCTAGGAAACTGTTTGAAGATCTAGGAAGATGTTTTGAGGTTGGTAGATTCAAGTTATCAAGAATTTACCTTTTTGTAAACTTAAAAAGATTCTCCTTAGCTTCAGGGAATCCACTCAAATCTACCTCCCTCAGTCAAATGGACTTGAAAGAAATGCTTTTCCTCCCCTCCTCCCCTCCTCCCCTCTCCAGAGATAAGGCCACCTAGCTAGCAGATATTCCCTGTGGGATGGGCATTCCTCTCCTCCCCCCCTCCAAGCACACGGGAGAATCAGGTTAGAAAGCACGTAGGTTGGAAGGGAGGGGTTTATTAAGCCCCTGCTACCTCATTCCCTAAAGGCCAATCAGTTTAAAAGTCACACTGTTCTGCCAATCACACTGTACCTAAAGGCGGCTGCTCTAAAATCAGGGGTGCAACAGACTCAGGATAAGAACTATCAGTTAACAGGCTGCTTCCTTCCCACCTGCCTATTCCTGAGGTTGGGACCTATTTCCTTTCTCTGTTCTAGGAACCCCACCCTTCCCTCAACTACCAAGACTGTTGGACCCAGTAGGTTGCAACTGCCAGTAGTTCCCTCTCGCAAAGACACGGAGATCGAGAGCGATGCAATCAGCAAGAGGTTTATTATTTCCAATGCATTGGGGTCATCCTACACATGAGGCAGAGGCGACCCCATGGAGCCCATTCAGGGACCTTATATAGGATTTTAGAGCAGCCGCCATTAGGTACAATGTGATTGGCAGAACAGTGCGACTTTTAAACTGATTGGTTGTTAGGAGTGAGGTAGCAGGGCTTAGTCAGCCCCTCCCTTCCAGCCTACCTGCTCTCTAACCTGTTTCTCCCGTGTGCTTGGAGGGGGGGAATGCCTATCCCACAGGAATTACCTGCTAGCTAGATGGCCTTATCTCCAGAGAGGGGAAGAGGGGAGGAAAAGCATTTCTTTCAAGACCATGCGTGGGTAGAGAGTTTCAAATGTACACCCCCCCAAAAAAAGTTGCCTCCCTAAACTCCGTAAATTTATCTTCTGCCTCTAACATCCAAATGTTCTCTCAGAACCTGCATTCAAGAAAGGTCTAAAGCAGTTACCCACAGGTGCTCCGGTCTACCCCCACAGATGCTTCTACTGGCCTGAACTTTCCTACCTGCAAAAGGTCGTCCCACAGAGATCCTGGACAGTAATGGAACAGCCAACTCTCCCAGGACTTGACTAGCATCCCAGGTTTCTTAGGTTCCCCCCAAACAAAACTGTGCCCCAATGTCAGCAGGAAGTAGTCATGGACAATTAAGGCATCCCTTATTCATCACCATCTGATAGGTTATTTCTCTACCAGTAAAATGAGCCAATTCAAGCCAGGTTAGATTACATAAAAGACAGGTTTATTAGGAAGCTGCTCTTGGGTGAGTTCACTGACCTCAAATATTGAGGCCAGGGGAGTCAACCTTGGGCCTGGGAGAGAAAGAGGGAAAGGAAACACATGCAGAGCAAGAAGAAGGAAAGGAGAGAGACCAAACTGTCCAGATTATGTAGGGAGGAGCCTCTAGGGGAATGGCAGCACAGCCCTTGGGTTGAAAGTTCAGGGCTGGGGGTAAGGTATGCCAGATGGGGACTGAGGGATGCTGGGAGAACCTGGAGGCCACATCTGCTTTGATATGTAAAATATGCCCCTCAACCCCTTGTCCCCTGGTCTGAAAGGAAACAATTGTGACCTGGGCTTGTCTAAAAGCAGGCTACAGAAGGCAGGAGTGGTCTCCATCTTTGCAGTTCATGAGTTGTAAATGAACAATCATCCCTCTTACATCTAGGACACAATAATGGAGGTTGTAGTGGTCGCTGCAACTTTGTTAGCACAGAAAACCAGAAGCAAGCTCATTTCCCCCCACAGCTTCTGTCTTAGGAGGGCTGACTTCTTGTCAATATTTCCTTTCCTAGTCACATGAGCAGAAAGAGGATGAGTCAGAGTTAACTGACTGCTAAATTAAGAAAGCATAACCAGTGTGCTTTCTTCAAAGTAGATTCCCCAAAGCCAGAACCTTTCTCCACTGCAGCCATGCCACACCCTCAATAGCAAAGGCATTCTTCAACCCTGCTAAGCTGGCAGTGGGGTGTGGTGAGCAAGTTAAGGATTGGCCTTCTCTTAAGAGCTGTAGGTCTGAGCATATTCATCTCTGTCTACTAATGCTGAACCTCTCCATGGTGGCTCCACTCCCTACCACCCTTCCCTGCTCCCCAGATAGAATGAAATGGAGTACATCATACTGGGCTGTGCCATTTCTATCACACCACAAGGTACTCCTTGACTGCTAGCAGTCTCAGAACTGTGGCCCATCAGGAACCTATGGAGGAGATACTCAGAGTGACATCCTCAGGTTATAGATAAAAGGGACCCAGCAAGGCTGAAGTAGGTTCATGAACTCTAGCTTCCATCCCAGATCTCTGCTAGGGAAACCTTTCTTCTGAAAATCACTTCCACACAGGAAGCCAGGAAGTGTGGGATGAGTGAAAGTTAAATCAAACAAGTATCACCACAAAACACAGGCAGTTCTCATTCCAAAGGGAACAAGCTGACGGTTGGAGAGAGCTCAGCAGGTAAAGTAACTACCTTGTAAACATGAAGACCTCAGTTCAATTATGTTAAAACCCATGTTTAAAAAAACAACCAACCAACAAGCACCTTTAATTCTAGCACTTGGGAGGCAGAGGCGTGAGTATCTCTGAATAAGAGGCCAGCCTGGCCTATAGAGTCAGTTCCAGGACAGTCAGGGCTATACAGAGAAACCCTGTCTTAGAAAAACAAACAAACAAAAACAAGGTAGTGACCTGTAAGGAAGGCAGCTAAAGTTGCTTTCTGACTTCCACAGGTATAGGCATACAAACAACAGAGGAGGGGAACAGTGGGAGAAGGGATTTACGCTGCCCAAGATTTGCAACCTTGAATGGGTTACAAGAACTCTTATGGCATGAAAGTCATAAATCAAGGGAACTCTCATGGCATAAAAGACATAAATCAAGGTATATACTAAATACATTGGTGGGCTGTATAGCAAGGCCAGGGACTCTGCTGTAGATAGTAGGTGTTCGATGGTGACATTTTTTAGCTTTAGGCTGGAAAAGGCTAGCAGTCTTCTAAGAATCAATTCCAAATGTTTCCTCTGTATTCAAGAAGAGATTAGGTTAGATACAGAGGTGGGCAACAAGTGCCTGCAAATAAGGCTAAATACATTGCAAGATAATTTTGGCTGTCTGTAGAAGCCAGGAAATCCTAACCATCAGCCAGGAGGCAGTGTCTTCCACAAGTGTGACCTTTTCAATGCACTTCAGTTCACACCTGCAAACCAACCTCAGGTTCACACTTACCAGGCAGGACATTTCGCAGGGGTAGGGGGCCTTGACTGCAGAGCCAGGGCTCTCCCTGAGAGATAAGGGTCGTTCAGCTTCCTTATCTCTGTACTACCAAATCCACTTCATATCAGATTTGCTGACTTGACTTACACTTCTATTTCTCATCTTTCCCAAATGAAGCAATGAGGTCAGACACTCGGATTGCCTTCCACAGACACTAGATTACCTGCTCCTACCGTTATTTTTATGGACTTCACACTCTTTGGAAACTATTGGTGATTTTTTTCTCCAGATGAATGGCATTGTGGCTCCTTTCATCCTGGAGTTTTGACACAGACTAGTGCATGGGTGGGAGTAGGCCTTAGTAACATGGGGCAGAATAAGAAGAAACCCTCTTGTGTCTAGTCACTGTTAGGGTACAAAAATCACTGAAGGAAGACCCCAAACTCAAATAGTATGCAAAGGCAAAGAATGTTTATTCTGCAGAAATTACCAGCATACTGGGGTCAGCCATTCATCAAAATGATGATGACCAGAAAGGCTTGTATGCTCCCTTTTATGCAGCGCTAGGTGAATTTTCCAGAAGAATTAAGTAACCTCTAACATGATTGGTAGGGGAAAATCAGTGACATTAGTGCAAATTTGATTGGTTGCTAAGTTTTATTATATTTAGTGAAACCTTGAAGAGTTTCAGAGACAGGTTAAGTTCTGGTCTTGCTATAATCTCCAGCCAGGTGTTCCAGGATCTGAGTCCACTCCAGACTTATCCTCCCTAAGAGAGGTGGTCACTGATCAACGGCCCTTTACCAGTGGCTTCCTCTGAGCAAACCAGTTTGCTTCATGGGAAATTGGAAAGGTTTATTCCCAAGGTTTTTGGATATCAGACCAGTTTGCTTCCTGGGAAATTGGAAAGGTTTATTACCAAGGTTTTTGGATATCTGAGTCACCATTATCATCTTCTCCTGGATAGTAGCAACAAGAGGCTTAACATTCTGAGGGTCTTAAAATTCTGACTGATGGTCTTGCCATTCTGACAGATAGTCTTAACATTCTGAGGGTCTTAACATCTGGAGAGTCTTAACATTCTGAGGGTCATAACATCCTGAGGCTCTTAACATCCTGAGGGCCTTAACATTCTGACTTATGGTCTTAATATTCTGATTGATAATCTTAACATTCTGAGGGTCTTAACATTCAGAGGGTCTTAACATTCTGACTGATGGTCTTAATATTCAGAGGCTCATAACATCCTGAGGGTCTTAACATTCTGACTGATGGTCTGAACACTCTGAGGGTCTTAACATTCTGAGGGTCTTAATATACTGACTGATGGCCAAACCATTCTGAAGGCCTTAACATTCTGAGGGACATAACATCATGAAGGTATTAACATTCAGACTGATGGTCTTAACATTCAGAAGCTAATAACATCCTGAGGGTCTTAACATTCTTACTGATGGACTTAACATTCTGAGGGTCTTAAAATTGTGAGGGTTTTAACATTCAGACTAATAGTCTTAACATTCTAAGGGTCTTAACATTCTCTGGGTGATAACATTCTGAGGGTCTTAATATACTGAGGGTCTTAGCATTCTGAAGGTCTTAATATCCAGAGGGTATGAACATTCTGAAGGTCTTAACATTGTGAGCGTCTTAACATTCTGAGGGTCATAAGATTCTGAGGGTCTTAATATTCTGAAAGATGGTCTTAACATTCTGAGGTTCTAAACAACCTGAGGGACTTAACATTCTGACTGATGGTCTTAAAATTCTGAGGGTCTAAACATCCTGAGGGTCTTAACATTCTGACTGATGGTCTTAACATTCTTAGGGTCATAACATCCTGAGGGAAATAACATTCTGAGAACCTTAACATTCAGAGGGTCTTACCATTCTGATGATAGTCTTAACATAGTGAAGGTCTTAACATTCTAGGTGTCAAAACATCCTGAGGGTTTTAACATTCGGAGAGCCTAAACATTCTGATGGATGGTCTTAACATTCTGAGGCTCTTAACATTCTGAGGGTCTTAACATTCTGACTGATGGTGATAACATTCTGAGGGTCTTAACATTCTTATGGTCTTAACATCCTGAGGGTATTAACATTCTGTCTGATGGTCTTAAAATTCTGATGGTTTTAACATTCTGATGGTTTTAATATGCTGAGGGTATTAAAAGTCAGACTGATGGTCTTAACATTCTGAGGACCTTAGCATCCTGAAGGTATTAACATTCTGTGGGGCTTAACATCTTGAGGGACTTAAGATTCTGAGGGTCTTAACTTTCTGAAGGTCTTAACATCCTGAGGGTCTTAACATTCTGACTGATGGTATTATCATTCTGAGTGTCTTAACTTTCTGAGGGTCTTAACATTCTGACTTATGGCATAAACATTCTGAGGGTCTTAACATTCTGACTGATGGTCTTAACAAAATGAGGGTCTTAACAATACGACTAAAGGACTTTACATTCTGAGGGTTTTAACATTCTGAGGGTCTTAACATTCTGACTGATTGTCTTAATATTCTGACTGATAATTTTTATATTCTGAGGGTCTTAACTTTCTGAGGGTCATCACATCCTGATGGTGTTAACAACCTGAGGGTCTTAACATTCATAGGGACTTAACATTCTGACTGATAGTTTTAAAATGCTAAGGTTGTAAACATTCTGAGAATCATAACATCCTGAGGATGTTAACATCTTGAAGGTCTTAACATTCTGAGGGTATTATCATTCTGAACGATGTATTTAACTTTCTGAGTCCCATAACATCTCGATGGCCTTAACATTCTGAAGGTCTTAGTATTCTTACTGATGGTTATCTGAGGGTCTTAACATTCTGACTGATGGTCTTAATACTCTGAGGGTCTTAACATTCAGAGTGTCTTAACATTCAGACTGACAGTTTTAACATTCAAGGGTATTAACATCCTAAGGGCCTTAACATTCTGACTGATGGTCTTAATATTCGGACAGATAGTCTTAATATTTGAGGGTCTTAACAGTCTGAGCGTCATAACAATCTGAGAGTCTGAACATTCTGATGGAAGGTCTTAACATTCTGAGGGTCTTAACTTTCTGAGGGTCTTAAAATTCTGAGGTTCTTAACATGCTGAGGGTAATCACCTCGTGAGGGTGTTAACATATTGAGGTTCTTAACATTCAGAGTGTCTTAACATTCAGACTGATAGTTTTAAAATTCTGAGGTTGTAAACATTCTGAGGGTCATAACATCTTGAGCTTATTAACATTCTGAGGGTCTAAACAACTTGAGGGTCTTTACATTCTGACTGATTGTCTTAAAATTCTGAGGGTCTTACATTCTGAGGGTATTAACATTCTGAGTGTCTTAACATTCTGAATGATGGTTTTAAAATTCTGAGGTTCTTACGTTCTGAGGGTCTTAACATTCTGAATGATGGTCTTAACATTCTGAGGGTCTTAACATTCTCAGGCTGATAATATCCTTAGGGTCTTAACGTTCTGCCTGATGGTGTAATCACACTGACGGTCTTCACAATCTGAGAGTCATAACAACCTGAGGGTCTTAACTTTCAGACTGGTGGTCTTAACATTCAGAGGGCATTAACATGCTGAGGGTCTTAACATTCTGACTGATGGTCTTAACAATCTGACATTCTTAACATTCTGAGGGTCTTAATATTTTGAATGATGGTCTTAACATTCTGAGAGTATTAACATTCTGAGGGTCTTAACAATCTGAATGATAGTCTTTTCAGTCTAACTGATAGGCTTAATATTCTGAGTGTCTTAACATTCTGAGATTCATAACATTCTGAGGGTCTTAATATTCTGAGGGTCTTAACATTCTGAGGGACTTAAAATCCTGAGGGTCA
>JADRCH010000304.1:353998-386145 GCA_019843965.1 Rhynchomys soricoides | reverse complement strand
TCTCTCTCTCTCTCTCTCTCTCTCTCTCTCTCTCTCTCTCTCTCTCTTGCAGATACCATCAACTTACAGTAGTTCCTCAAACAAGGGTGGAGTTTTATGAACCCATCACCATACATATAGAAATTTTAGTTGCTTTGAACTTGCATATTCCTGGGTGGTACCTTAGAGCTGAGCACTATTTTCTGCATTTACCTAGTACATTGCATTTATAAAAGTATACACAGGCAAATAGAAAACTTTGATATACTCAAATTAGTTTTTATCTATACCAGTCACATTAGGAAAAAGTCATATTTTCCAATGAGCCGAACTGATCACTTATTATTGATCAACCAAAAGCTAGCCATCTTCTGACCTGCTTTGAAGTGGTATTTTCTACTCGTGGGAGCTGCCAATTGCAATGGCTACAATCTTTGGATGCAGGCCATGGGTGTTGACTTAAAGAAATATCTGATACGGAAGAAAGAACTGGAAGGCTGTGCTGGGTAAGTCATGGCAACTCTACAGAGTTACTCGATGACAGATAATTTATTTATGAGGGACAGACAGTGCCTAAAGGAAAATTGTGTGCTTTAAAGTAGGAAGAGGAAAATATAGAGGAAGAAAGCATATGAGTCTCATTAATTCTTAAAAACAATAGATGAAATATGGCTCTACTCCATCATATATCATATATCTACTACATCATATAAGATTTAGATAGTACTGCCATCTTCTTTTGCTTTTGGCCAAACAAACCCATTTTAGTATTAGAATAAAATCAACATCTGCTCAATTCATCAATAAAGTCTACCAAATCCAAAATCAATTCAAAAGGATCAGTTCTTTGTTTTTCTTCTTGTAGTTAAGAAATAGCATAGTTGCTCCTGCATTTATTTTAGACAGGAAGAATTCTATATCAAAAAGTTTGAAGCTGGGTTGGTGACCCCATTTCTTCCTTGGGGACCCTACCTATCTCCTGGAGGTGGTCTCTTAAAGGTTCCATCTCCCAAGTATTGGGCATTTCAACTAAAGTACTCCCCATTAAGTCCTGGGAGCTTCTTACATTGCAGGTCTCTGAGAATTTCTAGAGGTTCTCCCTTTGCCCCACCCCCAGAAGCTGCATATTTCCATTCATTCTCCAGGCCCTCTGGGCTTCTCTCCTATTGCCCCCCATACCTGATCCTGTCCCCTTTCCCCTCCCATCCTCTCTCACCCAGATCCCTCCCTCCCTCTGCCTCCCTTGATTATTTTGTTACCCCTTCTAAGTGGGATTGAAGTGTGCTCGTGTGGGCCTTCATTCTTGTTAAACTTCTTACAGTCTATGGACTGTATCATGGTTATTCTGAACTTTTTGGCTAACATCAACTTATCAGTGAGAACGTACCATGCATGTCCTTTGGGGTTTGGGTTACCTCACTCAGGATGATATTTTCTAGTTCCATTCATTTGCCTACAAAATTCCTCCTTTTAAATAGTATCCCACTGTGTAAATGAACTACATATTCTGTATCCATTCTTCAGTTGAAGGACTTCTTGGGTGTTTACAGTTTCTGGCTAGGACTATTAAGGCTATGTGGTGCATGTGTCCTTGTGGTATAGTGGAGCATCTTTTGGATGTAAGCCCTGGAGCAGTATAGCTGGGCTTTTGGGTAGAACTATTTCCAATTTTCTGATGAACCACCAGATTGATTTCCAGTGTGGTTTTACTCTTTGGCAATCCCCCCCACCAGCAATGTAGAAGTGTTCCCCTTTCTCCACATCTTTGTCAGAATGTGTTATCCTCTGAGTTTTTCATTTTAGCCATTCTAATTGAAGTAAGGTAGAATCTCAGGGAACAAACTGGAGCAGAGACTGAAGGAAAGGCTATCTAGTAGCTGGCCAAGCTTGGGATCCATTCCATGGGTGGACATCAAGCCCTAACACTTTTACTGAAGCTATGTTGTGCTTGCCGACAAGAGCCTAGCATGGCTGGGCTGTCCTCTCAGAGCCTCAACCAACAGCTGACTGAGACAGATGCAGATACTTAGAGATAACTATTGGACTGAGGTGGGAGATCCCTATGGAAGAGTTTGAAGAAGCTGAAGAAGATGACAATACCATAGGAAGACCAGCAGTATCAGCTAACTCAGAACCCCTGGGAGCTTCCAGAGACTAAGCCACCAACCAAAGAGCATATAAGGACTGAATCAAGGTCCTGGCACAAATGTAGCAGAAGACTGCCTTGTGTAACCTCAGTGGGAGAGGTTGTACCTAATACTATAGAGATTTTTACCCCAGGGAAAGGGTATGCCCAGAGGGGGAGCACCCTTTCAGAGGCAAAGGGGAGATGGAACTAGGTGAAGAACTCTGGAAGAGGGGACTGGGATGGATGGCAATATTTGTAATATAAATAAATGAAATAATTAATTAAAAACAAAAGAAATAACACAGTTGCCTGAACCAAAATATAAAGGCCCCCTTCTCAATGTCTACAATATTAATGTGGGGTACCTAGGTATTTATTAAAGCAATTGCTAGTCACTGGAAGAAAACACATAAATAAATTCTATGCTCTAAGATCGAGAATTGACAAATGGGACGTCATGAAATTGCAAAGCTTTTGCAAGACAAAGGACACAGTCAATAAGACAAAATGACAACCAACAGATTGGGAAAAGATCTTTACCAATCCTACATTCAATAGAGGGCTAATATCCAATATTTACAAATAACTCAAGACATTAGACTCCAGAGAACCAAATAACCCTGTCAAAAAATGGGGAACAGAGCTAAACAGAGAATTTTCAACTGAGGAAACTCGAAGGGCTGAGAAGCACCTAAAGTAATGTTCAATATCCTTAGTCATCAGGGAAATGCAATCAAAACAACCCTGAGATTCTACCTCACTCCAATCACAATGGCTATCAAAGGCTCAGGTGACAGCAGATGCTGGTGAGGATGTGGAGAAAGAGGAACACTTCTCCATTGCTGGTGGGAATGCAAGCTGATACAACCTCTCTGGAAATCAGTTTGGCAGACCCTCAGAAAAATGAACTTAACTATACCACTCTTGGGCATATACCCAGAAGATGCTCCAACATGTAATAAGGACAGATGCTCCACTATGTTCATAACAGCCATATTTATAATAACCAGAAGCTGGAAACAATCCAGATGTGCCTCAACAGAGAATGGATACAGAAAATGTGGTACATTTACGCAATGGAATACTACTTAGCTATTAAAAACAATGACTTCATGAAATTTGCAGGCAAATGGATGTAACTTGAAAATATCATCCAGAGTGACGTAACTCAGTCAGAAAAGAACTAGCATGGTATGTACTCACTAATAAATGAATATTAGCCCAAAAGTTTGGAATACCCAAGATTCAATTTACAGCAACCATTGGACTGAGCATGACGTCCCAGATGGAGGAGTTGGAGAAAGGACTGAAGGAACTGAGGGAATTTGCAGCCCCATGGAGGGAGCAACAGTGTCAACTGGCCTGACCCTACTCCAGTGCTCCCGGAGATTGGATCACCAACCAAAGAATACACATGTAGGGACCCATGGTGCTGGCCACATATGTGGCAGAGGAGGGTCTTATTGGCCATCAGTGGGAGGAAAGGTCCTTGGGCCTGAGGGTGTTAGATGCCCTTGTATAGGGGAATGCCAGGGAGGGAAGACGGGAGTGGGTGGGTGGGTGGGGTAGCACCCTCCTAGAGGCAGATAGAGGGGGGATTGGATGGGGGTTTCCAAAGGGCAGACCTGGAAAGGGGAAAACATTTGAAATGTAAATAAAGTATAAAAAAAAAACCAATTTTATTCCATCAATAAATAGTTATATTCTAAAAAAAAAATCTCATTTCTGAAATAAAATTTCTATGAAAGGTGCAATAATGACAATACATAACTGGTAAACAAACTTGTAAATTTTGTAAATTTCTGCAATAGCTTGGCATCCCTTTCTTTATTATCAGTATGTCTACTTCTTTATACTGAAGATTTTTCAAGTTGGGCTGATGTCTTAACTGATCTATTGGGTTAGTGCAGCAATCAGACTAACCATTCAGAGCATTCTGTTTGTATCATCAGGGCAGATATTTTTAAAGCTGACTCCAAGTGACTTTTCTCCAGCATTTAGCAATTGTTATACTAGAGTAGGCATTCTAGAATTTTCCACCGAGGGTGCTAATTAAAAGAGTCCCCAAATGGCCTTCAGGCATCCAAGAATCATCATATCACATTAGGCTTTCAATGTCTCTCACTTCTTTTCCTAACCTATGGGGCTCCAATTAGACTTACTACATGAATATGAATATGAATATATTCATATGAATATAGTATATGAATATGAATATGTTATACTCAAATATATTAACACAAATATGAATATATTATATGCCTTCAAAATAAAAGCAAAGCGATTACTCTTGATTTAGCTTGCAGAGTCACTTCCCACTCATATAGTACTGACCACTCACAGTTTGTCCAAAGTCAGACCTAATCTCATTTTCATGTCCAATCTGACTGGACCAGTATCACTAGTTTCCTAGGAAACCTTGAAAACCAATCTTTTACATAACTGCCTGTGCCCACTGTTGGAATGCAGCCACTTCTCGGGACGGGCACAGCAGCTGCTCCTCTGCCTCATAGCAACGCTTCACAACAGCGTGGGAGGAATACAAAGAAGAGCAATATACTTAAATTAAACTGCCCTGGCAAGGGTGAGGGACCAGGGCAGATGATAATAGTCAATAGACTTGCTCTGAAGGAGAAAACAGTGAATTTCTGATGAACAGAGAAAAGCAGTTTTTGTTTTCATCTTCTGCTACAAAAACTAGGATGCATATTTAAATACTATCCTGACAGGTCTTTCATTTTAAACACATTACCAGAGAAGTAATTATGTTTTTAATTTGACGGCTTTTATTTCAGAAAGAAGCAATAACATAAACCAAGAACCGCACAGAATAAAAGTCACTGTGTTATGTTTTTACATAATTTCTATTTCTCCCCAAAGTCGGTGACATTTCAGTCAACCACCACTTTTCTTGCATTGCCAAAACAGAAATGACAATAAAGATGCTCTAGTCTCTCTTTAACACAGAAAGAAGAAATGCACTATATTAGTAGCAATTTCTTTGAACCATGATTCACAAAACATGGGTTAGAAATAAGAACAGTCAAGTCAAACTTTCAAGTAAAAGGGAAACAGAATAAATGGAATTGAAGCTATGCAAGGTGTTGTCGTTTGTTTTGCATAAATGCTCTCACATAAGGGGACAAAAAGAAGATTGATCTTCAATTGAGCTCTGAGATCTCCACACCCAGGATATTGGCCACCCCTTCCCATATGAGAAGGTACCCTTTTCTTCCAGCACAAAGGTGCCACCTGTTGGCCAAACCTTTGGGTGTTCTGGTCTACCTGAAAGAAGCCGCTGCTTTGGAACTGCTTCAGGGGATGTGGATTCTAAGAGAATTTCATGTACAAAACATAAATTTTATTAAACAAATACTGGCTCCATGAGTTTTGGGGTCCTAACAAAAGATGAAAATTGAAATATATATTTCTGAGAGGAGAAAGTGATGTTAAGATACTTGTCTAAAAAACATTTCCTCTCTCTTGCTCGGTTACAGCTCTCAACTTGTCCGTGTCTTTTGTTTCCGTGATGTTATTTATTTATTTACTATACTTCTAGTTTTAATAAGTTACAATGTATATTTATCATGACTTCTCTGATATACTGCATTTTGCAATGTCGATTTTATAAAGTTAGAGAACACTTCACTGGTGATTCCATGTCCCTGCATTTCTTCTTTTAATTGGTTGATTATTTAAAAGTAAACTAAAAAATTTCAAAGTTTTTTTCATTCTTTTAAAAAGTTTTTTTTTAATCAAAAGAAAGAATGAAAATAGTCTGAAGTGTGAATAGTGTTTCCATCTCTGTGGTTTCAGAATTACTGGTTATCTGATATATGAAAGAAAGCAATGCTTCAGGCAAGCTGGGATAGAAATGCTGGTCCTGTGTGTTTTCTAGAATGTCACATATTTTTCCTGTACTAGTTAACAACTTCTGGCTTTAATGGACTGGAAATCTGGACTTTAAGAATATTGGAATATCTGCCCGACCCTCTACTTCTTGTACATTCCTGAAGCCTTCCCAACCTCAAAGACCTAGCTGGGTGCTATATCCAGTGCTCCCTCTCCACAGTCTGAATAGCACTGCTTGAACTTCCCACAACCTAAGCTATTGCCTATGGTGCCTCCTAGAAATGCAAAGTAAGTCCCTATGGCCAAAGATACCATGTACTTTGGATCCGGGTCTGACTTTTATGTCTCTTCCCTCAGTACTAACCTCCATGCTACTAAATGTTTCCATGCAAGCTTTCAAGGGAGTAAAATAACAACTTCTTATCCAGATATGATACCCATAAACTACAATGTCCAGCAATGTGCTATAACCCTAAGGGTGCAATAGTAGTATGTAATTCTTGGGGACTTAAAGCCTTGCTCAACGAGAAAGAAACTGTGCCTGGTACTGGAAACCTACTACTCATGGCGAGTGAGCTCATGGGTGGTAGAAAGAAACTACAGCTATTTCATTACTAAATGAGGATAATTCCTAACTGCATTCTAAATACTTATCTGTATGACCACAGGTAAGTGTAGGTCTCACCTCTTATCGAAGGAACTTCCCTTTGCAAAAGAAAGAGATCATTACAAAAAAATCACAACTGCTTAAAATGCAGAGAATGAGGATCCATCTAAAATACAACTCCTGTACCAAGGGCCTAGGGGTTGAAGCAGAAGATGGGGCAGATTGTAAGAGCCAAGAAGTTTGCTGTGAGATTTCATGTTCTAAAAGTGTCAGCGAAGCTACAGCCAGCCATGAAGTCTCATGAATATGGCTGCCTAAATAGGACCTGAAAAAGGACACCAGCAATATCTATGCTAACACAGAAGGGGAGAATCTCATAGGGCTCCAACCCTAGACACTGAACTACAGGCAGACAAGAAACCCTGAGAATAAGACAGATACTCCTCTTTAGCTCTTTAGCTCTTCAGGGAGGAAGTCTGCAGAACTCCCCAATCAATTAACCCATGCAGTCATTCCTGAAAACATACACACACACACACACACACACACACACGTCCATAAATTTGAAAGAGAGCAAAGCGTATACATGGGAAATGGGGGAAAGCAAAGGAATTATCTTTTAATTTAAAAAAGAATAAAACACTTTTAAAAATAATGTTGGAATACCTGATCACTAAGTTTGGAATGAAAGATGATGGCCTGTCTCTACATTTGCACACATTGTGAATTCACTGGAATTTGTGTCATGAAATACTGCAGGTGCTCCAAGAATAGGAGGCAGAAGCCCTCTCTCCATACAGGAGACAATTGCATACCCCTTCTCTGCTCCTGTGAATGTTCCATATTTCATTTGCCACTTATAAAATATGAGTCAAATGATTGAGTTCTTTAAGTGTTTCCAGACACTTACACATAGGAATACATTTAAGCTAGACAGATCTCTTGTGATAGGACATTGACTATGAAAAGGTATTTCTCTGGTAACCGGAGTTTGATGTCTTCCAACCTTAGCTCTAATATCTTAATTCTATCTGTTCTGTTTTGATTAACAAAAAAATGCCCTAATGATTCTTGGTGTCTAACTGATTATTCAGTTAGTGGTTGGTAAAATACAAATCTCTAGAAGAGGAAGGATGCTAACAGTAATAGGGTGAACATTACAACTCGATAAATACACTGTTTTATTCACCATGATTTTGATAACGGGATATAGTTAATGAATTCCTAACTGATATACAAAACTTTAGAGATAATTGCTGACTCCGCTTTTCCTGCTGCCTATTTGATGAGTAACCCTGATCAATGATACAGGAACCAGCAGAGCTATATTTCTGAGAAGACCACATAACATAATCTTTCCATGACTCAGCATAGCATCTTGGCTGGTCCTGTGTTCCTGCCCACTTACAAGTATTAGGCTTCCCTCCAAAAATGTCCAGATAATCAATTTAGTTTTGACGTTAAAATTGGGATTTCCAGACTTGGATAAAATTCATGTATTCAGATGGATTTAATCTTAAATCATCTCCCCTCGTCCACCTTTGTTGTTGGAATCAACCACAGCATTTCATGATATGGGATGGGACTTTTCATTTGGGGATTTACCTCTTTTTCTGGGTACTATCTGAAAGGTGTTTATTACTTTAGAGGTAGGAAGTGGACCATTGGAAAGGTGAATAAGAGGGGATCCAGCTGATAATTTGCAAGTGTTCTGTTTTGGCATAGAGTCCTCTGTATCTCAAGGAGGATGCTTTAGACATGGGCTCTCAGGCAGTAGAAGTTTCATGATTCACTAGGACTAATGACCTCATAACAGGAATGAAGGACAAGAATAGAGATTTGGAAGGCAAGAGAAATGATCAAAATAAAAACATGCCCTCAAGTTGGTCTATATCAAGCTATCTGACTGATCATACCTCTGGAACCTGCAGAAAAACCTTATGTGTTGGGTCTTACAATAAGAAAGAAAGGAGAACCTATAATTTCTTGCTACCCCTATCTTTACAAGGTTTACTTTATGGAGCAGTAGCTTTCTTGTAGCTCCTGAATGAGTGTTGATAAATACCAAGTGTGTTTCTACCACAATAATCCAGAAAAGCCCTGGGTGATCAAGAAGCATGTGCCTACTCTGGATGGAGATAGCACCAGTACACACTTGTGGGTAGTCACGGTTGCCCCACACACATCTGAAGCTATATCTAAATCAGAATAATGAGCACAGTTGCAAATCTTAGAAGAAGCATCAGATGAGGCTCCTATGGGGTTGTCTCTCATTCTTCCGAGAAGGTCAATGTGGGATCTTCAAGCCAAGTTCTACATATGTGATGCTGATGCTTCCTCTTCACTGGGTGCTGCCTCTTAGTTCCTTGTTCTGGTGGCTCTCAGCACTACATGGTACCTTTTCCATATTTGAGTACTATTTCCTCCTTGATTGTCTTTAAACCAGGACCTACTTGACTCCAGGCCAACTCTTTCTCTCCTACCTGAATCTGCAGCCACAATTTCCTGGGTCTGATATGGAAGAAAAAAATGCAGTTAGATCTGATTTGTTATTTCAACAAAAACTCCCAGCTCCCCCAGCCTAAGCAGTTTTCTGAATGTCCTTTCTTGCTTTCCACTGTTCACTGGGCAGAAGACAGACATCGATCCACCATGCTGCCAGACAAAAGGACCAATTGTTCACAGTGGAACCTCATTTTAAAGATGCTACCCCTCTCAGTATAAATCACATGGTTTGTTTGCTGGTTTTATGGCCATGGGCATATCTGAAAACATCAGAGGCAAAAATACTATATATAACTTTTCTCAATGGGTGTAAGTCCTAAGGAAACTGTTCTAAGAGAGCGTGGAATGCTGGAGACCCTGGTAGTTACCTCTCCCTGAATGTTGCTGCAACCTCCTGCCTTCTCTGGCTGAAGACTACTCAAACTCATTGGCGCTGGTCTCCTGCCTTCTGGTTTCAGAAAGTAGCAGATCCCCATGGAAAATGCTTACATATTTTAATTTGCATAAAACAATTATAAATCACTTAAAAGCACTTAATGGAAAGCTTGTCCTAGTTAGTTTGTATACATTTGACACAAGTAAGATTTATTTTAGGAAGAGGGAACTTTAATTCAGAAGATCCCTTTATCAAATTTGGATGTCAGCAAGCCTGTGGGGCATTTTCTTGTTTAGTGAATGGTATGGAAGACCTCAGGTCACTGTGGGTGGTACCACCCCTATGAAAGTGGACCTGGATTGTATTAAACATAAGCTGAACAAGCTATAGGGAGCAAGCCAGTAAGCAATGTTACTCCATGACCTTTTCTACCTCCACTGTCCAGCCTTCATTTCCTGCCTTGAGTTCCCTCCATGATGGACTGTATGCTACAAGTTGAAATAAACCTTTTCTTCCCCAAGTTACTTTTGGTCAGTATTTTATCATGAGCACTAGAAACTCTAACTATGATAAAGCCCATCCATTATTTCTAATAATACAGACTACAATATTTAAAAAATAAAAAAAAAATGTATTTGGTGTTTATCTTCCCTGAGAATCCAACTACATAATTAATTACATAAATATGTGCATAATATATTATGGTGATGATTTTTTGTAGAATTTGTGATAAAGCATTTTTCTCAGTTTCTTTTTTAACTTTTATAATTGGGAAGGCTTAGAAATAGAGTAAAATACCAATACCACATAACCAAGCCCTTTTAACATTGTTATGGTTGCCTGCCACTGGGGAGAAACAAAGACCATTTAGTAAGCCAGAAATTGTGAGTGTAAGTGGAGTTGGTAGAAACTGGTGGTCCTTCTACCAAAACATGTTCAGGCATTCTGTATCACAAACAGTTCTCAGGAACAGTGGTACTACCAAACCTAATCAACGAGTTTTGTGCATGTGGAAATCTGGCTTCATCCCTAAGGTCTGCTCCTTCCAGAGAAGGCTAAGTCATCAGGGGACAGTTACACTGACAATGTTCTTACCAAGACACTCAAGGTCGCTCTCATTTCACAAGCAAACTATCAAAGCTGTTTATTATTTTAATCACACCAAGAACCTCAGGAGGCAATCCTCTTTGCCATTGACCTCATTCACCTTTGTTTTGAAAATGGCCATGGATTAGATGAGGTGTTTTCCAGAAAAACTGTTTTCATCACTGTAAGTAAGTAGCTACTCTTATTAATCCCAGACAAACAGTAGTTAAGAAGACATCACCCACTGTTATTTGGGGTCTCATTTTCTCTTTGTATTTACTTGCTGCAATGCTAATGATTTGGAAGAAAACATTGCTTCATTATATTTTCCCCTTCAAATGAATTATATTATTTAAGCACCCACTCAAGCAAAGTCCCTATGCTTTGGAAGAGGCTCATTAGCTAGCTTGGAGTCTGCTGCATGAAGTAGATTCATTAACATTAATAACCGGAGAAGAAGAGTTTAGTGTCTGAAAATGGCTCTCATCCCTTCCCAGCTTGAACTTTTCTTTGGGGTGAACTTCAGCTTTAAACGTGGAGACATTGTCTTTGGACAAGGTCAAGGTACATCTCATGTCAACTGGAAAGCTTCATGAGTAGTCAGACAGGTATGCACTCCTGCTTTATTACAGTATTCTATTGGACCACAAGTGTCTTGGAAGAAAGGCCAGTGCAGGATGGTTCACTCTGCATCTCCATCTCCACAGTGAATCTTCAGTGACTCATAATCAAATGTGGGAGGATGACGTCTCAAACCCATGCAGCAGGCTGTTTGTCTATGTAGAGCTGATAATTCTACAGTGCCTTTCTTACATCCTTTTATTTATTTGAGTGAGGGTGGATTGGCACAGGGTCTCTCTCTCTCTCTCTCTCTCTCTCTCTCTCTCTCTCTTTCTCTCTCTCTCTCTCATCTACACTGGTCTTAAACTCATAATTCCCCTGCTTCTGCCTCCTATATTTTGGGGGTCCAGTCATGCACTGCTATCTGAAGCATCCATATTGTTTTTAACATTATCTATTAATTTTTCTCTTTCTGAAAGCGTTACTCCAGCTGAATTTTTAAAGAATTGTGTGTGTATTTGTGTGTGTGTGTGTGTGTGTGTGTTTGTGTGTAAGTCTCTGGTGAGCTTTAGCTTACTAGAGACCCCTGAGTGAATACCTCAGAGTAGGGGGATCAATGCAACAGCAAGAGAAATTTATTGTTCCAACTCGTTGGGGTGGTCACACACAGGAAAGAGATGTTGTGACCCCCAGGTGGCCCATTTGTCAAGTTTTTATACAGTTTTCAGAGCAACAGCCACTAGGCACAATGTGATTGTCAGAACAGTGTGACTTTAAAACTGATTGGTTCTTAGAGAATAACGTGACAAAGACTCCCCTTGTCTGTAGGTGGCCAACAGTTGGTCTGCCCTGTGGAATGTGTCTACATGATCTGGACCTCCCCTACCCACAGGTGGCAGGATGGTCGGTCCCCCATCTGTGGTCTGAGGAATGTTATTAGCCCTTCCCAGAGGGGAAGGGTACCTATGTGCTCTATGACCTTTCTTTCCAGGAAGGGAGGGGTCTGGTGGTCTGGTGGAATTTTTCATAGTTCCTGAGCTGACCTTTGAGAGAGAGAGAGAGAGAGAAGTATGTGCACATGAGAGCAGGTACTTACAGAAATTCAGAAGAGGAAGCTACACCCTCTAGAACAGGAGTTTCTGGTACTCAGGTGTTAAAGGAATTACATAAATTCTAGCTACCTATATACAAGACACACAATCCTGGTATTTTATTTACAAGCTGGAAGCCTCGATTGGGCAGGTTCTGAACTATTCTAATTTACAGTCCAGCCATATGCCCCTTGTTACTTGCTGTTTTTCCTGACCACTGCTCATGGTGTATCTCCTCTCCTGGCAGCCTCCTCCTCTCTCCTCTTTCTACATTGGTCTTTCTTGAGACCCCTCAATGGATCCCCAAGTCCTACCTTTCTCTCCCTACTGCCCAATCACAGGCATTAGGCCTTTATCAACCTATTAACATGTAGAGCAAGGTTTACATAGCATCACTTGATGTACATGAGGATCTCTTCATTGGGGGAAACCAGATCTTGGGGGCCAGTATTTAGTATTTTAATATATAGCAGCATGAGACCAAGACCAACAGTAGGGAGCCATTCAACGTGGATGCTGGGAATAGAACTCAGGTCTTCTGGAAGAGCAGCTGTTAGGGTGGTGGTGAGGTCCTGCATCCACCCCAGGACTCGGGCCTCTGGGGGAGCTTAGAAGTAAGAAGTTTGACATGCTCACCTCACAGCACCGCTGGGTGGGTGTGAGAAGCTGTGGGACACTGACCAAGGGTGGGGGTGGGGGGCGTGGCCTGGGGTCTTCATGAAGCCAGTCTGTCTGGTTCTCAGTCTCTTGGGCATCCCAGGTGCCACTAGATGCTGAGGAAGAGCTGAGAACGGAGTAGGGGACTGGGGGCTGGATCTAGCTTGGAGCCGAGGGGGAAAGGCAGGGAGGAGCCCAGCTGGCTCCCACTGAGGACCAAGTCTTTGACTTGTCGGTGGTTAGCTGGCTTAGTTTGGTGGAGACCGTGGCTGGGAGCACCGAGAGACCTTCTGTGAGAGACTAGACAACTGGCTCTTTAGATGAAGGCCTGCTTCATTGTTCCACACGGTGGATCCCGATGAAGAGAGACAGTCCGTGGTTTTAGGGCATTTATTGTTCATGGTGGAGAGTGGAGATGAGTGAAACTGTACCCCCCAACTTCAGGGTGGGCCTGAGGTTAAAATACCTTTTGCAGGGAGGAATGGCTGGGAAGGGGAAGGAGAGTTTATTGGCTAAGCCTCTCGGTACCTCATTAAAATGGAGATGTCTTGAGGCTATGTGACCACACCTCTACCTGTGGAGGGGATTGGGGCTACATGACCGAAGGTCACATACCTAATGGAAAGCTGTGGCCTGTGTCAGGAGCCTGGGGCCCAGGAGCCTGGAAAATGCCTACTGTCCCTTGTATGGTTATCCTCTGCTGGGGAACCCCTACTGAGGCTCTGGGATTTTAAAACTTAGCTCAACCAGAAACCAGGATGCCTTTTTCAGCCCCACAAGCAGCTAGCTTTTAAATTTGAGCATCTCTGCCTCCTCATCCTGATTAAACTTTCACTATACAGTTACTACATAATGACAGCAGGGAACAATGCTCAGAGAATTTAAGGCTAATTAAAGTTTTTTTTTCTGTTAATGCTAAATCATGTAATCAATTATTTTATTGAACAGGAGCACCAGAAACTTCTAGAATGTTTAGTATTTTCATTGTAAGGAGTATCTTTGTTGGGTATGCTCCTTCCCAGCACTCAGAGGAGAGGCAGAAGATTCCACACAACCCAAGCTCCTCCCTCTCATATTTACTTGTAAGAATTTTCTTCAGATTCTGAGG
The DNA here is from genome assembly GCA_019843965.1 of Rhynchomys soricoides. Lineage (NCBI taxonomy): Eukaryota > Metazoa > Chordata > Mammalia > Rodentia > Muridae > Rhynchomys > Rhynchomys soricoides. The sequence continues at coordinate 372,195 of JADRCH010000304.1, read as the reverse complement.
ACAGCTGTAAATGGGATCATGTTCCTCACTTGGCTGATCTTGTGTGCTCTGATATCAGAGACTACAGCTAGTGACTATATAAGCATTTTGACTGTCTGACAAGCTGCAGGGAGTTACTGGTGAAGCTGGTGAGCATAAGGAGGTTGTTACTGGAACTAAGAGAAGACCAATTTTAAATTTTTTTTAAGGATAGAACCAACTGATTGGATAATATTTTTCCTGTAGAAACAAGCAAAGGCAGAAAAATAGGATCATAGTGAAATAAGCACACACACACACACACACACACACACACACACACACATACACCATATGCACACGAACATGTGTGTGCATGTGCACATGCACAAACAAATGTCCCCACATTCATGTGCATGCTCATACACATATATGCACATATATACATATACACATGCACACACATGTACTCACATCTACACACACATATACACGTACACAAACAAATGCCCTTGTCTTTCATGCACATACTCACACACACATACACATGCACACACATGTACACACATATACACTCACACAAACAAATGCCCATGTCATTCATGCATATGTTCGTAAACATACACACATACATGCATACTGTCTTAGTTAGGGTTTCCATTATTGTGAAGAAGGACCAGAACCAGAGCAACTCTTATAAAAGCAAACATTTAACTGGGGCTGGCTTACAGTTTTAGAGATTCACTCCATTATCATCATAGCAAGAAGCATAGCAGCATGCAGGCAGACATAATGCTGGAAAAGGAGCTGAACGTTCTGCATTTTTTATCTGAAGGCAACCAGGAAAGACTGTCTTCCAGGTAGCCAGGAGGAGATCTCAAAGCCCACCTTCACAGTGACATAATTTCTTCAACAAGGCCATACCTACTCTAACAAGGCCACATCTCCTAATAGTCTTACTCCCTGGGCTAAGCTTATTCAAACCACCACAGATACATATAACAGACATACACATGCATGCATAGAGATGCACAAACTTGTATACACACACACACACACATACACACACACACACATATTTACATGTTAAAGGGTAGGTTTTAATTTTGAAATTTAGCAAGTAATATTAGATTGGTTTTCCTGACTTCAGCTTCCAGATAATTTGAAATATGTGCATCTACCTATGCAAAACTTCACATGGAATCATAGCTACTGATGTTCCAGCAAAGCAAACAAATAGAGCAATGCTAGTGCTATGCCTAAGGAGAATTATCCTTAGCTAACATTTTTTGCTACCAAATACATTTGCCAGTGATATCTTTTACAGTAATTGATACTTATTATTTAGGAAAGAACATGAAGCATAATGCAAATAAGATATTATATATACATATACACACATGTGCACATATAAATATGTGTAATATTTGCAGATATCACACACAATACCACTCTGCCATCTCGTGGTTGCATGGAACTTGATGGACATGTTATTTATTCATGTTTAAACTTTATTCTACTGCCATGAATCTATTGTATACACACACCCAAAATAAATCAAACAAATTAGTTCCTATCACACAAATAAGAATTGTTATTATTTACTATTTTTTCTTTTTCTGGCAGATAATTGAAGATGATTACATTGTAGTCGATGATGTTGAAAGGGGCCTGTTATTTATCATCTCCCACTGAGTATTAGACATTGTTAGGCCCTAGAAGCACCTAGGTTAACAAGAGTATGTGTTTACCTTCATGATGTTCCTGAAGATGGTACTGCTACAGTATAAGAAGGAGATGTGACTGAAGAATGCTGTGGACATCCTTGGCTGAATTCTCAGTGACTTGTGATCAGAAGAGGGTTGGAGGGGAAAAAATGTAAGAAAACCAGAGCAGACCCTTAAATAGTGTAAATTAGCCAGACAAATTAAAATGTGGGAAATGGGACAGAAGAAATGGACCCAGAAAAGGGGTACATCATGAGTTGAGATAAGGAACAGACTTAAACTTAACTTTTGATGCATTCATCACTGGTTTGCTCAGTGTTCTGTGAAGTCCATCTTACCTCTACCATCATAGACAAGGTAAATATTGTTCTGTCTAATGTTATATTGTGTTTCCCAAGAAAAGAAGCTCGAGATGAGCTTAACAATGAGGGATCTGCCAGTATAGGAGAATGCCAAGGAGGGAAGAGAAGAGTGGGTGGGTGGATGGGTGGAGGAATACCCCCATAGTGGCAGGGGGAAGGGGAGGGAATGGGGAGGTTCCAAAGGGAAGATCTGGAAGGGGGAAACATTTGAAATATAAATAAAGTATGAAAAACAAAACAAAGCAATAAGGGAATCTGTGGATTGTGCTGATGTCAAAAGACTTGGCTTTGAGGGTGAAAGCAGTCATGCTCTGGGGGATATCTCCCATCCCACACAGCAGCATAGAAACACGTGGTAATCACAAAAGGTTGCCTTCTGGCTTTGGTGGCTTCTGCCTTTAATCTTGGTACTCAAGAGGCAAAAGCAGGAGGATCTTTGTGTTCTGGGACAGCCAGAGTTACATAGTGAGATCCTATCTCAAAGAAAGAAAGAAAGAAAGAAAGAAAGAAAGAAAGAAGACATGAAGTAAATATACAATAATTTGGAGGGAGAAACAGGGTTTGTATATGTTCACATTTCATTGTATTACATGTATAAAATTCTCAAGAATAACAAAAATAATTAAAACTAAGTAAATGATAAAAGTAAATCAGTACTGCTATTGAGCTCTGAAATGAAAATGACCATGATAAATTGGCCTTAAATGTAAAACATAAAGGAAGCATGAGAGACACTCAGGTATAGTAGACATAAATGGCAGAGATAAGGAAGCTTGGAGGTACTAGACAACGTTATTAAGTGGTTAAGAGCATTAACTACTCTTCCAGAGGTCCTGAATTCAATTCCCAGCAACCACATGGTGGCTCTCAACCGTCTGTAATGGGATCTGATGCCCTTTTCTGGTGTGTCTGAAGACAGCAACAGTGTACTCATATACATAAAATAAAATAAATAAATTTTTAAAAAACCTCCACCATCATCTTCCCTAAAAAAACAGAACTTCCGTGTACATAACAAAACACTTAAGATTATTAACTGCACAGATACCAGAATGTACAGCTATCATGAAATGTGATCGATACAGTAAGAAATTCAACAAAGAAATACCCATGTCTGCAAATATCCATTCCTTAACACCAGGACTATGAACATAGAACATGGCAAAAGTAACAGGTGTGGAAAAAAAATCAAGAGTGCCATTCCATGGTGGCCCTGGGTCATCAGGTAGGTCCAATCCAATCAGGCAAGCATGTAAGAGTTGGAAAGGAGGAAAAGAGTGAGTCAAAGAGAAGATGGAAGGAAAGGGAAGATTGAACTAATGGCAGGAAGCTGGTACCTAAGGACTGGTTGGTCTTGAAGGTGGATAGAAAGGGTCATAAGCTAAAATTTCCATAGCCGTCCAGAGGCAGAAAAGGCAAGGAGATGGTTTCCTCAGTGTCAACAAAAACTAGCTGCCATTTCTAAAACTATGCAGATATAGAACTATGAAAAACATATACATTATTTTTAAAAGATTTTTATTTTTATTGGTATTTGTATATGTTTAGGTGCTCATAGAGGCCCATAGAGGCATCAGATCCCGTGGAGGTGAACTTACAGGTAATTGTAAGTTGCTGAATATGGCTTCTAGCAACTGAACTCTGGTCCTTTCCAAGACCAGCAAAACCACTGAGCCATCTCTCCAGCCCTAACATGGTCAATCCTTGTCTATGTCTTTTATTACATTAAGTTGGAAAACCTAAAAGAAATGGATGAATTTCTATATTCAGCCAGAACCACCAAAATTATACCAAGAAGAGATCAACAACCTAAACAAGCCCATAACAACAAGGAGATTGAAATTGTTCTAATAAGCCTTCCAACTAAAAAGTCCAGAGCCATATGGACACACAGCAAAATTCTACCAGACTTTCAAAGATCTACATCCAATCCTTCTTAAATTATTTAAAACACATACACATCAAAATCAAAACAAATCTACAACAAAGGAGCACCTTCAAACTCCTATGAAGCCATTACCATCAAATACTCGGACCTAGTAAAGATACATCCAAAAAGAAAATTATAGACCAAATATCTTAGGTAACTGTAGATTAAACAAGTTCAACAATCTACTTGCCAAACAAATACAGATACACGTCCAAAAGATTGTGCACTGTGACCAAGCTGGTTCTACTCTACAGTTGTAAGGAGGGTTAAACATACACAAGTCAAGAAACGTACTTAAGTACATATTATGGACCCACATAGAAAAATCGCATGATGGCCTTAATAGATACAGGAAGCCTACATATTGTTAATTCATCATGAAGTACTTAGCGATTCTCTTCATTGAACTCTTAAGATTTTTTTTTTGTAGAAAAGAGGCTGTTGATAAAGGTTCATCTATTGCCTTTTCAGCCTTACATAATCCTACAAAATTTAGGAACCCACTTATGTAATCAGAAGGGCACCATCTATTATATCATTTCATAGTTGAATCCTCTTAGCATGAATCAGAACAAAACAAAACAAAACAAAACAAAACAAATGGAGGAACGGTGTTCCTGACTCCCTCGGACTCACAATTAGCTAGCAGCCCTATACAGACCAGTACAACTTGCCTGGGGAATAGTACCACCCACGTAGGGCTGGGCCTTCCCTTATCAATTAACAGTCAAGAAAAACTCTCATAGACATGCCCAGAGACTCACCTGATGAAGATGATTAGTTAGTTATGACTCCTTTTTCAGGTGATTCTAGCCAGTGTCAAGGGTGGGAGGAGCTAAACATATTACGTATAAATATTAAAACCATATCATAATAGTGTCATTTTTTAACTCTACTAGAGAATATACTGTGTACTGTATGTAGGAGGAACACAGGTGGCCGCCTGTATGTAAATGCTGGGGGAGGGTATGTGTGTTCAGGCACACAGGCAACTCCTGCAGGAGGAACTAATTGAAAATTGCCTGGAGACCAAGGATTGCTGACACAGACAATGCCAGCCAACCAGGAACTGCTGTTTAGAAGAGATGCTTTCTTGAGACCAATGGGGCACGGGGGGAGAGTACTAAACGAGCTTGCAGCAGAGAGCTTGCTGTGGTTTTTCTCATCTGGTCCTGGAGTCTGTGTCATTGATTCCACACCACCTCACCTCCAACCCTCATCTGGTCCTCACCTCCAACCCCTAGAGCAGGTAGGGTTGGCAGTGAGTAGTCCAGGGCACAGGCAGCAACTGTGTTCAATTTCTTTTTGTTGATCTCAGTGTTATTTTACTGGTGTCAAAATAACAAATATGGAAGGGTATAGTAATTAGTACATGGTAATAAGTAAAACCGAAACAAGGAGGTACAGAATGAAATGCAGGTTGCTAATGGGGGATTGAATCCTATTACAGAACAAACAAAACCAGTGGAAACCATTATTGGTGACATGCAAATGACACCTGAAGTTACTTAAAAAAAATAGTACTATACCAGACTCAATTTCATGATCGTTACAAACAAACAAGCAAAACTAATAAAAGAACAAATCGATCATATTCTTTTTTTGAGTTTTTCATGAATAATTTTCCAGGGGAAATAAAGTATTTCTTAAAAACATAAAATTTAGAAAAGAGTTAACATAAACCTTAATAAGGATATTCATTTTCCAACTGATTAACTTTAAACTTTCTACTACTTTTGGTTTTAATCCTCTCGTGTATTACATTCCAACTACAGCTCGCCCTCTCCCTCCACTCCCTGTCCCTCCTACAGTCCATCCATGCCTACATTTTCCTTCAGAAAAGAGCCTTTCAGGGCAATCAACATGGCATGTCAAATTAGAGTAATACTAGGCACCTTTCCTCATATTAAGGCTGAATGAGGCAACCCAGTAGGAGGAATGGGTTCCCAAAAGCAGGGAGAAGCATCAGAGACATCCCCTGTTCCCACTATTAGGAGTCCCCCAAGAAAAGCAAACTGCATAACAATGGCATACATGCAGAGGCCCTAGGTCAGTCCCAAAATACTTGGTTGGCGGTTCAACCTCTGTGAGCCTGTATGAGGCCAGGTTAGTTGATATTCTCTCTCTCTCTCTCTCTCTCTCTCTCTCTCTCTCTCTCTCTCTCTGTCTCTCTCTCTCTCTCTCTGTGTATGTATGTTTCCTCCCCTTGTGGTGTCCTTAACCTTGTCTCTGCAATCTTTCCTCTCCCTCTCTATAAAATTTGCCCTGCTCTGTCTAATATTTGGCTGTGGGTCTCTGCATCTATTTCCATCAGTTGCTGGATGACTCTCTCTGATGACCATTATACTGGACTCATATCTACAAGTATAGCAGAATACCATTACGAATTTTTTCTGGGCATGTTTGGTTCTACCCTAGGTCTCTGGGCTATCCAGCCTCTAGTTCCTGGCCCTCCAGGCAATGTCAGGTATGGTCTCCCGCTTGCGGCGTGGGTCTGAGGCTGGACCAGTCATTTGTTGGCCACCCCCACAAGTTCTGTGCTGCCTGAACCCCATCACACCTTCCAGGAGAGACGAGTTGGAGGTTTTGTGGGTGGATTGATGTCCTAATCCCTGCCCTGGAAGTCTTTCCTGATTACAAGAGATGGACAATTCAGGTTCCATATCTTCAATTACGAGGAGTCTTAGCCAGGGTCACCCTCCTAGATTCCTAGAGGTTTTCTGCTATTATTAGAATATTGTTATGTGTAAGTAAGTGTGAACATGCCCTGATGCTCAATGAGGAAGTCAGAGAACTATTTTATGTCGTGAGATCTCTTCCACATAGATTTCGGTGATGAACTTGTATAGTTAAGCTGGCTCTTCTCCCAGCAGGACCATCTCAACACTTTCCTCCAATTGACTGTTCCACTGAGACGTCTACTGTGACATTAGTTTGCACATTATGTTTGGTTCATTAAGTGTAACACATGGGAAATGATCAAGACACATTTGCTGCCTCATTGAATGGAAAACTGACAAGAAAGGTGTACTCTCTACCCTCAACCGCCAGATGGCAGCATGCACACACCAATTAAAATTACTTCCTCTAGAGGCTAAAAGTTGTCCCTTGGAAACAACTGACTCTTGTTAGGCTTTGACATAAGTGTATCGAGAGTAGGAGGAAGAATTCCCAGTGTCGTGATGAAGGTTAAGAGAGATATAAACTGGTTAGGGCTAGGGCTGGAAGATACTAAAGTCGCCAAAAATAAAAGGAGAAAAAATCTGGTCAGTTATTTAAACATTTCCAGACACGGCTATAAATGCATTTGCACTGATAGCAAACACATCTGGGAACCAGGGACATCTATCTTTCCCGAGACATAAGTGTGGCATGCAATGTCTAGAGCTACCAAGGCGTGGAGAGTTGAATGCTTCCGTGTGCATGAGAAGGGCTTCAGTTGGGGGGATACTCATCATACAAACAAACCGTTTAGATCAAGTGCTACCACTGATAGGTCTTTTCCTGGTGGCACGTACCATGATGCAGAATAAGAAAGGTCCTTTGCAGTCTCAGCAGACACAGTGTACAAACAGAAAGGCAGATTGCAAAACAAGGAAAGAGTTGGAGAATATTCGGATCAGAAGTCTATACATGAGCACAGGTTTGCTTTTGTAGCCTCTAATTTTCAACGGCATCTGTTAGCTTGATCAGTCGAGCACTTGTTACATTCTGAGTATGAAATCAATCAAATTAACAGCTCTCTTTATAACCTAAGACTGACTCAAGTCAGTGAACACCAGGTTGTTTTGGAAAGATGGTAGACAGCATAGAAAGTGAAAGCTAACTGCTGATGTTACTGAAATAAATGAATATTAACTAGATAGTTCTTACCCAATCTTAGAGATGATTCGAGTCCGAAGCTCACATTTGTGTGCTGCTCTAGTTTGAAGATCCAAGAGATCCGGGGAAATGAATCTCTGTGCTAATTGAAGCAAAATATACTGCTCAGGGAAAGAAAATTATAGGTAGTCTTTACCAGAGAAGACCCATCAACATCTGTACAGAATAGCCCCCAAACTGTGATGATCACAGCTGAAAGGTTGTCAGACTGTGAAACATGAACAATTCTTCAAAAGAGCCTTCTTGTTTTTGTTGATGTATTGGCACATCCTCTGCCATTGGTGGTTGGATAAGGTCTGTGCCCTATTCTCTGTTCGCTAATTGACACTAAGCATGTCCATACACATCTCAACGTTTTATTTCATTTCTTCCTTGGGGAAGAGTAATGACATGCCCTTTACTTAAGCTCCTATTCTTACATACTTAACCTCAGTCTTCCTCCTTGACAGAAGAATTCTAGATAAGTGTCATTGCCAAGATTCCCAACTTGCCAGGCTCAGGTATGTAGCTAGAAAATACTTTAACTCTGGTACAGACCCTTTTAAGCAATTCTTCTTTGGCCAGAAGGACGTTGTCTCTGATTTTTAATTTATCAGTCATAATGAGTATATATGGTCATTAATTATTACTTGCCAGGCTAAAGATCATTAAATTTACAACACTTTGGACATTTTGTATCAGGAAAGGGAAATATTGTGTAAGACAACATGTTACCAGCAGGTGGCAGTAGAGTAGACTTCTACAAAACTGTGGCTAAAAAGGAGAAAGACTTAGAGCCTTGTGGAGCTATACGTATCACAGGGAGAGGAAGATGTTGGTGGTGTGACTTTGTAATACTATGATTCCGCCACAAACCCTCCTTTTCCAATGTTCTCTGATACTTTTAAAGGGAGACAGTTGTTTCTGTTGTTCTTCATGTTCAATTTTTGTTTCGATTTTCTGGCTGCACAGGAATACTTCAGCTTTCCTTAAAGACATGTATCAAAGACACGATACAACAACATGGCACTCTGTCATTTCATTTTCAAAGCACGTCAAATTTGTTTAAGTACACGCAAATACACTAAAATAAAGAAAACTCAACCTTTTAACATGGTTGTTTGCGGCTGTTTCTGGAACGTCAGAACATCCCACAAAAGTCATATTTCGCTTGAAGAAAATGAAAAGGATGTTGCATGGCTATGTGATGTTGTTTGTTTGTGTTCATTTCATTTTTGCTAAGGACCATTGCTCAACTGAGATCTTAATTCTCTACATGCAGGCTCTAAAACAGCTAAACTCCATGGTCTTTTGAGACAACCTTCTTAACAAAAACCTAACAGGTTTGGAAGAACCTCTTTGTTTTCACTGTTCATTACCACTTTGTTTAGTTGTTCCTTTCACCTTGTTTTAATTATTTTTACGCATTGATTTACTCAGTACAACGTTCTGTTTAATTACTGTTTAAGATACCACTTAGTTACACTCCTAGGAAAAGTCATTTCTTGGTGTAATTGTCAAAAAGTTCAACAAAAATGTCTGGAAAGCAAACTGTTATGCAAGACATCTAAGCCAGGAGGCTCTGTGCGTGATCTATATGTAATTGGGTGTCAATGTAAAGATCTAACTTTGACCTTACTGAGTATGTCTGTATGCCTGCTGAACAAGGAATGAGCAAAAGAGAGACTGATGAATGTGTGTCTGCCTCTGCATAAGTCTTTTTCAAAAGGGGTAACACTAACAAAAACATTAGTGAGCTGAAAATGTAGTGGACCTCACCCTTGGACCAGGTGAGTGCAGAGACCCTTCCCCTCCTCTGGCCATGAATAAAGAAGCCTGGGCCATCCCTGAATTCACAGCCAGGGTGGTCGTAGTCTGTGTGCAGATCTTAAAGCAAACAAGACTAAGCTATAGCCAGATGTGGGGGCTTTCAGGTTCACTGATGGCTCCTGGGGTACTCGAGTGAAAGCCACGCACCGCACGTTCCTGCTTTGCATCAGGAGACTTGGAGACAACGAGGCAAAAGGAATCAGATCTGTCCCAAGTTTCCAAGTCGGTCTTTTTATGCCTCTAGAACCATTGCATTTGATCTTCTCCAAAATTCATAAGGAATTTGCATGCTTTTGAAATATCAGCAACTGTTGCTATTTCAGAATGGTCCATCAAATCTGATCAGCTACCAGATCCACCCTTAGGGCCAAATAAGCTATCAGATCAGCCCTTTGGACCCCAAGATAGAGCAGAGTATTTCCCAAGAGAGATTACTGCATTGCTTCATCTGTGTGGGGATTGCTAGAGATAGAACACCAGACATTTATACTAAATATACAGAGTTTTATTATTACATCATTGGAAAAGTAGAGAACTTTTCTTTCAAGGCTGGCTAGTTTGATCTCATCTCTCTGTTTTCAATTTTCTCAGTTCTAAAATTAATCACACAATCTGTGATGTTGATATCTGGCATTTCATGCTCTTCTTTTTCTGGCATTCTCAGGACCTTAAGTCCTATCCAACAAGCAAATGTCATGAATTTAAAACAGAGCATAGACAATCATTTTCGGTATTGTCTAAGCAACCTTGTCTACTGGCATGGGGAGGTTCTACCTCCCTTTGGCCATACATTTTAGGAAGTCACAAAAGCCTGTCCTATGTGTCTCTGAGTCTAGAGTTCAACTTCCTTTGTGCTTGACATTTATGAGTAGAGAGCCATTTATTCATCTTTCAATTAAAAATAAATTGACAGCATCATTTCATCTGTAGTCTCTAAAACTTCCCCGTTCCTTATGTAGAATAAAAAAACTGTAAGCATCAACTGAAGACCCACTTAATATAGCTAATGACTGGATCAGGGAAGCAGTTCATTTCCAAGCTGTCCTTGAACTAATCTTTGAGCATGGAGCTCTTTATTGATACCCTCTATATACTGTGCAAAATGAAACCAAACATATTTGACTCCCCTGCAAGTCTGTTTGCTGAAGTCACTAAATCACCTTCTTTCTGACCCCAGCTAGAGGTTGAAATCCGCACGTACAGCCATTGGTTTCTTCAACATTCCTCCAAGCAGATGTGCTCTCTGTGGCTTAATCTTTTCCAGATTGATGCTACAGAGGACCTCCACCTGATGTGGGCTTGTGCCGCAGTGTGCAAAACCCTATTCATCAATCCTCATTTGCCCCTCTCAAAAACCACAGGTTCCACAAATGGATAGTAATACAGGCTGCATAGCAATTAAAACTATTCCTGGTAGTTTCTACTCAAGTAAGTTTTTTGAATGACCCAATTCCATTGTTTGCCTTCACATAGTTGGGTCAAATGCACATCTATTTGTCACTGATTTTCAGGAGGGTCAAATACCTTTTCAAGTATCTTCATCCCTCAAAATCGTTTTCATCGGGAAGTTTTTGAAGGGCTTGCACATGTTGATAAATTGTGAAATATCAAAATAAGAAATTGGAAGCATAAACTGAGGTCCTATTCATCTATGCCTGCTGGCCTAGAACAGAGGCAGACCAATTTTACTTCTCGTCTGTGAATGAGAATCCTAAACATTAATTTACCTTCAGTTTGCATATAATATGTAATGGTAAGATTTCTGTTACTTATGGCCAGAACTTAGATCCAAAGATGTTTCTTTACAATGGTGGATTTGGCTTTTTATAAACAACTCAGAGATGCCAGTGTTATTATCCTACTTAACAGATGAGGAAGTGGGGAAGCCAGTCTTTTAGTAAAATGCCATATGCTAGGGGAAGAAAGGTAAATGTCCCAATCTTTCTGAAGTTTTATTTGACTACAGAGAATTCAGGAGGTAAGGGATGGCATCCTGAACTTGAAAAGCCTGAGCCCTAATTTTAATCTTTCAAAGATACAGTGACTTCTTTGGGAATCTACATAGAATAACTGTTACCTTAGAGAACCTGGTTACACTCATCTTTATGTAGTCTACAACCTTTTCCTCCGTTGCTCACTCAGATATAGAATATGAGTATATAAAACATACGCTCCCTTTTCAAATTTGTTGTGACATTTAAAAGCTATTTGGAGAACTAGGGAGATGGATCAATAGCCGAGATCTTCTGCTTCTCAAATATGATGATCTGAGTTAGGATTACAAGCACCCACATAAAATAAAAAGCCAGATGGAACCTCTCAAGTGCCTGGAACCCCAGTACTGGGGTGGCTAGAGGAGGAAATCTAGGGTTCGCTAGCCATCCAGGTTAGCTGTGAACCTCCAAGCTTTGGGTTCATTAATTTCAAGGGAGCAAGAGGAGAACTAGGACACCTCCTGTCCTATTCTGGTCTCCCATCTCCCACAGGGGTGCATTAATCTACACACAAATAATATGTACAGGAAAATTAATATATAAAATTAAAAAAATATATGTAGGAAGAGTTATATAGCATCTGGAATCTCACAAGCACTACTGTGCCTCATAGAAAAGTAGTTGCAGTAGATTTTCAACTGACTATTCAAAATTGTAAATAGTACACGTTTTCTGTTTCTAATTGAAAGTTCCAGGCGCCATGGGATTGAGTTTTCCTGTTGTTTATACGTCCCCGAATTCTCTGTAAAAGATTTTATTTCTCTATGCAGCCAGCTGGTTTTTCACATAGATAAGGTCAATTAATTTGACCTCTGGCCCAATGTGAAATGTATAATAAAAGCTGGTGCCCCCAAGGACCGGATGTTAGCCTTTCAAAAAACAGCAACTAGCTAGGACAGGAACAATAATTTATTACCTCATAAAACCCACTTGAAATGCTCCGTGCTCTACTAGGCAGTGAGAAGGGCCTGTCTGTCTTTGTTTATTCATTTATTTAGTTTTGTTCTGTGTAATAGAAGAGAAATGAGGAAAAGACACACAAGCACCTGCCCTATTTTGTTCTTGGAAATAGCCAAAAGCCAAAAGCTGATCCATTCACAAGACCTAACTCAGTGTTTCCCAGCAGTCCTACTCCAGAAGACAGAAGTGTTCATGCAAAGGCTCTATAGAATTTCACACTAATTGTTTGTTATTTTTAAAAGATGTATTTATTTTTATCATACACACACACACACAGAGACACAGAGACACACAGACACACACACACACACACACACACATATATATATATATATATATATATATATATATATATATATATTCACATAAGTACAGATACTTTTGGAAGCCAGAGTACGGCATCAGATGCATCGGATTTTCTGGAACAGAAGTCACAGGAAGTTGGGTGCTGCCTGGTAATAGTGCTGGGAACTGAAGCTAGGTCCTTACCAAGAGCATCAACCATTCTTAATCAATGAGCTGTGTATTTTGTGCACCACCAGTCTCTTCGTTTAACTTAATAGTACTTTGTGGTTTCTATTGCTAAAATATTTCTCTTTTTAAACTTCATTGTAAAAAAAAAAAAGATATGTGTTTAAGATAAAATATACAAGCAACCCTTTATCTATGGAAAATTTAGGAATATATCCTTAAATTGAATATGTTTTCTCTATTCCTTTAGGCATGGCTCCCCAAACCCCAATGCAAGAATGAGTCAGAGTTAGAGTTAACTACTTTTCATTGCAATTCAGATCCATTCTTGGATAACTAGATTTGTTGTTGTTGTTGTTCAGTACCTGAAGATATTCACCAAAATTTATTTTATTTTAATTGGGGAAACTTTCTAAGTATGTTTCAAAGGAACAATCTAAAAACAGATCCAACTGGTTTGTGCATGTTTTCGTTTCTCTCTATTTGTTTGTTTATACTACTGAAAGTTAGGAGATGCCCTGAAGTCATCAATTATCTGAAAGTACAAAATAGCCAGAGCCAGAAATTGCAACCAGGTCTGCTTTTGACCTTCCCTTAGAAAAGAATTTTTCTACATCATTATCTTTGCCACATATCCATTCTATAGAAATTGGTTTGTTAGTTTATTCTTCTGAAGATCAGCAGTTTCAATTGTGAACTCTCAGTTATGTGAACTGGTGTCAAAGCTTATAAGAAAGAAGAGATCTATTTAAGAAGTCTACTTTATTCTTCACTAATTCCTTTCCTTGTCTAATGGGGAAAAAGCCACATAAGAACTAAGGGCTTCCAAATCTGCTATGTATCTGTTTCCAAAGACAAACTAGCTCAGATGAAGATTAATATGACTGAACAAAATCACAGGGAAAAAAATCTCACCAAAATATCATCTTTGTATTTAGGATGTAACTCAACTGATAGCTAATTTCCCAGCTACGTGTATGCATATACCGCCATATGGTTCTTAACAGTAGTTGAGTCTCAATACAAAGGGATATTAAGATACATAGCAGTACAGAAAGACCCAGATGAGGATAGAGCTTTTTGAATCTCAAGAACATAAAACTGTCAGTTATATGCAGAAGAATTGCCATGACCCTAGAGCTGAACTTTGTAAATAAGCTTGGCATTAATCCCTTGACTGGAGGAAAGAAAGAAAGGAAGGGGAGAAAGAGAGAGAGAGAGAGAGAGAGAGAGAGAGAGAGAGAGAGAGAGAGAAGAAAGAGGAGGCCTGCTGCCCAGCATGTTCTCATGTTCTCTATGTTCTCTGTCTCTGTCTGTCAATCAGTCTGTCTGTCTGTCTGCCCCCTTCTCTCACACACACACATCCAAATGCACATGTACACTGCATGTGGGAACCACTTCATTTTATAAGACTATATGCAACCTGTCTACTTCACATTAAATGACACCTCTTCCTATTACTGACCATCAGGATTCATGACGTTTCTTACACAGGGCTTCTGAACAAAGTTTTCAATACTCCCACTAGATGATCTGAAGCTGAATACTTTGAACTTCTATTTTTGCTTTTACTCTTGGAAAGACTATTTCCATATGATCATTATGATAAACTTCCCATTATATGAGAGATAAGTATTGTCTGAAAATATGTCCCTAGACTTAGATGTTGGTTATTAGTGATCTTCAGATGGACTAATTTACTCAGTTTAAATCTAAAGTTATTTATTCTATATTTTTTTCCTTACAACTGTGAAAACAGTACTGTATGACTACTTTTGTCACAGAGAATTGAAGAACATGCATTGCATATGCTTAGCTCAATTTCTGACCAATGATAAATAGACAATGAATATTATATAGACATAATGTCTAGTGTTATTTTGATTCTAAGAGGATACCATCTCTGGGAAGTTGATTATGGGATGTATGAGAAAATAAATTGAGCAAGCTACGTGGAGAAAATCAGTAACTAGGATTCCTCCACAGCTTCTGCTTCAGTCCCTGCTTCCAGGTTTCTTGTGCAATTGCCCTCAGTGATGATAAGGTATAACCAGAGATTTGTAAGCTGAAATAAATCCTTCTTTTGCCAAGCTATTTGGTCAGGGTATTTTATCATAGCAATAGAAATGTAAATAAAAGAATATCTCTATAATGAATATAGAACAGAAAATTCTGTGAAACTCAGAAACTGTTGCCTCAAACAGCCAGCAATTATATTAGCCATAATTGAAGCTTAAGGGTGAGTTTTGCTCTGAACTGATTTACCCAATGTATGAACTTACATAATTAGGACTAGTGCTTGAATTTTCAATTCTAGAGATCATAGAAAGTCTTTTCATTTATGGGCAGATCTTGAAAATAATCATTTTGAGATCAGTGTGAGGTTAGGAACCTCTCACTTGACAGGGCTATAGACACAGTGTATGCATATGGGTACTTGTACCTGTGGCAGAGAATCTGAGTGCACTTCCCCATCTCCATTTTGAGTTTCTCACAATAGTCCCTAACTCCAGTTCAAGGGATCTTAATGATATCTTCCAGCCTTCCTTTTCACCCACACAACCATGAGCATACTTAGGCACAAACCAATATACACATAACAAACTATTTAGAAACTTCTCTTTTGCTACTAGCATACAAGAACTCTTTAAGAAGACTGGAAAAACATTTCTACAAACTTGTTGCTTTACAAACATGGATGCTGTGTGCAATATGATTTAATTTTTCAAAAAAATACTATTAAGTAAAATTTGTAGGAAATAAAAAAAGTTATTTGGTAACAGAACAAGTAGTTACAGGGCGACTTCATGGTCATTCGCCTTCAAATTCTTTTCTTCTAAGTTTTGAAATGTATAAAGCACACCTAATTTGTACGGAACAAACAAGGGGCTGAAAAAGAAGAGGAATGAGCCTCAGTTTTAGGAAAAGAATGTGACTTCTCAGCTTCAGGTCAGGCCTTTGATTTGATATTTGGAATCATTATTCATCCCTTATCTGGGCACGTATAATCTTTTCAGTGGTCTTGTCTTTATCCAAAGGAGTAAATCTTTCCTCCAATACACAGAAGCTACGGAGCTATGACTTAAACTCACAAATGACAGGTTAACAACAGAAACAATAAGCCAGTAAGTTATGTCTATGCACAGGACGTGGTAACTCACCTTTGGGGTCCTTAGACCATCTTGGTTATGGCTATAAATTGTGGAGAAGGAACAGAGGAGGCAAAATGTAGAAAAGTAAATGCCCAAAGAGGTGGAAATTAGAGATGATAGTGAGTAGGTCCATATCAGACGGGATAGCATTGGTGGATTCTCCAGTTATGTGTAATCTCCAGGAGTCAGAGTTGACCTCCCTCTCCAATTAAGAGGGTGAAACCTTTACATATAAACTTGTTACAATTACAAGAGGAAATTCATGCTCCATTTTAGACAGAAAAACAGAGGGCACCTGGCCTCTCTGCACCCCCCTGCTTCTCAACAGATTGGCTCAACTCAGCCTCTATTGCAAGAGGTGTGTTTGAAGCAGGTGCATACCCTTCCCTTTCCGTTAGTCTTGTCTTCTACATTTCTCTTGTTGTCTTTACAATCTTTAGTTCTGCAACTTGTCTGGTGCCTCCACACATCTTTGCATATGCTCTAAATTTGTCACGCATTGTATCTTTCCAGGTCTTTAATCAACAGATGCTATCTTTATTTTACATGCATAAGGCACCCTACAAATATTAGCAACACACAAACTCTCTAAAATGTTAACAAAATAAAAAAAAATCACCCTGTCTCTCACAAGGCAGTGATGGCCGTTTTAATGAACAGACTGTTGTGCTTTTGGTTGTTGTTGTTACAGGTCTATATTGTTGGTTGGTATATGCATCAACAAAACCCACTAATGCTTTATACTCTGTGGTCATTTAGTTCACTCACGTGCTACGTACCATCCAAGCTGCTTATTTCAGAAATAAGCTTATTTCTGAGATGCCTCATTCCCCTTTGCATTTATGTCATATATGGGCCATTTTCTCTCTGTTCTGTCTCTCTCTGTCAATCTCTCTCTGCTGCTCTCTGTCTTTGTCTCTGTGTCTCTGTATCTCTCTTGTCTCTTCATCTCTTTGCCTCTCTATGTCTCTCTCTCTGTATGTGTGTATGTCTCTCTCTCTCTCTCTCTTTCTGTGCATTTCTGTGTATACACATGTCTACGTGCATGTGTATTGGAAACCAAATCACAAACTTTGGTGTTCTTCTTCAGGGCTCATCAATTGCTTCATTGAGGCAGAGTCCATTACTGACCTGGAAAATTGCTAAGTAGGCTGAGTTGGCCATTCAACAAGTGGTAGGGATCCACCTGTCTTTCCCTCTCCCGTACTAGGAATATCCGCCATTCTTTTTTAAAATCATTATTGTTTTATCTTTTATTTTTAAAAGTATTGGTTTTAGTGTCAGATATGTGTACTGTGTTTCTACCATGTCTCCTATCCCTCTCCTCTCACCACCCATTCAACTCCCTTTCAAATCCATGGCCCCTTTTTCTTGAGTTATTCTTGTTACATGTATGAGATTAATATAAATATAATTATTATAATTATTAATATTAATTAAATATAATTATTAATTATTAATTATAATTATTATAATGAAATACATAAATATAACCAGCAGAGTCTATGCAGTGTTGCCAAGTGTGCATATGTATATAGGATTGACCACTTGATATCAGACAAGCAATTAGTGAGCTCATATCTGAGGAAGACTGACTTTCCCTTTCTCATACATAGTTAACTACCGAGGGATCTTCACCTAGGTGTGGGTCTTTGTGAGAGTTTTGTCTGTTCAGATTTGCATGTGAGTTGGTGTTGTCACTGTGCGGGTCTTATTTACGCAACCACATTATTGAGTTCATGAGTAGAGCTTCCCTGTCGTATATAGAGAGCATAATCTTTCCGCAGACTGTTTGCTCTTATAGTTATTCTACCCCTGTCTTTATGATGTTCCCCAAGTGTTAGGTGTAAGCAGGGGTTGTGTTGTAGATACACAAAGGGAGCCTGGGAACCCTATGGTCATTGGTCTCTGTCTTTTTACCAATTTTAGGTTTTCCTAATGGTCTCTATCCC
>JADRCH010000304.1:305517-353988 GCA_019843965.1 Rhynchomys soricoides | reverse complement strand
AACAACTTTCTGTCTCTGTACATATTTCATAAACCTACTGTCAAAATTTTGCTATGTTTGGTGGGCAGTAAAAGGGAAACCATGACCATAATTAGCATAGACAAAAAATGTATCAGGTTTGCAATCACAAGGGCTACTTGTTTGCTACATATTCAATTCACTCATCTATACAGAAGATGAACACATTCTTCTACATGCTGCTCTAAAGTCAGGACTAAGGTGAATATCTGTTTTGCAATACAATTTTGAAAATTGACTAAAGAATGAATTCAGGAATAAGATACACTAGTATTGCTGATACAATTTAACACTTGAAAAAAAAAGTCAGGAAACTTTATCTATTCTGGGTAGATTTCACACTGTCAGAAGAAGAAGGTGCTATGCCAGCTACTGAGCAAAGAAAGATGTCAATGCCACTTCGGGATGTTTGCATGCTGTGACTGACGTACGAGGCAAGTTGTGTCTACCTGTGCAGTAGTGGTTATGATGAAAACCAACTGCTTGCTGAATAGATTTGAGGCCTGTTGTACAGAAGGGATTTCTCCTCTGGTCAGCTTGATCAACAGCCCATGATGGGAGAGATTTATAGGCTTAGGAGGCACCCAACTGGTGCTGTTTTGCTAGATAATCAGGTCATCAAAACTGCCTTTTTAATATTTATGTCTGTACCCATGGATTTGTGTTGATCTCTGCCTAGGTCAGAAAAGCCAATGAAAGCCAAAGCAAGAGAGATGGCACCGGAGAATAATGTCCACTATTGACCTTCTACCATCTCCATACATTAGTAAGCATTTATAGTTTTTATTATCTTGCTAGCATGATAAAACTATATTTGTCTCTAAACATAAATAACTGAAGTCTAGAATATGAGATTTCATTGTGAGCTATTACAATGTACTCTCAGACATTCTAAAAACATGTATACTATCATTAAATAAATCGAATCTCCAGTGAAAACAAGATTTTGTTTGAAAAAAATCATAAATGAGTTTGTGTTTGATGAGACATTTCCTATGAGTAACATCAGAGGCTATAAGAAGTAATAGAATATTGTTCAGTGTTAAAGTCTTAAAATTTACATAGGTTATTGGGTCTCTGAAGCCCAGGGACTCCCATACCCATTCTTATAAGATACCCTTTCTCACAGATCATTTTGTAATGGACATAATCTCAGTCGAGCCTTTGGCAGACTAATATATCCATTGATAAATATGTGTTAGCCTTGTGAGTTTTGATCTTTACTAGGCTGGTATTATATATAAGTTGTTGAAAAAAATCAAAATTATTATCTCAAAGGCAGAGGGAAGGTGGGAGAGGGGAGGGGGAGGGGGAGGACAAAAGGGAAATATGGTCAGGTCCGGGTGGGGATAAAAGAGAGAAGTCCTGATGGCCAGCAGATGAATGGAAATATGCAACCTTAGGGTGATGGGAGGTGGAAGACCCACTAGAAAGTGCCAGAGACCTGGGAGATGAGAGACTCTCAGGACTGAAAGGGAGGAGGGACCTTAGATGCCTAACAGTGGGGAGAGGGAACTCATAGGGTCCATCTCCACTAGCAAGAGCATCGGGGCGGGGGGGAGATGTGGTTTCCATCCCACAGTGGAAACCTATGACCCAGAATTGTGTCTAAAAGAACTGCAGGGACAAAAATGGAGAAGATACTGAAGGAAAGGTGGTCGGGTGACCAGCCCAATATGGGATCCAGGAGGTGGGCAATGACCGGACTGTAAAAAAATAGAAATAATAAAATATTTTTTAAAAGTCACAGGGGAGAGAAAGAGAGGGGAAGGGGGAGGGAATGAGGGAGACGGGTGAGGAGAAGGGAAGGAGGAAAAGAGGGAGGAAAGGAGGGGGAGGAAGAGGGAAGGGGAGAAGGAGAGGGAAAGGGAGGGGGAAGGGCAGAGGGAAGGGGAGGGGAGTGGGGAGGGGGAGGGAAGGGGAGAGGGAGAGGGAGAGGGAGAGGGAGAGGGAGAGGGAGAGGGAGAGGGAAGGAGGGAGGGAAGGAGGGGGGAAGGAGAGGGAGAGAGTTAAGCTGAAGTGAGCTGAGTAATCATGGTCCAGTAACTCCATTGTTCCCACATTTTTAAAGACACAGAGGTGGGCAAAGGATGACTACTTAGTGGGCTAAAGTTAACCCCTCATTGGAGTTAGGCTTTGGGCCTATATCATTTAATCCTCTCTGCAATCATTGACATTTGAATCGACTCATCCATCAACCCTGCAAAAGTCAGGAGAGAGCTAAGCCTACTTAAGACTTTTGTTCACAAGGTTGGCTTTTTTTTTGTTGATTTGTAGCTTGCCTTTCCTGTAAACACATAACACTAGTTCATTTTCTGTAGAATGTTCCAGATAATTATTATTAGCTACCCCTCTATCGTGTATCTTCTGGGCTTCCATCCAAAGACTGCAAGCATTCAGAAAGTGATGATAACCACGCGTGTGCCAATCCAGGTTCTCTTTCTCATTTGTTTAAGTAATATCCAACTCATCCTTCTGAAGACAAACTCAGCATTCTCTTGTAATTCAGAAGTTCTCGGTGATAGCTCTGTTTTAATGAGTGTTGAGGTTTGTAGAGAAAGGGACCATGCACAGGAAGTTGTTAAGAAAACAACATGGCAGCTGGAGGCACCAAGAAAGCAAGTGGGCAGCTAGAGCTTACTAATGAATCCCAAATGTCTTTCCTTCAATTTATGTTTTGATTGGGAAGCTGAGGAGAGTAGTTTAAGCTGAGATATTGCAATCTAAGCATATAAAACTACACGAAATATTCTAAGTGACAAACAATAAACAGTAAAAGTTGTGCATATTTTAATTAAACCTCTCCTCTTATTCCAGTCTGGGTCGCATTTATTTTGATGACGATGATGTTAATTTACTGGCAGTTTTGTCCCACTTCCTTTAGGCTGTATGTGATTAACTCAAAAATCTATTGCATTTGTATGGCTATTGGCTGGTGAAACAGAGCGTGCGTGATACGGGGCCCATGAGGAGGTCAGAGGACAACTTGTGACGTCAGTTCTCTCCTCCCACTGCCTGTTGGCTGATTGACTTTTATGGTCTCACTGCCTTCGATCGTTTGAGTGTAAGGCTTCCATGAGTTGAGTGGGGGCCTTCAAAGGGCTGAGTAGCCTATGAAGACTGCAGTGTAAAGTTTTTTGTAACACAACCAAGCTCATTTGCATATCCCGAAACGTTTGTCTCTCTTAGGGTCCCTATTGGTATAATGAAACACCACGATAATAAGCAGCCTGGCGAGGAAAGGTTTTATTTCATTTACATTTCCGTATGATTGTTCTTCATTTTAGGAAGTCAGGGAAACCGCTCCAACAGGGCTGGAACCCTGAGCCAGCCGAGCTGATGCAACTCCATGGAGGACTGCTGCTTACTGGCTTGTCCTTCATGGTATATTCTTCCAGCGCTAAAGCTCCCACGAGCATCTGTGCAGAGACGGCACCATCTGCAATGGACGGGGCTCTTCCACATCAATCGTGAATTAAGAAAATGCACTACAGGCTTGCCTGCAGGCCAATGTTATGGAGACATTTTCTCAATTGTAGTTCTCGCTTCTCAGTCCACTCTAGCTGTATCAAGTTGACATTAAACTAGCCAGCACAGCTGCCTTTGTCCTGCAGTCACAGAATTAAACCTTCGTGGCACTTCCATAAGGACCTTTTTTTTGGGGGGGGGGGAGACTTATCATGAACAATAGAGGTGATCATAATAAAAACACAATGGACATAAACTATAATGTACTAAATCACACATTTCTACATTGAGGAGATAGAAAAGTGAGGAGAGAGAGAGAGAGAGAGAGAGAGAGAGAGAGAGAGAGAGAGATTTAAATTTTTGTTTGATAGAAAAAGAAATTGGAATATTTTATTTACTAAAAGGTAAATATTCCAAAGAAGAATTTCATAAATGAATCTTTAAAACTGTGAACTGTTGAGCATAGAAGGTGATCTATATTTAGCAAGATTTATGTTGAATTATATTTTAAATGGAGTTTTGCCCAAAGGGCCAGAAGAATGAATTGAAGTATGCAGCAGTGGGGGTTAGGAGCCAGGGGGAGCCTCTAGAAAGTCCCAGAGACCTGGGTGTGAGAGGCTACCAGGACTCAGTGGGATGACATTAGCAGAAATGCCCAACAGTGGGGAAATGGAACCAGAAGAGACCACCTCCAGTAGATAGACATGGACCCCAACTGAGGGATGAGGCCACATGCCCATCTTCAAAATTTTTGACCCAGACTTATTCCTGTCTAAAGGAGATGCAGAGACAAAAATGGGGCAGAGACTGAAAGAAAGGCCATCCAGTGCCTGCCCAACTTGGGATTCATCCCATGCATAGGCACCAAAACTTGACACTATTACTGAGACCATATTGTATGTGAAGACAGGAACCTGGCATGACTGTCCTTGGAGAGGCTCTACCAGCAACTGACTGAGACAAATGCAGATACTTACAGCCAACAATTGGATTGAGGTCCAGGACAAATATGGAAGACTGAGAGGAAGGACTGAAGGAGCTGAAGAGGATTGCAACCCCACAGGAAGAACGAAAGTATCAACTAACCCAGACCCCTCAGAGCTCCCAGATACTAATCTAAAAACCAAAGAGCCTACATGGGCTGGTTTATAGCCCTAAGCGCATGTGTAACAGAGGACTGTCTTGTATGGCCTCAGTGGGAGAAGATGCTCTTAATTAGGTGGAAACTTGATGCTCCAGGAAAGAGGGATGCTGGTAGGGGTGAGGTGGGGATGGGTGGGTCAGGGAGCACTTTCTCACAGTGAGGGGTGGAATGGGTGAAGAACTCAGGGAGGAGGGCCAGGGAAGGTGGCCAACTTTTGGATTGTAAATAAATAAAATAATTTAATTAAGAAATTATATCAAAGGACATGAAATTTTGATTTTAGATTCCTGACATCTACACAAAACAATAAATACAGAAAGAATTTTCTGTCTTTTGTTCTACTTTTACGAGCTTATTTCCATAAAGTAAAAATTCAGAAGAAGAAGAAGAAGAGGAGGAGGAGGAGGAGGAGGAGGAGGAGGAGGAGGAGGAGGAGAAAAAGAAAAAGATGCTGTCACAGGTTTGAGATTTGTTGCCCAATCCATCAAGGGACTCTGCACATGTGCACATGTGTAGGGAAATAAACAGTATGCAGAAGAGGGCTGATAAACTGGAGCTCAGGTTTCTTTAGTCATGTTCCACCTCCCTCTCTCCCCTTTTCTCCATCTCACCATCTGTCTCCTCCCCCTCTCTGCCTGCTTTCCATCTCTCTCTCTCTCTCTCTCTCTCTCTCTCTCTCTCTCTCTCTCTCCTTCTCTGTCTCTCCACATCTGTTTCTCTGGAATTTGGCCCAGAAGAAGAACACTCAGTTAAGACAGAGTGCCTTGTGCCAAGAAAACCCAACATTGAGATCAGATGGGATGCAGATGAACATCTGGGCTGAGCTCAGAAAGCCAAGGGTCCTTTTTCTTCAGTACAGACCCATCTCTGCAACATTCTGCCTCTATAAAAATGCCCCCTTTTCTGGTGTGGTAATTTCTGTCTCTTAAAGAAAAAGTATTTCTTTCAGGACTAGATTATACAATGTATGCAGCATCTTCTTTACAAGGGGCATGCTTGTTTCTTTCTTCTAGTTTACCAACTCAAAGGCCCAGGCAAATGTCCTAGTACTTTGCATTCCTACTTAAAGAGGGTTTAACAGGTTTTTTTGCAATGATAGGAGTACAATCAAAATCATGTACTGTCACTAGTTCTCAGGGCAGAGTTATTTGGTAACAGTGATCTTTTAGACTCCCCTGTTCTGTGTGCTCAAACTCAATTGTCGTTATTTTAATAATTAAACCCAACTGACAGCAGATGACAGCTGCAATTGATCTCACTTGTGAAGCAGGCTCTGCTTTCAGAATCACCATGGACTCACTCTGGCTAGGTGTCAGGTATTTTAAGTGATTGAATGTAACCAAATTTCATTCTCTGTTCACATGTTCAAGCAAATGTGCTGAAACGTAGCTGAGACTGATGGTCAACACTGGAAGCTGGTAAAAGTGTGTGTGCGTGTGTGTGTGTGTGTGTGATTGTGTGTATATATGTATGTGAGAGTATATATGTTTTTGTGTGTATATGTTTGTATAAGTGTGTGTGTACTTGTGTGTAGGTGTGTAATTGTGTGTTTGATTGTGTGTGTAAGTATAAATATATGTGTGTTTGTGAGTGTGTCTTTGTGTGTATGTGTGTGCATGTGTGCAGGTATGTGAATGTGTGTGAGTGCACGAGCCAGTGCATGCGTGTATGTCTGTGTGCCTGTGTGTGTGTGTGTGTGAGTGCGTGTGTGTATGTGTTTGTGTAACACCTCATATTCACACCTCAGGCACCAATAGTTTTAACAAGACTTGTAAGTTGCAGATCTTTACAGTTGGTAGATGTTAAGGACATTTCTTGTGTGGTATCTCTCTTCACATGTTGTCTCCTTAAGCCAGAAGTTGACCAGCATTTTCTGTATTGAGTCAGACAGTACACACTCTTGGTGCATAGACCATATGGTTTCAGTTGAAGCTTCTGAGCTCCTCTTGTAATGTGAAAGCAGCTACAGCAAGTAGGTCTAACTCTAGTGGAATAAAGTATTTACAAATGGACCAACAGCAGGAAGCATTTGGTCCACAGATTCCTTTACATCAAATAGCATAATAAACATCAAATTTACGAAAAGGATTTTCTTCCCGTTCAGTTAGTAAAACTGTGAATTATTAGTAGTGCTGGAAAGAATGGATGTGGTTTAAGAGTGACTTATTACTGAGAAATCCATAGGGAGTCAACATAAATATGACAGGTGAGAGGCACAAATAGCAGCTGCTATGACTCTTTGACTTAGGCTTACTTCAATGTTTTAGTAAAGAATTCTTAACCTGTGATGGCCAAGCGTGATGCTGTGTCCCTCTGCAGCTCCTGTGTAAGTTCAGAGCTTTCCCTGGTGTCATAATTGAGAAAGGTAAAAATCAAGATTTTACATTTTCCATTAGACACCGAACTAGGGCCTTCGGACCTGATTTTGTTGGCGATTTGGATGGCATAGAAATGGTCCTAATTTGGCCCTTGATAGGCAATTACCACCAGAAGTGAAAAAGAAAGTTAACACGGCTTCTCAATTGGTAGAGACAGCAAGACTGGATAATTTATGAAAAAAGCAGAAACACACCTAAAAGCCTCAGTTTTTAGTTAATAATTGCATCTCTCTGCCTGAATTATGAAGGTAATTTTCTCAAGGATTTACTTCACCTTCCCCCATGGGGAGAACTCATTAATACCTTTCTATTCAGGAGTCCTCAAATGGTAGGAGAGTCTTTGCATCATTTCTTGGCTTGGCAACTGGAATCATCTTAGATACATCTTGCTTCTGTATAGCTTTAACAGCTACAGTTTCTAGTAAGTAAAAACCTAAAGAGGAGATAAACTATCACACTCTATGTTGTGGTCTAGATCCTAAACTATGGTTACAGACGATCATTCTCATGGCTTCCCTTTTTACCCAAGGACGAATCACCTCACAGTATTTCCTTCTAACTTCTAAAACATGGAATATTTTTTTTCTTCAACAAGAACAAACTGATTTGGACAAACTGTCTAAAATATCTTGGCCACACTGGTCTATGATCACAGGGTTTAGAGTTTCCACTCCGCGATTATTTTTTTTCTCTCTTAAACGGTTCTTTTAAGAGGAAAACGAAGTTAAACTATTTGGAAGTTGTATGTGTGCATAAAATCTGACACTCTTGGGCATTTACTTAGGTCTTTGATGAACAACTGTATAAGTATGGAGATCTGTGATCCTATTTAGCATTCAGGCTGTGGGGATAGGTCTTCACACACAAAGATAGTCATTACTAGACAGTCTTCCTCATGCATCACATGAAGAAGCAATGGGAAAGACACAGGCAGCTGTTTTCCTTTGTGAACAGCTGTCAAGAGTGAGGAGTGGTGTGCTAGAGAGGAGGCTCAGTGGGTAAAGCTCTTGCCACTTAACATAAAGACCCAAGCTCAGATGGATCATCAGCACTTACTTTAAAAACCAGGATGACTGTGTGTGCCTGTATCTCCAGTGTTATGGAGAAGGGGATCTTGAGACTCACTGGCCAGGCTGTTTAGCCAATTGGTGAGTTTCAATCTTAATGAGAGAACCTGTCTCATCAACAAGACCGAACTACTACTACTACTACTACTACTACTACTACTACTACTACTACTACTACTAAGGTAGAAAATGAAAGAAAAACATTTCAGTTTAACCACTCACTTTCAGATGTATGCACACACACACACACATACATACATACACACAGAGAGAGAGAGAGAGAGAGAGAGAGAGAGAGAGAGAGAGAGAGAGGATAGAGCTAGAAGGACATGAATCACTTAACAACCATCCACCCTCTATATTCATATATTCATCTTGGTAGAGGTAAGACATTATTTCCTGAATTATTGAAAATACCATTATTCAAGGAGACAGTTTCTCACTTCACTGTGTATTTAAAATGATGGCTGACACTTTGCCTTGAGTCACTGAGGGTCCCGAGCTATAGAAATTTATGGGCATAGCCATGGTGGAAATGGCTTCCTAGTACAGGGGCATACTTCGTTTCTGAATCATTTTGGTCTATGTTTGGTTCTACCCACGATTGTCTCCTTCCATGCACTGAACTCTTCAATAAATCAGCACAGTGGAACCATCACTCCAAGGCAACTTTCTCTCTAAATTTCTTGCAAAGATTAAAATCAATCACCAGGCATGCTACTATTCTGTCAGTTGGCGCTGGCAGGGCCCCTAAAAATGATGTGTATAAATAGAAACCCGGCTCCAAAAGCTGTGTTCATGGTGTGGGGGTGAGATGCTGGGGCTAGTCCAAGGAGACACTGTGAGAAGGTTCTTTAACAAAAGCCTGTCAGATATGATTTAGTGGGCTCGCTTGCACTGGGCAAGCCTCACTAAGCACTCTGAATTTCAATGATCCACACTGGCAGACTTTTCCATAACCCAACAAAGACATAGAGTTATAGGCAGTCCATAAAAGTGATGTCTTTTGTTTAGTCCAAACAGCATCACTCAATGGGGAGTCACATCAATGAAACACTAAATATAGAGATCAATTTCCCTTTTAATATCAACGTCAGCATAGACATGCTTTTTGTTTTCCTGAGTCTGCCAAAAATCCAAAGGCCTTCCGGTGGCTAGAAAGGAAGACCAAGAGTATTCAAGAATATTTTTAGATTAATTACTTCAGACACTTCATTTAGAGATGGGGTTAGCACATACTCTGTCTGTTTAAAGAATCATAGGAGGTTGGGTGAGATTGTTTTTCCAGATATAGTGTGAAGTAGCCTGCGAGAAAGGGGTTACACTTGATGAAGTCCACTTTCAGAAAAGAAACTGTTTTAGAGGCTAAAGATAGGAAGGATTAAGCTATAAGCTAGGATCTGGTCCAAACATTTAGCGTCATTCCTAAGCATGCAAGATGCTGGCACAACTGCAAGGTCGATGGTTAACACAGCTGGGACTGAAGGACGTTCTATACATACATACATAATACATATACATACATACATACTCACACACATTAAATATGTATATATTTATTTAATGTACATATGTATATATGCTTGTATATGTGTATATATGGGTGTGTGTAATACTTTCATATATGTGTGTCTCTTTTTGTAGTTTCATATACATATATATGTGTGTTTAGTCTCATATATATATGTACACTCTTGTATGTGTATTCATATGTATATTTCTTAGAAATAAAGATACTTTCATTTACTAATATGTGAGTACCTTTTTATTTCTAAAAGGTTTTCTTCATAAGTCTCTAGTCTGTGTTCACCCAAAATCATCTATGGCATTTCTCCTTCATCTTTTCAAGTGATAAATTGTTTAAAAACGAAGATAGTATCTTGGTTTAGTTTTATTTTTCCTCTTTCTAGGGGACAGTACAGGAGATTGAATTGTTGGCCATGTACATGGCCAATAATTGCTATGCTACTGAGCTAAACTCCCAGCCCATGTCATCTCTTATTTAATTTGTTGTAGATAAAGGAGACTAATTACTTGAGTAGAAGAATAACAGTAGAAGTCACCTAAGGGGAGGGATAACCCAACGTGGAATTATAAATGAATAAGGTTTATTAGTGAAGACTTACGAGGAGGGCAGGAATTGAGAAATGTGGACACAACATTCCTGCAGCTGGTGAGGGAAAGGGGCAAGCCTAAGGTAGGGAGAACTACTATCCTAGTGTAACTGGGAGAAAATCTCCACCAGGCTGATGGGAAAATCCAGAGGCAAGAGGAGGCTTGTCCTGGAAAGGAGTGCTCAGCTCCACTGCCTGATCTCCCCATGCCTGCACCTCACCACGCTCAGGGCCAGAACAACCCAAGGCATGGTAGCTGGAAGCTATCTGCCCTAGTGTTCAGCTCAACAGACTGCCTGCTGAAGAGACATCTGAATATCATACTCCCTTTTGTGAAAGAGCTTGGCAACCCATTTGAGAATCCCATGGAGTGTGGGCCTAGTAAAAATGAAAAGAAAAATCTGTGTGTGTGCGTGCGTGTGTGTGTGTGTGTGTGTGTGTGAGAGAGAGACAGAGAGAGAGAGAGAGAGAGAGAGAGAGAGAGAGAGAGATCATGTCACATAGCTGAGTCTAGCATGTTCTACTAAAAAAAAAAAAATGTACTGAGTAGATAGCAGTCCTGTAAAGTTAATTGATGAGGGCAAGCTAGAACGGAACATTCCCACCTGACCACCATTTTTAGAACATGGGAGGGAACTGTCAGTTTCAGTTTCTAACAGCAAGAGCTGTTGGCTCACATCCAAGGTTATCAGGGTTCAGCTTGGTAAGACATTCAGAAATGGGTAATACCGTTTGCAGGACTAAGTTCTAAAAGCAAAATAGTCAATTAAATATTAAATAGATTACTTACTTCTCATGTATGGGGTAGCCTGTTGATTGTTCTCCCCAACAGGAAAATTCCAGCTCAAATGAAGAAAGAAGCATGTGTGTCATTACACCTCAGTGTTTTGCCTTCACATGGCAGTATTCATTAGTCTGTGCAGAGATCCTGATGTCCCACGCTTTGTGCTGCTGTTCCTGTGAAATCATTACAAGAGAAAGAAATGTTTGGGTCATTGAATCTTTCTACAAATATTCTTTCATCCAGACTCTTCTTGTGCATTTTATA
Organism: Rhynchomys soricoides; assembly: GCA_019843965.1. NCBI lineage: Eukaryota > Metazoa > Chordata > Mammalia > Rodentia > Muridae > Rhynchomys > Rhynchomys soricoides. The sequence goes on along the minus strand of JADRCH010000304.1, from coordinate 342,751 downwards.
TTCATCACTAAGAATCTTTTTCTTTGTCAAGACCCTTGGGAAACCATGTTTATTGTGTATGTACTAAATAAGGAAAGGCATGGCTGCCCCATCTCCACCATTGAACTGTTTATTCTAAGAGTAGGTGAGAAAAAAGGTGAGAATCAAAAGAGCACATTTTCCTCTGACCTCTACATTCATACCAAGGCATATCCGTACCCACATTCATAGATATGAACATACACACATGCATGAACATATGTGTGCAAACACGTGGTGTGTGTGTGTGTATGTGTGTAAGGCAGAGTGTATGTATTCTGAGTGCAACAGACTGTATCGCATGCTTCATTGAGAAAAAGATCCATTTCTCTGATTTATTTAGAATATTCCCTGATCCCAAGTGTATTATTTTCTTTTTTATTGCCATGATCAAATGCCAAAACCAAGGCAAAGTACAGAAAAAAAGAGTTTATTGGGCAATGGTTCTAAGATGCTAGAGTCTACGAAGAGGGATTGTTCTCAACATTCCTAACAACCACCACCACCACCACAACAACCAAAAAACAAAAAACCAAAACCCTAAAGTTGTGACGTTGGACATGATCCATACATAATTGGTAACAGGGAGGAAAGAAGAAAGGCCAGACACACATAGGAAATCTGGGGTTCAATGGGGGTATGTTTGCTCTGAGGGAAGGCAAGAAGAACGTTCTCCAGCTAGTCTTGTTAGCGGTCACTATAGGTAAGCAGTCTTATGCTGTAAACATTTGGGAGAAGGAAGCTGCAGCTGGTAATCTTCGCAGACAGTGGTAACTCACTCACATTTGGACTCCTGAGGAAAGCTTTGCCTCACCCTGAAAAGACTTTTCCAGTATTCTAGGGCTGATGCTTGGAGTCCTGGAAATGGTTGTGCCCATGTGAACAATAGGCACGGACTCAGGATTATAATCACTCAAGGCTCCTTCTGCTCCCCCACAGAAAGAATAAGCAGGGTACAAGCAAGCTAGCTGGATCAGAGATCTCAAATCACAATCTTAAAGCAGAGAGACAAGTAGAAATGACGTTGATTCTTTAAACTCTTCAGACTCTCCTCCAGAGACATCTTTCTTCCAACAAGACCCACCTTCTAAGCCTCCCTAAACAGCAGCACCAATTGAGGACCAATTATTCAAATGCCTAGAACTATGGTGGACATCTCATTCAAAATACAACAGTCAATGGTATTGGTACATGAAATATGTCTCCCACTCTCGTCTCTCAGAAAGAAAAACAAAAAGTCTACCTAAGTCAAATTCCTACAGCCACTCAGAACTTTGGGCTGAGTTTGTGTGCCTTGTCCTACCATGCACCTAATTTATTCCTTCACAGGGATGGCCAGAACGTAGTCCCCTTCTCCAGTCTATTTTAGCCCTGCTAGAAGAGTTTATGTTCTCATAACAGTCTTGGCATGAGTCAGAGCTGCTCCATGCATAAAGAACCTCTTGGGGTTGCTTTCTGCAGAAGAGGCCAATTAGAATTTTATGGACTCTCCAGTACAAGTGTTAATGTTTGATAAAAGCTAACTACATTACTTCTTGTGCTTAACTGCATTTAAGTATTGTTGCAATGCTTCCTACCTAAAGGACTATGCTTACAACACAGTCTCAGAGCTCCTACCAACCTCACATTGGGTAATATGCTGTTTGCAGAAAAAAAAAAGAGAAGGGAAGAAAGGAAGGAAGGAAGGAAGGAAGGAAGGAAAGAAGGAAAGAAAGAAAGAAAGAAAGAAAGAAAGAAAAGAAAGAAAGAAATTGAGAAACTGACAGACGTGTTTAGCATCCATTGGCTTCCTGCCCTGATCTAATCACAGCACATTTTGTTACTTAAGTGAACTTTATCTCTCAATCTTGTCATGGACTTTAACTTCTGTTTCGAGTTCAGGATCCTGAACATTTTAACAACAATTTGGCTCTAAATTCAGGTTGCTGTATGATTTCTCAGGACACCAAATTCTTTGCAGCTCATATGCGACTCTGCACCATGAACAAGTAAGGGTGTAAGGCTGTGTCTGCCAATAACAGGAGCCCAATAAAGTTAATTGTTTCTCCGTTAGGCAGTTTGCTGGTGCCCTGAACACATGGAACCGATTATCCTCCACTGCAAAGTTGTTAAATAAAATGTGCAAAAAAGAAAATACAATTATTGCTAAAGTAAAAACATACCACAAGGGGTTATTAAAAAAGCAAGATGTTTTACATTTTAAGGATGTCTCACTGCTGTATGAATGTGTTTGGTGAAAAACGATTAGCTTAAGACACTACCATGCCCAAGTTAAACTTTTCCTGCTGCTCCATTGTCTTCCCTTGCCTGGAATAAATGGAAGCAGATTTCCCTTTTTATTTTGAAGAAAACGAACATTTTCAATGAAATTAAAGGCGTATTTTGTTGTCATAGGAATATAGACACCACTGACTTAACTGTAGTGAGAGCATGCTTCTCTTACGTCCGTACGACATCTCCGAGTTGCTAACACACTTCATTTATTCCCAACTGTTTATACAGATCATTCATTTGCAAAGTGGTTATTATCACTGAAGTGACTGGGCTCTGTACAAATGACTGCTAGGACAGAATAAAACCAGAAAATCGAATCCTCTTTTAGTTGTGCTGAGCAGAACACTGGAAGTTAAATACAATGTGTTTAGAAGATACAGAGCCATCTGAAGCCTTTGTTTAGCTTCCAAATGCCTTAATTCTTGCATCATACTCTCTACATGTATAGGGTATATTTTGATTGTTTTATTTAATTTTTTAAAACTTCCCCTATATTTGAAATAACTGTGATCGCACCATATTTAGCTGATGTCCACAAAACACAGACTGTTCAAGCATGTCCTTGGGAAGTTGTGTTTTGTGTTCCTGCAACTGAAATCTATACACTTTGTAGCATTTCTATGCTACTGCACTAAAGCCTTATGGAATTGTGTATACATTTTAGCCTGAATAGTTTCCAGATCAGGAATAAATTTAAGTATGTACTAGGATTTTAATACCAATATCTATAATGTCTTACAGAATTCCCTCCCTATTTTCCCTAAGCAGTAAGAATCATGGGAGTCAACAGTAAAACCCCAGGAAAAAAACATATTTGGAAATTTACAGCCTTACTATCAAAAAGTATGGGTGCATATTTTTCAATTAAACATACACACACTTCAACTCATAGACTCGATTCTCAGTTTTGTGTATCTTGCTATGGTTAATCAGAAAGATTGATTAGTGAGGGGACTTGAGCTTCTAACACCTAATGGGGCACTCAAAATCATAATTACATTATGATTATCATTACAAAGAAAAAAATGTCATAAATGTGAAATACAATACTTGCAAACAATTATCGGCCCAGTTCTCTGATTACCATGTGACTTTTTAACATTAACAACAACAAAAATAGTGACTCAGCTAGCAAAAGCCTTCAAAAGCCAGCAGGAAGTGCTTTCTAAGATCAGATCCTGCAGGATCACTGCAAACTGAACTAGGCAAAGACTTCAGAAAAACCTGACCTGTCTGCTACAGAAGCAGGTAGGCTTCCTCCCTTGGTATTGGGTCAGGTTTGGCATTTTTTTTTGCTGGGATCTTGCCCTGAGTATCACTGGGATAACAATCACACTCCCATAATGATTTTTAAGACTTAACAGATCTGATGAATATTTATATATTATTTTCAACTCAGTGCTGATTCTGGTAATATCAGACGGAGGCAGCTGAGCACACTAAAGACTGCGTGGGTCAGGACACAGCATAGCTCTAGTACTACAGTCTTCTCAAGCTTCACATGGAGAGCAGAGGAGAAAAATCAAATGTGCAGCCTGACTTTTATGCCTAGGGAAGCAGCTTACAGCTTCCCTTACTAAACATCCATTAAGTTTCCAAGGGAAAAAGGTTTGATTAAGAAAATAGCCCACTAAATGATTTTCAATGAGGTCCTGATTCGTTCCTGATAATGCAGCTCTCTTTAAACATTTTATTTCGTCTACTTATGTCATGTGGATAAATATAGCTGAGTGTGGGCAGACATGTCACAGTGCAGAGATGTCAGAGATCAACTGGCGGAAGTCCATTGTTTTTTTCCACCAAGCGGATCAGACTCAGGTTGTCAAGCGTGGTGGTAAGTACCCTTACCCACTGAGCCTTCTAGCAAGTTCCCCACAACCCTACCAAGATTTGTTTAAGAGTGTTTTTATTTGCAGAGGACAGGATAAACTGACTTTTACTTTTTTATTTTTTATTTTATGGTATTGCTTTTTAATCTTATATATTTTGGCTGATGTATATCTGTGCAACACATGTGTGCCTTCTCTCTGGATAGCTTAAAGGGTATCAAACACTTCGGTCCTGGAGTATGGGTGTTAGATACCACATGGGTACAGAGAGCTTGACCTAGAACTGGGTGAGGCTAATAGCTCTCAAATACATATCTTTCAACAAGGTAGCTCCTCCTTAAGGTTCCTTGACATCTCCCAAAGAGCACCAACAACCAAGTGTTCAAATACCTATGTGGGACGTTTCTCATCCAAGCCACCACAGTAAGTAAACTAAATCATCCAAATGACTTTATAAACTGTGTTCTGTCATGTAATATAACTGTGTAGCCTGCTTTAGATTTCACATCACCAACACGATTTACCCTGATAACATTCACATAGCATGACAAATGCTCGGCTCATTTCAAGTAAGTTCAAAGCACGTTGAATGTGAGAGTCTAATATGTAAATACATTCTATGAATAGTGCACTCTTCTGTAATCCTTTAGAATCATTCTACACTGCAATTATTTTTTAACATTGATTACATCATTCGCTTCTTCCTGATGTCAAGTCTACTTAATTCTGTCTTTTGCTGCTACCTAGTGCCTTGGGGTGATTGGCGTGGTGTTTTGTCCAGAAGTTATAGGGGTTACTTAGGGGAGTACAAGAGCTTGCCTCAATGGAGTTTGACACTCAGAACTGGAAATTTAAGCTTATCAATCAATAACAAAAACTCCCCAGGCATTGCTCCAGTATACAATGGAGCTTCCTTTGCTCTTGTGTGGTCTTGCCAACAGTCTTCTTTTCATTTATGGTGTGCATCCCAGGAGAAATAAGCCAGCTCCTTAAGTACCCAGTGAAGAGCGTTGTTTTTCAGATCTATCTACGGCCTGTTCTTTAATCTGTGACCATTGTCTTTAACCACAAGAGTCCTTTTCATGGAAAACAGTTCTCTGGACTCTGCTTGAGAATCCCAGGGGCAGTCACCTGCTTCATGTTCTCAGAAGAGAATTCACATAATGACACTAATACTCACTGCTTCTTAGCACCCCCTAATTCTCTGAACTAACCAGACCTTGCCTTGTGACCAGGCTCTGGAGAGCTTAGAAGAACCTATCATGAACTGAGCTTTGGAATTTCCTCCTTCCCTGACATGTGCAGCTTATGCCTCAAGTTTGTGGTTTGAGATATTTTATTCAGATGCCTGAAGCATCAACTGTACCCTTCCCTCTTACTATACCAGCATTAACTAACTTATTGTCCTTTAAGTGGCATTTGAAGAAGAAAAAGAAATAAATACATATGTTCCCTCTATGGCCGTGACTTGAAAGTGCTGCTGTCAATCGTTTTTTTCCACACATTGGATTGCATTTGGTGCACTTATCTGCATGTGACTCCACTTGTCAAGTATTCAAGATGGTTATAGGGTGTGTGTGTGTGTGTGTGTGTGTGTGTGCGCGCGCACATACACATGCCAGCATGTGCCTGTACATACCTGCCTGCCTGTCTGTCTGTCTGTCTGTCTGTCTGGGTCCTGTGTGATCAAAGATCCTTGGAGGCCATGCCCTCACTATCTTTCATCCCAGCATCCCTGATTAAGAACAGGTGCAGTCAGGCTCTTGCCTTACCTCCCATTTCTGTCTGCATCAAATAAAAGGCAGAAGTATGACATTTTGTTGGATCTCTCCCTTACTTCTCATTCTCTGGTGCTGAAGAACATGCCAAGTCATGGGTAAGAATCTAAAATTGTGGCTGACCAAGGGTCCCACATCCCGGCACAGTCCCCACAGTTCTGCAGTTGTAAGATAGGAGATTTTGATGTGGTTCTGTTGCACTTCTATCTTCCATGTAATTTCAATTTAATCAGCTTCCGTACATGCTATAAATTATGGCTTCCCTGATCTATCCTTTTTATGTGTATGCGGTGATGTAATTTTCTTTTTGAGATTTCTATACTTGGATGACAGCATCCTCTTATTTCTTAACCAAATACAAATGCTCCTTAGTCAGTTCTTTGTGTACTCCTGTGGCTGTTAGATTGACTGTGAGTTAAATCATGGACCCAGATGCCCACTTCACACAGAAGATCAGATCTTTCACATAATTAATAACATGCTATCTACTCTATAATTGAGCTCCACAGAAGCATAGTCATTGTGATACTATTTGACCCTCAATCACAGCCTAGCTTATAGATAACTCTATTTTTCCCATAAGCAATGCTTTTGGTGGATTCTGGAATATAATATAATTTGGAGTTATGGTGAACCCAGTTATCTGACAACCCTTACTGTGGCACATGCCACTTCTTAGGGCATAGCTGGAAATGTTTGATACATGTAGGCAAACTGTTTAGGGCAGAAAAGGCAGAACTGGAGCTAAATCTTTTTTGTTCTTTTTTCTTTAACATAAATAGAGTTGATTCTAGGGAGATAAATGTATTTTTAATGATGGGAGAATTCTGGGTTTGTAGATAAATCATGGCATCTTGAGCTTAGAGAAACAGAAAATGAGTAATATCATATTTAGCTGTCTTCACCAGAGAGTCCTAATTCAAAAGTATGTCAAAACTGGCAGTGAACAGCTCAGAGGGAAAGAAACATGGAAGTGCAACAGACAGAAACCGGAGAATGGGAAATGAGAGTAGAAGAGGTTCCAGACTAATGTCTATGGGAGCCAATGCACAGATCTGTGTGCCAGGAAAGATCGGTCCTATGGAGAGAGAACTGGATCTGAATAAAGGAGGTATGGGTACCAGGACTTACATAGACAGAGCATTATGAAGAAAAGATACACAACTCTTCCATGCTCCCTAGGACTGCTTTGCCATAACTTCCATAAGCTACAAGGAAAATTACAAAGATGATCAGCCACATGAAAAATTCCTGTGTGGATTGTAGGGTTTATTAGTTAAGCATTTAATTAAAGATTAGTGCTTGAATGGGCTCATGGACTGGTAGAAGAATAGAGACTTTTCAAAAAAAATGGTTTAAGCCCAGATGAAGTATGTTCATCTTAATTTTGTATGGCACTCACTACGAAATCTCCAAACTACCATTAACACATCTATAGAAGTTGGGAGAAATTCTCATAAATAACATCTTCTCATGAGATCAATAGAAAATTTTCACAGGAAAGAAAGGAACAAACAAACAAACAAACATGAACTTTTCTCAATTGGATTGCATTTTAAATGAAAGGATTCCTGGAAACCATAAGAAGACACAGCATGCCTTCTGGGGCCAGGCAGCTGGGAAAGAGAGGGAAGAGATTAATGCAGAACGGGTTTGGGGCCATCCCAATCCTATTCTTCAGGCCCTTGATTGAAGGCATTAAGTTTTATTTTATTAACTTCTTTCTTGCCCTCCCAGAATTGAGGGTGCTCACTCCAGGGCTCCTGTAGAACCGCCCCAGGGAACCTCGGTGCAAAAGGTTTGGACTCACAGCTGGCTGTGATTAGTAGGATTGGGAGAGATCATGACTTGATTGGCTTTCAACTGCTCTTGGTTTGCTTCAGTTCCTGCAGGACAATTAATCCACAGGTTCGAGTAAATGTTGGATCTTAATGGATACCAGACACATCAGGCTCAACCAGACCACCAAGGCTTTGCAGCCCCTTTCCTCACATTTAATTGTACAAATGAATTCATTCCTCTTCACCCAATGGCCAGAATAACACTGCTTTGAGGGTGTTCTTCATAAAGTTCAATTTTGTCCTTACGCCTGTTCCATCTGAGAGTCATCCTCTTCCGGGTAGTCTGTGGGCCTCCTTGATCATATCTTGAGAGGTAGGAAGTTAATTGTTTGCACTCAGAAAAATGTGTTAAATGAAGCACAACGAATCCTGCACTCTTTGTGCTTGATGTATATGATCACATGCCAGCTATAAAGTTTTACCACCACTCTTTTGTTGTAATTGTTCAGTGCTGAGAACTGAACTGAGGACCTTATGGCTGCAAGGGCTGTACTACTGAGATATTGTTCTTTACACATTTCTTCCAGATGTCTAGATGTACGTTATTCAGGTTTTAAATTTCTGAATATGAGCTGTTCTTATGGTCACATTTCATCAGTACCTTTTCATTTACTATTTGTGTACAATACACACACACACACACACACACACACACACACGCACACACACACGTAGCAGCATGGGAAGATATGGTTGTCATGAATGAGCCATCCACCACCACTACTACTACCTCTTCTTCTTCTCCTCTTCCTCCTCCTCCTCCTCCTCCTCCTTCCCCTCTCCCTCTCCCTCTTCCTCTTCCTCTTCCTCTTCCTCTTCCTTCGCCTCCTGTTCCTCCTCCTACTTTTAGGAGACAAGATCTCTCATTGGTTTAAAACTCACTACACAAGGTAAGCTGGCCAACCAGGGAGCTTCAGAAGTCCTGCTGTCTCTACTTCCACACAGCTGAAATTACAAGAGCATACTCTCACATGCAGATTTGTCAGGTGGTTTGTGAGGATATTACACTGTTCTTTATAATTTCAAGACAAATATTTTATTAACCAAGCTACCTCCTCAATCCCTCATCATAGTCTGTTAATAAGGCAACAGATATCTTGTTTTTCTGAAGTTATTCTCTTTTTACTACTGTTCTATCATAATCCAGGTTTGTAGACTTACTGACTTCAGTGGATCAAATCATTTCTTACCAGCCTGGAGTTCTTCCTTGCTGACTGAATACTCTTATACTACTTGTTTGAGGATATCATGCTAAAGGGAAACTTAGCCCAAAAGTAACACAGAACTTACTTTAACCCCAGGAATTTTTTGTTTCTTGGATTCACTTTTGTGATGGAAACATGCATTGCAAAGACCGAAACCATGTAAATGAAAATAAAATATTAAGTATCCCTAAGGAAAGTAAGAATTTTCTTTTAACTAATATTTAACTTGTTCCATTCATAGACTCTCATGAAGATGATAGAGAATGAAAATGAAGATGAGATTAGGTAATTATATCATTGCTCACAATGAAATCATTACACCAATCCTATGTGTGGTGGTTGAAGGGAAGAATGTGCCCTGTAAGCTCCAATGTTTGAACAGAACACCAAGTTTGTGTTTCTGAGTACTATTTGGGGAGGTGTGGATGAGGCAACCTTGTTAGAGGACATACATCACTGGAGGTGAGCTTTTAAAGCTTAAGTCCACCAACCACTTCCAGGATGCTCTACTTTGTATTTGGGACTGAAGATGTGAGCTCTCAACTTCCTGCTCACACCTTCTTGTCTGCCACTTGGTGCCACACTCCTGATTGCCATAATAGACTCTTAGCCCTATAGAACCCCAAGTCCAAATAAATTTTTTCTCCCCTAGGTTTCCTTGGTCATGGTATTTCATCAGAGCAACAGAAAAACATCATATGATATTATTTTAGCTATGAAAAGTGGAGTTTCCATTTCTGTGTTAGAGAAGTGAATAAACTGTCTTCAGATTTACAGCTACATTCTTTTCAATTACGACATTTTCATTTAGCCTTTTAATGAAACACACATGCAGGGATAAGTATTACTCGGGACATCATAACAGTTGGATGCTACTGTGCCTGTGGAAGATTCTACAACAGTCTCAGACATATTGACACATATTGCTAAACTCTGTCCTTCTGCCAAGGCTTCCCTCTCTGAAACGTGGTTCTTGTTGAATTGGCAATTAATTTTCTCCATGAAGGAGCATTGGTTCTGCCTTTTGCTGTGGTGCTAATCATTTCTTCTTCACTGGATGCCACACTCCTTACCTTCTGCTAGATCCTAACTTGCAGGCACTAAGAACCACCATTTGCAAAGAGTCACATTCCAAGTTTGTCTCCTGTTCCTCACCTCAATAGAGCTTCTTTTTCTTAGAATCACAGAACTGGTGTTTAGCAAATGGTTTCCTTTGTATTCATTATCTTTGTCTGTTTCGTGAAAATTAGTTGTAATTTTTAAAGCTACAGCATGGGCTATTAAAATGAGAAAATTATTTTTTTTCCTATAAGTAACATATTTGAAGTATTTTAATTTATGATGAGTGAGGTACTAACAAAGGAAGTAATACAATCAGCATGTTCTCAGAAAAATATCACTTAGTATATATGCATATATAAATTTCATATATGCAAATATTACCGTGTACAGATCTCAAGCCTGAATGGCAGAGTAAATGCAGAGTGAAGGCTCTCTGATAGAGTATGAATCTCATGAAAATGAAAGTTGCACCCAGACTGCATTCCAGTTACCAGCATGTGTTTAAGTCACAGCTGAGTCTCAATAAATAGCTTCAAATGAATCCAATGAATACAATTACTTGCACAAGTATGAAAATCAGTGTTTCTTTTTTTATATTCTTGAGAACAGTATAATAATTAAAAGCAACTACAATAATTGAGTGGCCACTTAGATTTTAATGTAATAAATCATCTAGCTCAATGATCATAGATAATCAAATACTGATTTTCTTGAGATCGTAACTTGTGAATATATTCTATACATGGGAAAGAACTGAAAAAATTTGGATATCAATAGTTTTGCCATATGAATTGTTTTTTAATGCTTACTTCTTATTTTAGTTTTAAAATTAACCTTCCCAACTTTCTGAAGGACTGGAATATTGATTGTCATGGTGGCTGTGCAAGTTTACACTCCCACTAGCAAGGGAGGAGTGTTCCCTTTGCTCCACATCATTGTCACAATGAGCTTTCACTGTGTTATTGATCTTTGCCACTCTGACAGTATAAGATGAAATCTCAAAGTAGTTTTGCATTTTCCTGATGGCTAAGGATGTTAAACATTTTTTCAAGTGTTTTTAGACATTTCATAAATTTGAGAATTTTCTGTTTAGATGTATATCTCATTTTTTTAAAAAATTGGATTACTTGCTTTTTATATCTAGTTTCTTGAGTTCTTTATATATTTTGGATATCAGTCCTCTACTAGATGTGGAGTTGGAAAAAACTTTTTCTGTTCTGTAGGCTGATGCTTTGTCAATTTGATAGTGTCCTTTGTCTTATAGCAGATTTTCAGTTTCGTGAAGTCCCATTTATTATTTGTTGATCTTAGTGCCTGTGTTACCAGTGTTCTTTTCAGAAAGTTGTATCCTGTGTCAATGCATTCAAGGCTATTTTTCACTTTGTCTTCTATCAGGTTCAGTGTATGTGGTTTTATGTTAGTGTCTTTCATTCACTTGGACTTGAGTTCTGTGCAAAGTGGTAAATAAAGATCCATTTGGATTTCTACCTATAAATGTGTAGTTGACCAGCAGTGTTTATTGAAGATGATGCACTTTTTCCAGTGTGTATTTCTAGCTTCTTCATTGAAAAAAACTGCTGTCCATACATATATGAGTTTATGTCTGGGTCTTCAATTCATGGATCAATGTCTGCTTATGCCAATACTATGGTTTTTTTTTTTTTTTATACTAGAGCTGTGTAATATAGTTTGAGATCAGGAATGGTGAGACCTTCAGCAGTTATTTTATTGTTCTTGGCTAATTTTCAATAATTCTGGTTTTTTTAGTTTTCCACATGAAGTTGAGAATTATCCCTTTAAGGCCTATAAACAATTCTGTTGGAATTATAATGGCAATTGCATTGACTCTGTAGATTGCTTTTGGCAAGATAGCCATCTTTAGTATTTACTGATCCACGAGCATGGGAATTGTGTCCATCTTCTGATACCTTCTTCAGTTTCTTTTTCCAAGAGCACAGGTCTTCACTTGCTTGGTTAGAGTTACCACAAGATACTCTATATTTTTTGACACTATTGTGAAAGGTGTGGTTTCTCTAATTTCTTTCTTGGTCCATTTCTCATTTGTAATTTTTTTGAGTTAATTTTGTATCCAGCTAGTTTGCTAAAATTGTTTATCCACTGTAGGAGAATCTAGGTGGAATGTTTAGGGTCACGTATGGATACTATCATATCATCTGTAAATAACAATACTTTGATTTCTTCCTCAATGGAAAAAACCAATACTTTGCATCTTCTTGATCTCTTTCAGTTGTCTTATTGCCCTAGCTAAAACTTCAAGTACTATATTGAATAGATATGGAAAAATTGACAACCTTGTCTTGTTCTTTATTTTAATGGAATTATTTTGAGTTTCTTTGTATTTAATTTGATGTTGGCTATAGGCCTTCTGTAAATTGTTTATTATGTTGAGGTATCCCAAATTTCTACAGAATTTTTATCATGAAAGGATGTTGGAATTTGCCAAAGGTGTTTCTTAAATCTAATGATATGATCATGTTTTGGGTTTTCTTTTAGTTTGTTTGTGTGGTGGATTACATTTTATGATTTTTGTATATTGAATCATACCTGCATCTCTGGAATGAAGGCCACTTGATCAATCTGGATGGTCTTTTTGTGTGATCTTGGATTTGGTTTGCAAATATTTTATTGAATATTTTTGCATCTGTGTTCATAAGGGAAATTGTTGTGTAGTTCTCTTTCTATGTTGAGTTTTTAGTGTGGTTTGGGTATCAGGATATCTATAGCCTCATAAAATGAACAGAACAATTCCTTTTTGTGGAATAATTCAAGGAGGATTAGAATTAACTATTCTTTGAAAGACAGGCAGAATGTTGTATGAAAACCATTTGATTTGGCCCTTGTCTGTTTTTGTTTTTGTTTTTGTTTTTTGAATTGGGAGATTTTAATGACTTCTTCTATCTCCTTTAGATTTTTTTTCATCTTGGTAGAATACAAGTTTTTAAATTATGTCCTTATGATTCTCTGGACTTCCTTCGTGTCTGTTGTTATATCCTACTTTCTGTATATCTGATATTATTTCTATTTTATTTATTTCAACTCTCAGTTTGACTATTGCTTGCCCTATACTCCTCCTAGGTGTGATTACTTTTTTTTTTTTTTTAATGTAACACACACTTATTGGTATGAACTTTCCTATTAGCACCATTTTCATTTGTCCTACAGGTTTGGGGATGCTGTATATTCAATTTCATTGAATTCGACAAAGTCTTTAATTTCCTTATTTATTGGTGTCTTGAGCTCTTCCACTCATTAGGGAGTAATTCAGTCTCCATGAGTTAGTAAACTTTCTGATTTTGTTGTTGTTGCTGTTTGTTTGTTTTGTTTTGTTTTGTTTTAATATTGTTTATATCTAGCTTTAATCCAAAGGATGCATAGAGTTACTTCAATTTTGTTTTCTACCCATTGAGACTTGCTTTGTGTCTGAGTATGTGTTCAATTTCCGAGTAAAAAACAAAATATGGAGTAAGTTTTATGAGATGCAGAGAAGAATGTATATTCTTTTGTGTTTGGGTGAAATGTTCTGTAAATATTTGTTAGGTCCACTTTGTTTTTAAGGTTTGTTAGCTCAGTATTTCTCTGTTTAGGTTTTTGTCTAGATGCCTTTTCCATTGGTGACTTTGGGTATTGAACTTTCCCACTATCACTGTATGAGGGTCAGTATGTGATTTAAGTTGTAGTAGTGTTTCTTTCACAAACTCTAGTGCTCTTGTATTTGGAGCATAGATGTTGAAAACTGAAATGTCATTTTAGTTAACTTTTCCTTTGAAGAGTATGTAGTGTTCTTTCCTGTCCCCTGTGTATGTTCTTTGGTTGGTGGTTCAGTCTCTGAGAACCTCAAGAGTCCAGGTTAGTTGACTTTGTTGGTCTTCCTGAGGAGTTCCTACCCCTTTTGGAGCCACAATCCTTCCTCTTGTTCTTCCATAAGAGTTCCAAGTTCCATTTACCATTTGGCTGTGGGTGTCTGTATCTGTCTGAGTCAACTGCTGGGTGGAGCCTCTCAGAGGACTATCTTACTAGACTATTGTCTGCAAGCATAACAGATTATCATTAATAGTGTCAGGGATAAATTTTGGTGGCAACTGGATGGAACATGAGAATATTATTCTGAGTGAGGTAACCCAGTCCCAAATGAATATGTATAGAGTGTACTCACTTCTAAGTGGATATTAGCCATAAAATACCATAAAAAATAACCATAAAAGTTATCTGACTTGCTATACTTCACAGACCCAAAGAAGCTAAACAAGAAGGAAGGCCCAAGCAAGGAAGCTTGAATATCATTTAGAAGGGAAATAAAATAGATATAAGAGGCAGATGGAGAAAGAAAACTCTGTGGGAGAGGGGATTGGGAGGGGAGTAGAGAGCTTCAGTATCAGGTATGGGGAGGGATAGGAGAGATGGCCATGAGACTGAATGGAAATCTGCAACTGACGGGGGTGGGGAAGGGGGCATCTCCAGGATGAGACAGAGATTTGGGATAAGAGAGGACCCAAAAGTCAATGTGGGTGACCTTAGCTGTGACTCACAGCACTGGGGATATGAAACCTGAAGAGGCCACTTCCTATAACCAGGCAGGAATCACAGTGGAGTGATAGGGACATCAACCCACCCACAAATCTTTTTACCTAAAATTTATCCTGTTTACAAGGAACATAGGAACAGGGAATGGAGCAGAGACTAATGAAATGGCCAAACAATAACCAGTCCAACTTGAGACCCATCCTGTGGGCAAGCACAAATCTTCCCTGGATTTTTATAGTGTGATGGCTGAATGTTGCCTCTTTACCTGGCCTGATGAGCAGGGAACACCTGCTAGTATAGAAAGCTGGGATACTGAGACACATTACAGGAATCAAGGTTGGAAAGACAGTCTTTGTGATCCCTTGAGGATCATGTCAGAGAGGAAAAGGAAAACAGCAGATTTCCTGCTATAGAGGTTAGAATGAAATGGTGTGTGTGTGTGTGTGTGTGAGAGAGAGAGAGAGAGAGAGAGAGAGAGATCTCAGAAGCAGTATAAGATGTGTAGGCCCTCTGTCAGCCTATTTGCCCTTATGGGAGAAACTTTTGTTTTATCAGGGAGTGCCTTGTGGGGTTGGGGTCTGGGACAAAGCAGCAAGTGGGAAGAGAAAGGTTGGATGGAGAAAGATCTGTGGAATCTGTGGGATATTTGAGCAGGGTAGGGTGGCAGCAGGGAAGGCTGCCAAAGGTGTTCTGTTGCAGAGCTGGGGATGAGACTGGAGGGTTTGATTCAGGAGAACAGAGAGAGAAGCTCTGCAGGCCCTCTGCCTATTGTGCAAGAGGAAGTATTTTATAAGCAGTGTGCTTTGATTATTCTCCTCTTCCTATCTTCCCAGATCCACCTCCAACACCCAGCACTCTCACAGCCTCGTGCCCTCTTTTAAAAAATGTAATTCACAGAATCTGATTTGTGCTGCCCATGTAGTCATGGGTGTGAGACAACTAACTGGAGCATGGTCAACGTATCAGCAGCCACACCCTTTAAGAAAACTGACCTTACTCCTCCCAAAAGCCATCAGCTGCCATTTGTTAGAGATGGGGGCCCATGACCAACCCACTTGCTGTGCTAGACTTTACAATGGTCTGGGTAGAAAGCTGGAGCAGCAATGGGATGCGGTGGTGGCAGGCAATATACTTATAGCTAGATAGTATATCCTGTTTTCGGGAAAAATGTACACGTGTTTGTAAAGTAACAGATATCACTGGAAAATAAGTACTAATTAGACTAAGTTAAACCTTAAATAGGTGAAAAATTCAAACAAAGGTGTTCGGAATATAAATCCAGAAATAAGAATTATTAGAGGCACATCCAACAGAAGGAGGCTTGGTGTCAACTAAGACTTACGAATATAAGGTCATAGCTTTCATCTTGGTGGGCTATTCTGGTAAGTCTTGATTGACTACTATTCCATTTTTCTCAATTGACTTACAGAAAAATAACATTCTTCCTTTAAATAAAGGCAGACAGTATGGATCCTTGATCATATATAAGAAAATCTAAGACCCTATAATTTTTCCTAGCTACTTTATTGAATCGAGTTGTTCTTCATTTTCTCCCTAGGGTCTCAAGATTTTTCACTGTAGCCAATGAAATTCTACAGATAGCTCTAGGACTCTCAAGAGCAGAACCATATAATCTGGTAGAATAACTTTATTTTTTTTTTAAACTAAGCCACTAACCAAAGAGCATACGTGGGCTGGTCCATGGCTCCCAGCACATAAGTAGTAAAGGACTACCTTGTCTGACATCAGTGTGAGAGGATGTGTCTAATCCTGTAGAGACTCGATGCCCCAGGGAAGAGGGATGCAGGGGTTAGGGTTGAGGTACAAGTGAGTGGGTTGGTCAGGGAGGGTGGGTGGTGGTAGCACTCTCTCAGAGGCAAAGGGGTGGAATGGGATGAAGAATTCTTGGAGGGGGGACCACAAAGGGGAAAAACATTTGGAATGTAAGTAAATAAGACTATTTTAAAAAGAAATAGTTTTTTTAAAATTAATATATTGTGATCATGATTTTCCCTCCCTCTACTCCTCAAAGGTTTTCCTCACCACCCCATCTCATCGGGATCCACCCCATTTGTGTCCCTCATTAGAAAAACAATAGATTTCTATGGTTTAATAATAAAATAAATAAAATCAATATTTGTTTTCCCTGGTTGCCATAAGAATCACAGACTAACAAAAACCCCTGTCCCACAATCGAAATATCTCTTTTTCAATGTTTTTTTGAAGTAGCCTAAGTTACTCTGCAAACAATATAGATTACTGATGTGGCCCTTGGTTTCTCTCAGAGTTAAGGATGGGAACCTTTTGCTGAAGATACATAGGACACACAGCTCACATGACTTGAGCTGGATCTAACCTGAAAGTTTCTTTTCTGTAGTCTAGCTATCCAGGTTCCAGAAAATACTATGCAAGCTGCCAAGGAAGGGAAGCAATTACACAGCCCTATCCAGCTGCAACACCTATAAAGGCGGACAATTAACAGCATAGCAAGATATGCATAAAGGTGCAAGAAGTGGCATTCACATGTTGATGGCAATCAACAGCTGTCTAATTAGACTTAAGTCCCACTCAACAGGAGGGAACTCTTGCTTAGCCAGCTTCCCAAGGCTCCTGAGGTCATGGCCCCTTGAAAAGAATTTATTACTGCCACTTTGTTAAACAAACATAATTTCTTATTACATACTAAATCTTGTCCTTGAATTCACACATACGTGTAGCTACTACTCCCATGATGTGCCAGGGTTGCAGGGGATACCCAGGGCCCCCACCCTCTAAAGGGGCCGAGTAGGGGTAGTGGGGGAGGCTCTTAGGGAAGGGAGAAACAGGAGAGTGGCAGCATTTGGGATGTAAATAAAAAGGTGTCTCTAAGCTCCATTGGTGTTGTTGGTCAGTGTTGGCCTGGGGTTGTCCTGGCTTATTCCTGAAACATTACAGGCTATTGCTATTGCCTTTGGTTGCCCTCACAGAGGTGGAAGGTAAACCCCTACTACTGAAGGCACCATGCCAGTCAGACACAAAGCTCAAATGGCCAGTTCTGAAAATAACAAGTAATGTTTTACAAACTAAGCAGATTGTACTTCTGTATTTGAGAATACACACCCATAATACACATGTCTGCTTGTGTGTGTGTGTGTGTGTGTGTGTGTGTGTGTGTGTGTAAAACAGCAATTAATGAAAATAGAGCCAGTAAATTTGAAAAAAACAAGGAAGAGTATGTGAGAGGTTTTGAAGGAAGGGAATGGAAGGAGGGGCATGATGTAATTATATTATTACTTCAAAAAATAAAAGCAAAAAACAAAATAGAAACTTCTTATTACAGCAAATAGAGAGCTTGGCCTGAAACCTCAACTAGACACAGTGTAGAGATCAACAGGTCACAGGAAGTACAGCTCCAGCAGATACATCTACATCACAACCTTTGCATCTGTAGATGAAGGAACATCCTGGAAGAGAGTGGGAAGAAAGACTTGAAAAACAATAGAAAACCAGGAGCCTGCTGTGTAACAGTCTTTCCTAGAAATAGCTACATAAACAAGGCTGAAACAAGAACTGTATCATCAGACACATTAGCATTGGAACAGAGGAGATTTCAAGGGGACAACCCATAAACCAAGAACTACGGGCAGTGATTGACAGCTAAGGAAAGGAGAATTAGCCTCTCACAAGACTGAGACCCTTTATTGGTTGTCCAATGCAAAATAATTAGCCTTGAAAACATAAACACATAAACTATAAACATGGACTCAGCAATGTACACAAACACACACACACCAAACAAAATCAAAGTCAATGATACTATCGATTTGAGAATGGGGAGGGGCAAGGATTGGAGGTGGTAGAGGAAGGGTACCTGGGGTTGGAGGGAAGAATAAGTTGGAAGAAAAGTAATGTAACATTAAAATGTAAAGCAATAAGAAATTAAGCAATTAGTATAAGTAATTCATCACCTCCTCAAATTTACCTTGACTCTCAATTGATCATGACATGTATCATACCAGAAGTTAGTAGTAAAGGGAAGAATTGCTACCAGGTGTATGACTTTTTAGACATGCAAATGAACTGTTTAAACAGCAAGAGATTTATTGTTTGAAAGTAAGAAACTGGAAACAGACCAGATGTCCTCAACCAAAGAATGAATACAGAAAATGTGGTTCATTTACACACTGTAATAGTAAAAACAAGGACATTATGAATTTTACAGGCAAATGGATGGAACTAGAAAATACCATCCTGAATGAAGTAGCTCAGACCCAAAGGGACATACGTGGTATATTCTCACTGATAAGTAGATATTAGCAAAAAAAATACAGAATACTCATGATACACCCCACAGACCTAAAGAAGTTAAAGAAGGTCCAACTGCTCTTAGAAAGGGGAACAAAATGGTTATGGGAGGCAGAGAGAGGGAAGAACCTGGGTGGAAGAGGGGTGGAGTAGGAGAATGGGGGACTCAGGATCAGATTTGGGGAGAGACAGGAAAGAGACCCAGAGGGCCAGGAGAATGGATGGAAATATGCAGTTGCTGGGGGTAAAGGGTGGGGGAAATCTCTAGAAAGTCCCAGCGATCTGGGATGGGGAGGGTCCCAGAAGTCAATGTGTGTGACCTTAGCCAAATGCCCAAAGATGGGGAGATGGAACTGGAAGAGACCACCTCCAGTAAATAGACATGGCCTCCACTGGAGGGATGGGGATACCCATCCACCTTTAATTTTTTTTATACCAAAAATTGCTACAGTCTAAAATTAAAAAAAAAAAAAAAAAAAGCACAGGGACAAAAATGGTTGACCAGTAATGGCAATTTGGGATCCACCCATGGGTGGGCACCAATCCCAGACACTATTACTAAATGTTATGTTGTGCTTGCAGACAAGAGCCTAGAATGACTGTGATCTGGTAGGTTCTACCAGCAGCTGATAGCCACAGCCAAGCACTGAACTGAGGTCAGGGACCCTTATGGAAGAGTTAGGAGAAGGGTTCTATCAACTGAACCTGGGTGGTAAACCTACAGAAAGACCATCAGTGTCAACTAACCTGGACCCCTGGGAGCTCCCAGAGACTGAGCCAACAACCATTAGAACAAACAGGCTGGTCCAAGGTCCCTGGCACATAAGTAGCAGAGGGTTGCCTTGTCTGGCCTCTGGGAGAGGATGTGCTTGATCCTGTAAAGACCTGATGCCCCAGATGGGTGGGGGATACGCAGGGAGGAACACCCTCTCAGAATCAAAGGGGAGGAGGGGTGGGAGGAAGAAGTCTGTGAGAGGGTCCAGGAGGGGGACAGCATTTGGGATGTAAGTAAATAAAATAATTAATAAAAAAAGTAAAGCTAAAACATAGAAATGAAAAACAGAATAAAATATAGAAAATAATTTTAAAAGGAAAAATATAAGAAAGAAAGCCTCTAGAATTTGGGAAATAAATTCAAAGATGACTCAGTGAAGATATCTAGCATGTGTGTAAAAGCCTGGTAGGTGTGGTGGCTACCTATCATTATAACCTTGGATGACAGAGACATGGGATTCAAGAAGCAAGCTAAATTAACCAAATTGGTAAGTGCTTGGTTCCAGTGAGAGACCCTGTCCCAGTATATAAAGTGGAGAGCATAAGCAAAGCACTCAATATCAAACTCTGGCCTCAAAAACGCATGTACACACACATCTATATGTGTCTGCACAAACATGACCCACAATGAGAATATGCATGCACACTAATACGTACTACAAGCACGCATGCCATGAAATGCAGATAAGTGAATTTCTCACTTACAGATGCAAATAAGCTTGTTACTTAAACAAAAGTATTTCTAGAAGCTTTTGAAGAAAATATGCTGTAAACTGTTTTCAAGAAAAGATTAAGAAGTAGTGGTGGCTCACGCCTTTAATCCCAGCACTTGGGAGGCAGAGGCAGGCGGATTTCTGAGTTCGAGGCCAGCCTGGTCTACAGAGTGAGTTCCAGGACAGCCAGGAACCCTGTCTCGAAAAATCAAAAAAAAAAAAAAAAAAAGTAGTAGTTTCTCAAGAAATATAATTTGCCAGCAAGAATATATAATGATAGCATCTTAGTGTGTGTTAACCAGATCAGAAAGGAGTAGAGGAAGACCCCTTGGTCTCCTGAAGAAAACGGCTCAGTGGATGTTTCCATCAACCACACAAACTTCCATGTTGCTTATTTCCCCTTGTTCAAGAATTGTTTCCTTCTGATCATTAGACACCTTAAGGATCACTGGCAAGCAGTGGTTTTATAGACATGAGGGTCTAGCATGAAAATGTCATTGAGCTTGAATAAATTTTCCTTCCCCTAGGATACAGCCAATCAAGGCTGAAGTTCATTGCCAGAAGCCAGGCTCAGCTGGAGGCAGAGACTTAGAGGAAGAGGGTGATCTTTGCACTGGAGGGTATCCTGACTCCATTTTCCCTGCTGGGAAACTCCAGTATTCCAGGACCACTAGCCTGGGAGCTTTCATCAGCTAGCAACACACTTTTTAAAACAACCTTGGAGAGTCTTTCAGGAACCATTGAGACTCCAGTAAGCATCTCCTGATGCTGTCTGGTAAAGTCCACTGCTGTTTCACGGCCCATGTTTCTTCTCCAGCATCAGTTCAGAAGGTGAAAGCAAACATCACCTTACACACACACACACACACACACACACACACACACACACACACACACATTCACAATCTCCTACCCCACCCGTGGAGGAATATTTTAGCCCAGTGTTTGTTTTAATGTTCTGTTTTACAGCATTTTGTGTTGAATTCTTTGGATAGACCCCATTCTCAGAGGGGGTGGAGCCCTGACATGCAGGGTTCTCTATTAATCACCATGCAGTGCTGGACATCATAATCTCAGATCAGACTCCCTTCTCAGCTTGCAGCCCTGCTTATTGCAACAAACAGGACTGCAAACCGTGTTTACCTTACGTGTCAGATGTGGTTAGCCTTGAAGGAGGTCTGCTTGTGTAAACCAGTCTGGGAGTCCATCACAATGGGCTCTGGTTTCTCTTCTGTGATGCAATAGACACCAGATCTTTGAGCACCATGATAGTGGCTCGGACGGAACTGCTTGCTGATCATGTCTGGAATTTTCAATGATGGCTTAGCTTAAAGTCAAGATGTCAAAGTTCTGAAATCACTGTTTCCTCCGGCGATTTTTCTCTATCAAGATCAAGAGAAGAAAGTACCAGGGAAGGGTTCAGATTGACTAGTCTGATCTCTTTCTGGGGATTCACAGGACTTCTGTTTCTAAGGTGTTTTCTCATTGTTCCCTGAGGTGTCTTTCTCCCAGCTTGGCCCTGTCCCTGTAAGCAGGGTCACTCTAGTCTTCTTGAATTGGTTTCTTTGCTTGACCTCATTTCTAATTGCACTAGTGATTTCCTGGAATCCCCACTTTGCGCTAAGTTAGCATTAAGTGTTAAGACATTTCCCTAGTACAAGTTTAAGCTGAATAAAAAAAATCTGTCCACACTATACTGAATTAACTGGTAGATTTTGGGAATCACTCTTAGAGATTCCCAAATAAAGTAGGTAGTTGGTTCCATCTGGTAACTATTTAAGATACCATACAGGTCCTGGACTGCTCTACAAAACAATGTACAGTTGTAGAAGCAAACCTTTCTCAACTACATACAACTCTAGTCCATAGCAGGAAGTCTCTAACCCTATGGGCCAGTAGTCTTCATTAGGGCGAGCGACACTTGGTAATTTCTATTCTTTTCTCCCTTCTCTCATACATGACATCCTAACCTACATACATTTCTCCGTCCTTCATTCCTCCCATCCCCTCCCTTCCTTCCCTATCCCCCATATCCACTCCTGTTTCCATTCAAAAGAAAGAGCAGGCTTCCCAGGGACAAAAATGGAACATATAGCTTAACAAGCTACAGTAAGTCTAGGCATGTACTCTCATATCAAGGCTGGATAATACAACGCGGCAGGAGGAAAAGAGTCCCAAGCGCAGGCAAAAGAGAGTCAGAGAGAACCAGCCCTACACATCGACTGTTGAAAGTCTCACAAGAATAGCAAGCTGCATAACCATAATGCATATACGGAGACGCTTGATAATTTTGATGACATGTTTTGCTTGACATGGCCGAGGAGGAAGAATGGAGCAGACATACTGTAGGCAGTGGCCATGGGAACAGCTAAACATCCCACAATGCACAGACCATGCCTTCATCTTGTTATTGGAGATTTTAAGGTACAAACCTAGGCCCTGGCAATCCTTACAACCTAGTTTCAGTGACCCATTTCCAACACTTTAACTAAGGAGACAAGTTGTAATGAAAAACAGAAAAAGCTCTGCTCAGTATGGTCACATTGGAGTGGGGAGACATGGAAGGAGGTCCATTGAACCCCAGTGTATCCTTGATGCAAGAACAAGATGTTCAGCTGTTAGCAGAGCTCTGCACAGTTAAGGAGTTCTGACAAAGGTGTAGGTTACCCATCGCTGAACCATCTTTCATTCAGCTCCATCTCTCCTGGAACTTGTTCCAATGAACTGTCTTTCAATGTGCAAATCCTTTCTGGGATATTAGTTCCTGCTCTGGTTGGCATGAGGCTTCAGCTTGTTCTTCCTCCCAACTTGAAATTCTCGGGGCAATGACAACTCTGTGGCTTCAGTTTTAATAGTCTGATAGCCAAGGAGAGAAGTGTCTCCTCTTATAACAGTTTCACTCAGGCCAGGAGGACTGTAATCTCTCCCAACAAAGAACCAACTCTTTAGCAAAAATGGTCAATTATAGTGAAGGTGAGAGACCCCTACCTCAGCCTATGTAAACAGTAATTGTAGAGATTTCCTGTGTTAAACACTCTATAAATGCTGGACAAATAAAGATCCTGAAACTAAAATCATCACTCAGTTTGATCAGGAGAGTTCCTCTGAAATCTTTTGGACCTGGAATGTGCCAGTCTTCCTAGACTAGCTTCACTTACTGTCCCTGATTTCCTCAGGCTGTCATCCTTCTAGTGAGGTGTATACCGTTCATGTTGCTGGTGGTCCACACCGATCTGCTCTCAGTCTCTAGCTCATTTGAGTGGGAAGATCATAGATGCTGGCTCAATAGAAGAGCTGGATGCAGAAGGAGCTCCAGTCTCCACTACCAACTCTAAACACTAACGTCAGTTGATGGGCTTCGGCAAGGTTCCCATTTTATGCCAGGTCCTGTTGATACAAGTGCTGAGACTGTAATGAAGTTAAACTCAATATATTTTTTCCTCTGGTTATAACTGGCAATAATTTTGCAAGTTCCCAGCTACCGTGGAATCCATTTGGGGCAGGCAAAAAAAGCAAACAATCTGGGGTACGAAATGTAATTGTGGTTGCCACATGTGAAACAGTGTAGCTCCCGACATTTCTTTTTACTCTTACTCTAGCCATGGACCATAGACATTCACTTTTGCTTAATCCAAGTATATTTTGCTAAATGGAGACAATTATCTGGGTATTTTATTTAAAGGAAAAAGAAAAGGGTTCTCCTGGAAACATACAGATAATGGAGACAAAATCATACTTAAAATATGTTGCCAGAGGGTGTTTTGGCATTTTCTGATTATTTTTCAGAGAGATATGTATGTTCATTTTATGCCCAGATCTGCAAATGTGACTAAGGACAGTTTCATGAATGCACACACACTGTATTTTAGCACATTGGCCTTCAATTGTGCTGCCTATTCAAGTGAACCTGTACATTACATAATCATATCTAAGTATTATAGTTAAGAATATTGAAAATGAGTGAGGCTGACACAATTTTAAAAAGGACTCTTTGTAAATGAGGCTTACCTTGCTATTAGTATAGTCTTGTATACAAACCACTAGTTTGCTAGGATTGTACTGAGAACCTTATAAGTCATCAAAAAGTGTAGACGTAGTGGATATCATGAAATCTCCCTAATCTCTTAACAATGGTTGCAGGTTTTATGTTCTAGCAATGACAGGTTCCCACCACTTCAAAATCCTGCCTCTAGGTATGGAGTGGAGCTCAGCGGTAATGGAGGTACTTGCTTTGTGAAACCTGGTGTTCAATTTCTAGGGATAAATAATATAAAATTGCTCATTTTCCCTCACATTCTTACTTCAGTGAACATTAGGAAACTGCAATTTTTCTCTACATGTTATAGTTCTCTCCGATATTAACACAAAGGGATCCCCTGCTATTTAGTATTGTCTTCCTCATAAAAATATTTTGTCTCTAAACCAAAGTGAGAGTGACCAAGTCATAGTTGGCATCTCAGTCATAGATTATCATTATAAACACTTCATTGTATTTAGATAGGAAAGCCCTGGGCACTTTAAGTAAATATTTAAATGATGTTTCATGGGAAAAATAAATATATCCATGGCTAAGGGTGATTCTGTGGAAGAAAATAACTCAAGGTACTTAAGAGCTACTGCAAGTTATTTTTTTTCTTAACCATACTTAATTCATCATATAAATAGGCTATATTTGTGCAAGTGAAAGCCCACATTTTATTTAAGTAGGCCAATTTGGACAGAACCCTGAAATACATCTATAGCATACTATAAACACCAAATACAGAGGCCTTTTATATTA
Source organism: Rhynchomys soricoides (assembly GCA_019843965.1). Lineage (NCBI taxonomy): Eukaryota > Metazoa > Chordata > Mammalia > Rodentia > Muridae > Rhynchomys > Rhynchomys soricoides. The sequence continues at coordinate 317,651 of JADRCH010000304.1, read as the reverse complement.
TATATATGTATATATAGATATGTATATATATTATATCAGAGATTCCTACTGACATCAATGGAACTCCTACTAGACAGGCAGTGGATAAGGGAACTTTTATTTGTATGGCATATGCCAACTACTAACACGAAAATATCATCCATATGAATCATTAATGAAAAAAATGATAAATCAGAAATTTGAATAAACTACACCAGCAGTACAAATAACGAAAGAGGGTTATTGTCGTAGACTTGTGAATGTTTTAGTGTCATGAAAACGTTAATAAATCACTAACCTGAATGTCATTTGTTTGTTTTTTAATATATGTGCATGCTTATGTGCATGCATCTGTATATGGTAGCCTAGAGTTGATGTTTAGAATTTTCCTCAGCCTATTTCCTCTGTTTGTGTTTGTTTGTTTTTGAGGCAGAGTCTCTCACTTTGCTTGAAGCTCACTGGTTTGTTCAGAACGACTGATGAGTGAGCCCCAAGAACCTGCTTGTCTCTCACCCTCCATCTCTGGGATTACAGGCACACAACCTACAGTTGGGTTATTCTAGGACCCTGCAGATTCCAACTTCGACCTTCAGGTTTGTATATCAAGCATATTACCCACTGGGCCATCTCCCCACCCTTTAAATATGGCACTTTTGGCACAAATTTAATGATCGGGATGGTCATAATTTTATGAGAGAACACAGGAAACAGAAATTTCATCCATAACTTCACAATCCTATTGAAAAAAAAAACCAAGAATAGTGTCTATTGAAATATCTTTATCATTTCAGCTGAATCAATACTATCTTCTTTTCTGACATTAATTTAAGCATTTTTTTTTTTTTTTAGAATTCTACAGAGGATTAAAGCATTCCCAGGATGCATTTCATCATGATGTGTCACTGGCATCAAATGAACAACTAGCACCTCTGTAACTATGAGTGGAGAGTGGCATCACAGTCAATAACAACTCAGTTTGCTTTTTGCTCACAATTTGTCCAATTCACAAAACCTAGTCTGAAGGGAGAAATAGATTCCACATTCTTCTCCCACCTTGCCCCATTATTTAAAAAACTATTACACTTAAGTGTGTGAATATGTGCCTGTATCTCTATGAGTGTGCCTGTACATGTGTATGTGCATGCTCGCAGAGGCCAGAAGGGCTTTAATACTTGGAGCTGGAGATACAGGCCTTTATGAGCTGCCTGGCATGGGCACTGGGATTTGAATTAGGGTCCTCATGATTGATCAGAAACCACACTTATCCACTGAGCCATCTCTCCAGGCCATCCTACAAGCTATGTCTAGAGTTTGAACTGGGTCAGGAATTCCATTCATTGACCCAAAGTGACTACAGCCCCATACTGAAGTTATTCCTCCTCCAATCCCTAAAGCACCTTCTCCCTTTTAAAAGTCATGCCTGAAAGGTGACAATCTAATGGAAGGACCAATAATAATAAATCTTTCTTGTAAGCTCTGGCCCGCTTCTGTTATGAAAGGCAATTCAAAATGTTTTCTTTCTTTCTTCTAATAGTAATGGCATTCATGGTTGGCTTTCATATGAAATTTGCATGAACGACGAACCAAAGCTTTGGAGCTTTTCAGTAATACACAGAGACCCTCCCCTGTGCATTTATTGGAAGGATAAAGTAACATGCACTTGTGTTTGCTACTTCTAGCCCCCCTCCTAACCTACTACACCAGAAGCATCTATGGTATCTGTATCTAGGGTCAGATACCCCAAATCTCTGGTATCCACACTTATCTGTTATCTTTGGGGTGGTGGAAGTACCTGGCTTTGAAACTGATCTGGGTCTTTGGTAAAGAGGGATTGGTTTTCCCTTGTGGAATCCCCAGGGCAAAATGCCGCAGAGGGGAAGTGCACATTCCTCCTTTTTTCACCTCACATGAAAGAACAATATTTTCCCTGGGCCTCATGGTGAAGTTGAAACAGCCAATCTCCCAAACCTGGATTCCTCACCACTTCCCTGCCTTTCCCTGGACATATCATCCTCTTGCTCGCCTCTGTTCCTTACCACCCAGCTCATTTGATCCCGTGGAAGATGAATGGCTCTGCCTAAAGAAATTAAACAATGGCAAGGCCAAATCACAGACTGAAGTCAAACTCAGCACACTTTGTAATTCTCTCTATTTTTCCTGTTTCTGAGACCAGGTCTGGGTTTTGTTGTCATGCACTCCTCTTTGCTGAAATTCTTTTCTTTGCTTGCATTTCGTTTTTAGGACATTTTAAAATTAGGGTCATTTGTCTTTCGTGTTTCCATGTGGGTAGGAAGACGGCCCTGTTTGCATCTCCCGCTAGAGATGAAAGACAAGAACTCAGATGTCTGGAGCATGTTGAATTATTGAGCTCTTGCTTCTTCTAGCTCAGTGATTCAGAGTATGGCATTTTCTCCTTTGCATCTTGGCAACACTACTTGATTGTGCTGATTCTTGGAACAGCCTGGAAGATATGAAAATATTGACGATCAGACATGTGAATGTGAGAGAGAGGAAATTTCATGGAATCTCACCCAGAGACAAAGAACTACAAATAAGATCGGCTGAGAGAAGAAGAATGATCCTTTTCTAGGCACGAGCACCCTCAAGGGTTATCCAATGCAGAGTAGTCAACCTTAAAACAATATACATAGCACCAACCAAAGTGGACTCTGCAGATTGGGTTTACATGTATTTAGGCACACAAATATACACACACATGTATGTATAAAACAATAATAAAGAGAAAGAAGCTCATCAACTTGAGAATTTAGGGAATGGTAGGAGTATGAAGGATGGTAGCTGGGAGGACCTGGAAGCTGGAAGGGAGCAGGAAAGTAACATAACAGCATTTTAACTTAAAATATGTGTATATGTATATGAACATATATCCACACATAAATATACATACATGTATATATGCATATGTATATATACACAGATACATATATCTATATACATGCAAACATCTATACATATGTATATATAGTTTAAGTGGACCAAATTCTTTCTTGCGTGCTGGGAAGTGCAGTTCGTGGGTAGCAAGTCTGCTTTGCATCGTTCAACAGCACTTCTGATCTAATTTGTAAATTTGAGAACACACTGCACATGAAGGAAATCAGATGGTAAATAAAAATTAACACTGCATAAGGTTGGACCTCAGATCTACTGCACAGAATATGTTAAGACAAATAAGATTCTACTTTTTGACTATACATGAGAGAAAAAAGAGGGAAAACAACCAGTTGTTTGTACCACTGTTTCCTGGAGTACTAGCTACTATGTAGAAAGACTTATGTGTTTTACTGGCCAATAATTATTTGTTACTTCTGTTATAATCACTTCTGTAACTGGATCACATAGATGTTATTTGCCAGGAGTCATGATTTGAGGCAAGTCCCGGTCTTCATTATGAACCTAAATAGTTTATCACCAGTGTGTCTTCTCTTGAGACTCCAACCTACAACTCAGCAACTAGTAAGATTTATGAAAATCTATGGGACATTTCATTGCTTGCTCATAGGGTACATAAGTGGACTTATATTTAGTTTGGCTGCTAAAATAAAGAGCAGACAACACTTATGGTCCCAGGGATTTGTGGATCTTTATGATGATAAGGGGCTTCAAGAGAGTGGAACATTTTATACAATGAACATCTTTGGAATTTCTTTTTATCTTTAATCTTCTTTTATAGTACAGTTGTTATCTTCCTACAGTTCTACCCTCCAACAGTTCCTCATCCCATTCCTCCTTCCTGTCTTCAAGAAGAAGTCCTTAGTCCCTCATCGCCTCCCACTCCTCCATCCCTTCCACCCCCCTCCCCTCCCACTCCCTCACCTCCCACTCCCTGCCAGGCCTCCCCATTCCCTGGGGTCTTAAGTCTCTTAAGGGTTAGGTAAATCTTCTCTCACTGAGACCAGACCAGGCAGTCCTCTCCTGTATATGTACCAAAGGCCTAGGACCAGCTAGTGTATGCTGCCTGGTTGGTGGCTCAGTGTCTGAGAGATCTCAGGAGGTATAGGTTTATTGAGACTGCTGGTCTTTCAATGGGGTTGCCCTCCTCCTCAACTTCTTGGAAATTATTAAAGGAACCTCCCTGGTTTTCTCAGTGACCTGAATCTCTCTCCAGTCTTCATTTTGATAAGGAGATAGATCACCAAAGAAGACTATAAAGTTTCCATTGGAAGTCACCTAGAAATTCAGAATCTAAGGCTGACATGACTCAAGCATGCACAAGGCCCTGTGAATTCTTCCAAATATGTTGTGTTATATTTGGCTTTTCTAGTCCTTTAGGTATGGGCAAGTCTAATTTTGAAAGAAATTCCTTCTGTGCATGTTTTAATATAAAAGTATTTGCAATTCAAAAGACAGTAGATCCAGGTTCCCAAAATGGCCTTTGTTTGTTTATTTGTTTCTTTCTTTCTTTCAATTTTTTTATTGGTTATTTTATTTATTTACATTTGAAATGTTACCCCCTTCCTGGTTTCCCCTCCTCAGACACCCTATACTTCCCCCTGCTTCTATGAGCATGCTCCCCCACCCACCTACCCACTACCACCTCACTCAGAAGGCCTTTTCAATCACACAAGTCCTTGATGTAGCCTCTCTTTGACAGTGGAAATTACAGAACAGATACGTTCTATATAGACTATTTTTGCTTGTCCTTCTTCACCCTTAAAGCTTAGTGAAATTGGTAGTGTGGTCAACCTCTTGCAGCTCATGTTATTGACTGTCCATTTAAACTCAAGACTACTGGTCTTTAGATCTTTGTTAAACAGCGGCATAGTCATTTGGGAAAGCTTTCTGCAGTTTTGGTAGAATATAGATGATGGAGGCTGATGGAGGAAAAGAATGTTGAAAACACTCTGGTGATGTCATCATAGCTTTAGACTATTTCACATGGCTTGCAGTGTAAGAGCCATGGAAATATGCATAATATAAATGAACAGTTCAAAGCTTATGCACTAAATTAGGCATGTAAAGTCATGGAAAAATTTGAGTTTACTTGTATTTGCATGCCCTGAAAAGGACAATGGAAGATTTGTGATTTATAGAATGTCCTTTCTACCTAATTATAAATGGATAATGCATACAATTATGCATATATATATATATATATATATATATATATATAGTATTTTCCTAGTATCCCCAAAGAATATTTTCAAAATATAGTATGTACAGATTTACTTAAACACCTGCAAGTTAATGGGTTGTGTATTGACCATAAAATCACTTTCTGTGTAGATCATTTAGGCTAAAAGAAAATAAAATGACTGTGAGCTGTGAGCTGCACACTGGATTCTGTTGTTGAGGATTCATGCGCTAATCATTTGTTTATAGTTTATCTCTTTTGGATAATTTCTGTAACTCTCATTTTCAAAATATATAGGTGATATAAGAGATACTGAAACAAATGTCATTAATAAGACTTACTAATCCAAGCAAAGATAAACACTATAAGCTGAATGTAATTGAATCACACACTTCAGTATTGACAAGAGCCTGAAATGGGATAGCAAGGAGACTCTAAAATGATTTAAGTGGAGTCAAGCAGTGAATATACTAACAGTACTAATGAAGAATGTAAGTTGCTTGGGTAAATTATGAAATAACAAATCTGAAAAGTGAGGCACATAACCTCATTATCAAGGCTGGATAAGGCAACCCAATAAGAGGAAGAAGATCCCAACAGTACACAAAAGAGTCAGAGACAACCCCTACTTCCACAGTCAGGAATTCTTCAAGAACACCAAACTACACAATTATAGCATATATGCAGAGGACCTAGCTCAAACCCAGATGGGGTCCATGTTTGTTGCTGCAGTCTCTGTAAGCCCCTAGGAGCTTTGCTTAGTTGATTCTGTGGCATGTTCTCATAGCGCCCTCTACCCCTCTGTCCCATACAATCTTGCTTCCAAGATCTTCTGCAGGGTTCCCCTGGCTCTGCCTAGTGTTTGGGTTTGGATCTCTGCATCTGCTTTCATCAGTTGCTGAATGATGCCTCTCCGATGATGACTGAGCAATCAAGTAATCTATTGTCTATAATTCAATCAAGTTAGACTTGGGAGTCTCTTCAGTAAGTGATATTTTATGTTTATTGTTTTTCTCAATTTTAAAATTTTAGCTAAATTAGTTTGATTAGGATTGGAATATTAACATTAACTTTGTTTTCATTGTATTTATAAATGATGTTTTAGCTTGTTAAATGTTTTTAATGATTCCCTCTTTAGACTAGTTTCTCTTATGTAGTAAATTATGATGTTTCATCCATAAATATCTTTCACACTCTTAGAAAATTAAAGAACACAAAAATTTGTTAGGGAAATTTAGAAATTTTAACTTTAGCTAATCAATATTTGAATATAGTCCCCTCTTTGAAAGAATTGTCAGATATTATGTATGGTATAATAGCAAGGAACTGTTTGCAATGTCAACCCCTTCTTCAGAGAATTTATTTTTTGTAGTATGTTTTAGTATTGTTCCTTCAGTGAATTTAATAAAACTCAGCCTTATGCAACTCTTACTACAAAAAGAACTCTGTGAATGTATTTTGTCAGTAAACAATGGATAATGTCATTATCCTGCCATTATCAGCACAAAATCAGATGCTCCATACAATTTCTAATGACAGAAATCTAGACTTGAATTTTCAGACACAAGTGACCATAGAGAAGACACATAATCCTTTCACAGTCCCTACTTCTGGTATTCAGTAAGCAGAATCTCTGCATCATAACCATGCCTCAAAACTCACAGGGTCCGGTTATTCATCTTCTCATATCTAAAAACTGATCATTCAGATGTGTTATCATCAGAACATAGTCCTACTTTTACAGCAGCTGTTCAGAATAAAAGTACATGTTTATCAGTGAGACTATATTAGATATAATCATATTAGGTATGACACAATATCTAATACATATTAGATCCTATCTAATAAAATATATTAGATATGATACAGTAAATTAATTAGATGTTAGAGCTCTTTAGGATCTGCATTAGTTTTTCTTTATATTGCTGTGACAAGATATTCCCACAAAAGTTCCCTTAGGAAACAAAGCAGTTATTTTAATTTACAATTTCAGATCCATCCTTGTGGTTCATAGTGACGAGAACTCAAAACAGCCAATCACATCATATCTACAGCCAAGAGCATAATTAATGCACGAGTGCTTCCTTGTGCCCAGCATCCTCTCCACACTTCCACAGCTCCAGCTCCAGATGTCCTGCCTAAGGTACGGCATTGTTCACAGCTGGCTGGGGCTTTTCACTTCAACTTGGTTGAGACAATTCATCCTTAAGCCTCGTCCCAGGTGGTCCTACCCTGTGCCAATTTGGTGCTTGGAACTGACCATATCATTTATGGGCATTTTTATTTCATAATATTTCAATTAATCTTAACTTCTTAGTCTGCAGTCCTTGGGTCATGGTAGAGCGTTGAGGGGCAGATGAAGCTGAGAGAAGTGAAGCAAGCAAGCAAGGAACTGTGGTGATGAAAAGAAAGTTTGGCAGTTTTCCCTGTATCCACCTTCACAGTTCCAGGTTGAAATAGTTCAATGGAAATGGTCCCAGTAACCCCAGCTTTGTGAGTGGCAACATCTCCCCTTATTCTCTTCCCATGGTTTTCTCCAGAGGTTTTTCTCTGTACACACTGTCTGGTCTTTGAGTGGTCGTTTTCCATGTTTTCTGTATTGTGAGTATTTATGAGAATGCATGTCTTAGTGCAGCTTCAGTTATTCACATCATTAGATGAGACACCCGCCTTTCGTTCAATCGCACATCTATCTGACTTTTATCTCATGCACCAGGAATCTTCAAATCCAGCTTCTCCCATGCTTGCATGTCCCATTGTTATTGAAACTAAATCATTTGCTGCATTCTGTTATCAATCTACTGACTGCAAAGTCCCACCTGGAGCCCACATTGATACCTACCTGGCTCATGAACCTCTCATATAGTTCTGGCTTAAAAGATTGTGTTGTGAGCCCTCAGCTTCATGGCTTGCTTCCGCTTGACTCTGAAAGAGAAACTGTGCTGACCTGTGAAGAATAGTAAAGCTAGGGAGAGAAGTCAGTTGACAAAGTAATTTGTCTTGGCAAAGTGAGGTCATGAGTTTGACTACTAGAACCTACATCAAACAAGCTGAGCTTGGTGGCTTGCACTTGAAATCCTAGCATGAAGTAGGCAGAGACAGTTGGGTGTCTAGGGATGACTGGCCAGCCAGACCAGTCTACTTAGCAAATTCCAGGTCAATGAGGTACTATGTTTCAAGGGAAAGAGAGAGGGGCAGCTGAGAAAACCCACCAGAGTTGTTCTGTTGTTCTCTAATTCACACACACACACACACACACACACGCACACACACACATGCACACATGCAAAAAGACATACATATACCTTCACATGAACATACACATGATGGAAAAGGGAATTAACAATTTTATTTAGAGCTAGTTGAATAGAATAGGTCCTGTCTAATTGTTTGCAAACATAATATGCTTAATCAGATTTTGAATCATCTGAGTATCTGCCTCACTTTGGATGCACTTAAAAGTGTAACAACATATAAGAAGAGAAAGAGAGGTCATAAGAACCAGACCAGTACATTTGCTGCAAGATTATACCTTTTACATATACAGCAAGAAGTTCACCACTGAATCTCAATAATATAGTCACCTAAACAGGACCTGCACAATGATACCACCATTTGACAACCCATCTCAAAAGGTCCCATATCTCCAGACAAAGTGCTATAAGCCACTGATAACTGCTGAGAGAGAGAGAGAGAGAGAGAGAGACAGAGAGAGAGAGAGAACCAGTCTTCCATGGACAAGTCTGATAACTGATAAGTTATACAATTTCAACTGGTCATCCATAAACACGTATACACACAAGCAATAATAATATACTTACTAGACTGTATTTATGTCTAATTGTGTGAGTTTGTGGGTATGTAAATAGTTAACATAGAAGAGGTCGTGAATTTGAGAGGAAGTAGGGAGCACAGGAGACATTAAAGATGGAAAAGAGATAAATTCAGTACTCACTGTACTCCTGAAGTTCTTTTAAAAGGGTGTTAAAATCTATAACCCTACCTAGGTGACTTGTGTGAGGGTGTCAGTGTCTTAGGTGTGTGAGACAGGTTTTCCCTATGTAGCTCAGGCTATACTCAAACTGGTGGTTCTTATTCCAAGTGCCGAGATACCCTGTGTGTGCCACCATGCTCAATGCTAATGTAAATATTTAAGCACATAATAAATGAAGTAGCACTAATGTATTTGCCTAATTGCTAACAGCGCTATGTTTTGAATTAAGCATATAAAATAAAAAATTTATTTTATTATATATTTAATGATCAACATGAAGCCTTGGAGCAGAAATTTGTGTTTCCAGTATCCAAGAAATCACGAAGCTTTTCTGACCAGCACTTAACACAAGCCTACACACGTAACTGTAAATGAACTGAAGAGTCTACTATACCTGCTATTTCTGAGAGAGCAATTAGCGAATGTGTGGCCTTCTCCTCTCCACTGAGCTGCCAACTTAGACAAGGAAGCAGATCTTTTTAATATGAAGAGGCAGCTTAATTGTTTTGAACATCCCTTGTCTTGTTTCCTTCAGATTCCAGCAGGATATTTGAACGGAAGATCAACAAAATGAAGCTTCGTGTAAACAATATTTTTTTTTTTAAATTTCACTCCTCCTTTCTCCAATTCAAGAATTTTAGACAAAGATACAAAATTATTTCACACATCATCTCACTGACCAATAAGGAGCAAAGACCTCACAATGAAAATGCAGTTTATGCTAAGAGAAAGATGGAGCTGCATCTGCTAAACTGAGAGTAGTCATTACAAAAATACTGGGTAGAGGCTTATGAACATATTTTTAATTAAATATAAGATAGGGTTTAGGTAGCTATTTCATGGTCTATGCAGAGAAATTAAGCAAAAGGAGGCTAATCCTTTATAATTTAATGAGAAATGAAAGAGACATACATATACAGAGAGAGAGACAGAGACAGAGAGACAGAAAGAGACACAGAGAGACACAGAGAGAGAAAGAGAAGAGAGACAGAGAATGAATGAATGGATGAATGAATGAATGGAGAGGTGGAGAGGAATATGTCTCCATGTTAGAAGGAACAAACTAATATTTTAGGGAAATATGACCCAGAAAGTTTAAAGTGTAGCCATAGTCCATCAAGAAGAAACATTGTAAAGTAGTGACCTAAATGAGACAAAATTGTATATCACATATGTCTGTGTAAACACACGCACACACACACACACACAGATAAAACCACATAGATCTAAATATATACACATATGTATATGTAAACATGCACGTGCTCACATACACATGTACACCTTTTAATTTCAGGACTTAGGGAAATGTTACCGTTTTACCATTATTCAAGCATAATAGCTAACTCCAGAAGGAGGTCTCTCTCCTGCAGCACTTCCTGCTTCCCCGAGTCTGGGACCACAGTCACATCTACCTTTGGCTTGAAGACAGAGCACTGAGCAGCAGAAATGAATGCTTATGTCTCTAATATAATGAGCCTACAGATTCGGGTTAATCTAAAACGACTCCTTTTCCCTGTGAATTTTACCTAAATGTCAAAAGCTATGAGCCAGGACTAGCTCCAAATGTTTTCCTTGCCACCCTGATCTGGCTTTGAAACAAGAACATAACTTACAGAGGCTCCAGCTGCAGTGAGCAGAGGGTGGATCACTTTTATTTTTACAGAGGTTTTTCTGCCAAGTTCTAAAACATGGAAACTTCCATTAGCATGTTGGAGACACACACTGGGTGGGTGTTGGAGTGGGGGTGTCCCCCTTCACTTTTCAACACTTTTGCAAAATTAAAAATGCCATGATTTTCAACTTAGAAAATTATTTTAATTCTCCTTTTAGATCTTCAGGATGAAGGATGTCAAATTCTGGCTCCCTGTTTATATATTGTGTTCTTGTTTAGATAACACTCAGTGCTATTGCATGCTTTCCTCCAACAAATCAGTTATTAATTTCAGAGCATCTCATCTTCAGGTCTTATGAATTCTTTCAATATGCAGATATTTATTTGTTGTCAAAAATAAATCTATGATTACAGAACATCCAGAAATCAATCTTGAATTTAACAAGGAATTTTATGCTTGCTGGCTGGGTTTCAGAATGCTGGAAAGTGCTATGCAAGCTGCTGGGGAGGAAAAGACATCAATGGGTCAATCTAGCACTGGAGACTTTGTCCAAAATACTAACCTTCCAGGCAAGATACACCCACTTGTGTAAAAGCAACACTGTGGCTAGAAGTAACCAACTACCTGCTCTCTTGACTTTCAAGAGGGAATCCATGCCTGGTACTCTTAATGGTCAGAACTCATGGCAAGGAAAGTCAATAGTCCAAAGGGTGATGTTGTTGTAAATGCTGTAATGATGTTCTTTCACATAAGGGTTTATCACGTTGTCAAATTGCTCCTTAGCTCTTTATGTTTATACACATAGATTTGCACTGGCCTCAATCTCTATGAAAGAACCTTCTTATTACGGGGTGGTAATTAATATGGGGACTCAAAACTGTTGCAAATGCTAGGAATCAAGTGCACTGAATACTTAGCTGCAAAGAGGACTGGATATCCATCCTTCTATCCCTACAAGACTCAGAGAACATTGTAGAAGAGGCAAAGGATGATGAAAATAGCACTGTAAAACACTGCCCCCTGTACATGATGTGGCTGTTGTAGCCAAGAACTGAATGAACTATGGTCATTTGTGCACAACCTTCAGAAGGTCAACCTAATTTGGTTTAAAAATCTGGCATGAATTAGGGAGGGGCTTCTGAGGTCTCATGGCAAGCTGGGGAGCTATTAGCAGTTCATGGATGCTAGGAGAGGGAGAACTTTGGAGCACGGCCATTAGTAAATAGCATATGCCTCTGTAGATAACTCTGTACCCATTGACACATAAGTGCCAATAATTGAACACAATATGTTGCAAAAAAAAAAAAGGAAAAGCACAGCATGGGGCATGTATTTGGGTGGGACATGTTTTGAAGCATCCTACAACAAAGTTGGAGGGAGGGAACTTGAGGAAGGGTATTAGCAACAGAGAGAGAGAGAGAGAGAGAGAGAGAGAGAGAGAGAGAGAGAGAGA
>JADRCH010000304.1:283325-305507 GCA_019843965.1 Rhynchomys soricoides | reverse complement strand
AGAGAGAGAGAGAGAGAGAGAGAGAGAGAGAGAGAGAGAGAGAGAGAAACTAATTTGATTTAGAGATATAGAACCATTAGTTAACTTTTGGCAAAAGTAAACCCCACTAAAGTTCAACTTGGCAACCAATGAATTTATTGGGCTTACTTACAACACATGAGTGAGGTGTTATTTATTGGATAATGGGTGAGTAGACTTTTGAGGTTGTTAGTAGTGTAAATGACAATCCAAGTTGGTTGTCTGAAGGTTGAGAGCAATAAAAAGGAGAAATAACACTGATGGGTCTCCAAGAATTTGAAGACATATACGCTCAATAAAATTTTTCACTAATGGCCATGGGAAATGTCCCAATGGCTAAGAGCAAGGCTGCACTCCAGAGGAGATGGATTCAGTTCCCAGCACCCACATGGTGGCTCAAAACAGCTATAATCTCAGTGTCAAATGATCTGACCCCTCTTCTAGACTCCTAGGTGATCAGGCACACAGCCGGCACACATGCCGACATGCACCTGCTCATACATACATATAAAAATAATAAACTTTTAAAATATTAAAAACTTTCACTGAACCAAATCAAACTAGTAAATAGGCTAAAGTGATTTATAAGGAGGTGATGAGGGTGGGGAATGAAAGAGAGCAGGTAGAGGGACCAGAATGCATAGCATACACACATTAAATAATGGAAGAAGAAAATTCACTAATGAAGCTTAGTCACCTGTAGTTATGGTATATTCCACAAGTGTCAATATGAAAAGTCAAAAGACAAACATCCAAAAGTTTAAAAAGTTTGTTTCAAATACAATATAAAATGGCCATGATCCTAGCTAGCCTCCATCCCTGATTAAGGGGAGATTAATTGTTGATGGGTTCTCAGAGCGGGAGAGTCAGTTTCTTTAAGGGTCTAGCCTGTGGCAAGTCCAAATGCTACAGTTCATGGCCTCACATCCAGAACTATGTAGTCAACACAAAGTATGCTAGATGGGTAATTAAAAAAAATACAGGCATGAAGTTGTGGAGTTATGGCAAAGTAAAGAAGTGGATGGATCTGTGAACAACTTCAAGGAGGAATGGGGTGGATATGATCGAAATACATTGTGTGGGACTCTAAAAGAATTAATAAGAGACACTGTTTAAAATTGTTTGGAAAGTACATTAGATGTCCAAAGGATTCACATCCCATGGTCTCTATTTTTCCAACTCAGAATCAATATTATTACTCAGCCAAGAGAGCAGAAGTTATGAACACTGACTTCCTCTTTATAGCATATGGCTACAAAGACTGACTAACATGGTTTCCTTGCCCCTAGAGAAGGCTTTTGGAGAATTACTGTTCACACGAGGAGTAAGCCTGCCATGTCTATCATCTACCTTTGAGATTGTACTACAAAAATGTACCCCCTTTCCCCTCTGAGCTCTACAATATCTCTTCCCTGATCTCTTAATTCATGGACCCTTTCATCATTTGTTATTGGAGATATACCTTGATTTGCATATTCACATATACCTCTAAATATAGCCTTGTAAGGCACTTGTACGTATGTTTTTGGGGCTGACCATTTGTCAGTGAACCCCCAGTTTGTGTGCTCTTCCTGGGGCATACAAATGTTTCTGATGAAAACTGTGGATTTAGCCAGATTGACAAACCCCTTTTGTTTTCTGCTTTGGTTTCAGAAGCACTTTCTCTGCCTTGGTATTGGTTGTTTGGTGAGACTTTGATAGAACAATGACTTTCTTACTTTACCTAGATGTCCACCATTTTCCTTATAAATAAAGTCCATACCAGCACATATTGACCTCCAAGTCCTCCCAGATCCATTCCCATCTCCCCATGCCCCTTCAGCCTTCATGTTCCCATTCATATCTCATTTCATTTCTTCCTTCCTTCCTTCCTTCCTCCTTCGTTCTTTCCTACCTTCCTTCTTCTTTCTCCTCTCCTCCTCCTCTTCCTTCTCTTCTTCCTCTCTCTCCTTTTCCTTCCTTATATAACTCAATGGAGCAAAATTGTGCCTCTCACGTCATGTAAGCATGCGGTCATTCACATTGTCTACCAACTAGTGACCACACTTTTAAAGAAAATTGACTTTCCCTCCACTTAGAATTTATGTTACTATAATCTAGATTTTTTTCCAATTAGGAGATTTACATTTACATTCACATATAGCCAACTGGCATATCGGATGAGTATACAATCTAGAATCTTTTAAAAGTTTGTTCAAGGTCTAAGGGCTTAAATGGGACATGACTCTAATTCTCCCCTCAAACTATGTACTAAAGTATATGATATCACAAAATCTTCCAATGAATATATAGTATGTATATATCTCACATCTAAGAAATTAAAGGATACAAATTTTGTATGCATATATGTATGTATAGTTACCTATTGCTTCTAATTCGTTGTATACACACATGTAAATTTGACATTTTTATCTACCAAATGTTTTAACTGACCTCAAATAAGTAATCCCTAACCAGAATATTTATCTTAGAATATGAAAAGTTGATCTAATGAGATAGCTTAGTGGTGCTTACTATCAAAGCTAATGACCCATGTTTGATCCTCAGAACTCACATGACGGAAAGAGAGAACCAGTTCTTGCAAGTTGCCCTCTGAGTTCGACATACCATGGTCCCCTCGTCCTGGCCTTGCCCCACAGAATGTGCAAACAAATACATGTAAGTTTTAAAATGATAAAGATGAACATGAAAGTGATTAAATTTACATGCAAAATAATAGTTTGTGTTTTTGAGTATAATGCATAAAAAATTTGTTAGTCCATATACAGTTAATTTTGAATTATTTAATCATGTAAAGATGTTGGCTATATGATGTACTTCAGCAACTAACTCAAACAAACATAATGATAAGATAAATGAGTCTGATTAAAAAGAAAAATATGTTTTGTATTTTAAAAGTAAGTTGAGTGGATATTTAAATTTATCCCACATCATAACATAAAGAACCATAATGTTTAACACCAGAAGAATAACACCCTCCTCAATTGATTATCTAAGATTCAAACATAAATTATATTAGTTGTTCAGGCTCACGTATAAATATTGATTCTCTTTTAAAATATGTTATTAGATGTGGTGTGTGTGTTCACACACATGTATAGTCACATATGTGAATGTGCACATATTAGGACATGCCTGACAAAGTCAGAGGACAACTTGCATGAGGAACTCTTTTGACCACATGCATACAGGGGATGAACTCACTTTCCTTAGCTTGAGGGTCACTTTAGCTCTGAGCCATCTCCCTGCCTGTATAAATAGATATCAGGAGACACTACGTCATTCCTAACATTATCTTTGTTTCTCTTTTCACAAATGACCAGTTTTCCTTCCTATGAAGACAGTTATTTCTCATCTTGTGTTATGAAAACTCCACAAATTCAGAAAAGATTCAATTAAGTAAGTTTACTGAATTTTTTGAGACCTAAATTTAAATGAGACTAACTTCTGATCTATGAAGGTTTTTCTCTCCAAAGTAGTTGCTACTGTTTGTTGGAGTTGTCTTTAGAGTAGCAAAGATTATGTAGAATATTAGTTAGCCTGAGGATTAAAATGGATCTAGGACCCAAGATGAGTTCTCAAAGTAACGGTCCATTAAAAAGAATTATTATTATTATTATTATTATTATTATTATTATTATTATTATTATTAAAAATAATAGAAGAAAGAAACAACAACAAAAATAACAAACAAGCAAACAAAAGCAAATTTTTCTCTGCTCAAGGAGAGAGGAGATTGAAATATATTATATAAAAAGAGCCTCCTAAATTGAAAAGAAGATTGAAAGATGAACCACACTTTCTGCTGGTTAACCTTAATAAAATAGACTCTCACATTTGTAGTTTTCACATACTCAGATTTTAAATTAGAAAAACTCATAAAAGGGATGAAAGTACTCTCCATGAATATCTGTCTAAATGGTTTCTGAGAAGCAGAGGTAAATATTATTTTATACTGGATGATTTTTATTAACCTACATTCTGAAAATGAAGTGGCAGAAGAGTCACACTACAAAGATGAGCTTGAATGTTGACCTTTAACTGTTTTTATTTTGGTTTTGCTTTGTTACTACTCTTCTCTATAGCCCTGCATTTTAAATCAAGCAAGAGAAATAAAACAAAAAAAAAAAAAAAAAAAAACAGAGGGAAAACCAGTTAAGCTGGGACAGGATGGTTTTATATTATGTATGAGTCTAAATGAGATATTTTTTTCTTTTGGGGGGGAAATGGATACTGTATTCTTTAAATGGATCTGTGGTGGTCAAAGACCATTAGGTAACTTTGGAAGATTCCGCAGGGACACCTGGGGCCAGACATTTCAGCCCCACTGGACTAAGTCCACTGTTTGTCTTTCTGCATGGAGAATTAATAAATGTATCAATCTTCTACCAGCTGCCCTGAGCCAGGGAGTATAAAGGAAACAGAGATGTGGGAAAGAAACTACACGCATGCGCCTTCCCCTTCCCCAGCCCCTGATCCTCACCTCTCTGTCTTGCACTTATTTTTCTTTCAGATTTTTTTTTCATATTATCCTGGCTTTTCCTCGTTATTAGTTGTGTCTCTTGGTGTTCCTGACTGCCTCGCTCTCTGTCTACATTAAGCTGATATCTCCCAACCTGGACAGCGGTGATAATTTAATGGAATTGGCGGCTTCTGCATACCTTCTGCTCAGAAGATCAGTCGGTGGCCTTCAAGTGTCAGATTTCATTAAATGATTTTTGTTTCAACGGGGGAAAAATATGAAATGGAAAGCTAAAGGAAACCAGCTCAGGAATCATGCATGGTGCCAGGAGCCCTGGAACACGGGATTCCAGGAGTCCTTTTACCGTTTCTGAACCGATAAGCTAATTAATTATTAAAACAGAAACAGTCCTAGGATACCAATGACCAAGGTTATAAATACAGCTCTTTTCAATTCCTCCTTTCTCTCTTACTTCAGTGTTCCCTCACGCCGCATCTAGGAGAGTTTAAGGCATCAATCAGGAAGTTTCCAAGTCACAGTGAGGAGTCAGAGTAGCTACAGGAACCTGATACAAATTCCATTATGAGAAAAAGTTAATAGAGTTTTTAATATTTTATGTTTTGCTTTATAGCAATTGGTTTAAATCTCCACTGTAGCAAAACTTAGAAACTTATATCTAGTGCCTCTGCTGTTCCTTCACCTTGTGTATGAACTGAACTTCTTCACAGCTTTGTTTACACCAGAGTTTATCAACCTGTGCGTAGTAACTCTCTTTGGCCAGCACCTATCAGATATCCTGCATATAATGTATTTACATCATAATTCATAACAGTCACAAAATTACAGTTATGTTATAGAATCGAAAATAACTTTATGGTTGGGGGTCAGTACAGCATGAGAAACTGTATTAAAGGGTTGTAACATTAGGAAGGTTAAGAACCACTGTTTTAGATCGTGGTAGTTGTTGGCTCTTCAGTCACTCAGAACACAAATGGATGGTAGGGTCCTCACAGAAACATGTCACACACAGGATTCAAGTTTTATACATTGATCGCTTATTATTAAAGTTTCGTTGTGTGGGTTTGCATTCTTAGAACCCAGGACCTTAAACTCTCCTTAGGGATCTGCTTTCCTTAAGCAAAGGTGAAAGCCACTGGTGTGGAAGAGCATGCTAGATCCAGACAGGAAGGAGAGAATAAGTTCATAGCAACAGCTGAATTGCCCTGCACCAGAAAATGCATAAGTATTCAGCTGTCTCTTCTAGGGAAAAACAAAAACAAACAAACAAAAACTCCCGATGTCATGGGTGCATCCTGAAACATCTGGGCTTATTAAAATGAGTAAGGGACCATGAAGTATAGGCACATGCTTTCAAATGTGGTTGAAATTACTGTGATAGAACACTAGAAGCCAATTTAACAGCTTCTCAAAAGAAAATAGATTGTCCATATGATCTCATGTACCACTCCTGGCCATTTATCAAAAGAACTCCACGTCAACACACCACTGAGTTTATTTCAGCACTAGTTATAATGGCTAGGTTATTGAACTAAATTAGTGTTTAGCTCCACATGGAACTAAAACTGGGGTCAAAGAAGAGAGGAGGGAAGGGTGATAGAGCCACACAGAAGAATATTTTCAGACATAAGAAAGAGCAAAATCATACGAGCAGTATTTGGGGAAACTGAGGAAACTAAAGTAGATAGGCCCAGTTTTAACAAGTTGGTCACCCTAAGGGGTCTTAAAAAGCTAGCCTTCTTCCTCAGTTCCTGTCCCTTTCTGCATTTCCTTCATAATTAACCGAACAAAATCTCTCTTCTGCACAACATCTCACTGCCATGATGTCCTGCCCAATGCATTGGCCCAGGTATCCATGGACTGAACCCTCTGGAAACATAAGCAAAACAAGTATCTTCTTCATCATCATCCCCTTCTCCCTCCTTCATCTTTTTCCCGCTCCTCACCTCCTCTTTCTCTTGTTCTTAACTTCCTTGAGTATTTTGCCACAGTGACCTAGCACATTCAAGCCTCCACTGACAGTACTGTGTATTTTTAAAGTATATGACAATCTACTTACAAGTTAGGATACAGTCCACTGTCTAAAGATACTATTCAGAGCCAAATGGGAAGCCTGGCTAGACCAACCTTACTTATATTTCGAGTTAGCAAATTTAAACTTTTATCATATCTCAAAAATGGACACCATATTTCTGGGTGACTACGTTTCCAAATCATTACTCCCCCAGTACTTGGAAAACATATTCCAGGTTGTAAAATGGAGTAGAGAAATGTTTAAAATGATTAGTCCCATTGGAGAAGTCCGCAGGGGAAGTTAGACTCCTTTTCATCCAGGTTAATGGTGTTATTTGTAAAATAATTTCTAGATGATTGCAGCAGGCCCCCAAACATACCTGTTGTGTGTTTATGAGTGGGTTATTGATATCAAATAATTTGCTCATGGAAGTTAATTAGGAATTGCAAAATTTTGTTACTCATAATGAGAGGATCACATGTGGAAGATCTCTGAGACCAAGGCCATGATTGGTTTTAAGCATTTACTTACATCAAAAGATTGTCACAACAGGAGTGTTAGATATCAGTCATGTTGTGTGATTTTGACAAAATCCCCATGCTTTCAGTGTTTGTGTCTGACAGCAGTTTTGAAACTTAGGAAGGGTGACTCAACAACAGTCTCCTTCCTCTTCTTGCTTGTGCAAAAGGAATAGCCCATTGATTTCATTAGAAACAAAAATCAAGACGGTTGAATGAGGGGCTTGGCCATAGTGCCTAAACCATGGCATCTGCATAGCAACCCTCCCTCCACAGTCGTTTTGTAACTTCTCTAAAGGATGGCTGAGTCCTATAGTTGGAAAAAAACCCGTGTGTAGTCAGAAGGGAAGGGAACCTTAAGACCACTTTGGTGAAAATGTTCAAACAAAAGTCGTTGCTTTGCCTACAAATACCTGAAGCTTAGTGATCCAAACTGAAGGGAAGTAGGCAAGGCTAGTTTCTTTCAATTCTGGGATTCGTTTGTAAAGCAAGGCAGTCCATAATTTGCTGAGAGCTATCACTACCTGATGGAAAATGAACAACATGGTCTGGTTCTGAGAATTCAAGAAACTGAACTGAGTCTGGTGCTGTGAACTAGGACAGATGGCGGGTACACCGGGTGGCTGGGTGGGGCTTTTAACACAGGAAACAGCAGCTCCTTGTCCCCAAATTGTCCCTGCTTAGAATCCAGGCTCCTTTTAGCATCCTTTTCTGAATCACATTCACCAGAGGCAGAGCATTGTCCTGTGGTCTGCACAGTGTCATGGGGAAGACTATCAAAACGAAGCCTCAGGAGATACCATAATGCCCTGCCACAGTGCACAAAGCATCCATCAACAGCCAAGACAGAGCTCTAAGAACTAGCACACACGGGAAGTAAGAGTGAGTCCTAACTTCCATTACAAGAAGGGATCTGAAAATGGTAAGAATTTGTCTTCTGAAAAAACACAGTTAAACTGTGCCTTATTTGAAACTCAAAGGACAGGTCTAACTACCTAGGTCCACTCAAGAGATAGAAAGTGCACAGAGATGGAAAGACATAAAGCTCATTTCACTACTTTTTACAAAGGTTTCTGTACATAATCTTATTTTATTAATCATTTAGATTCAGGAATTTTTTTGATACACAACTTTTTATTTGATAGTTTATATGGTTTTTTAAAGCAGCTATAGGAATATTTATTAATCTTCAGAAAAATGAAGGTTTCATATATTCCTTTTGTAAAATAGATAACAGAAATGTCTTTGTTGTTTGTATTATCAATAGTATTATTATTATTTTATTTTTGGATATTTATATACATTTCAAATGTTTTCAACTTTGGAAACTCCCTATTCCCTTTCCCCCCTTCCTGCCTCTATGAGGGTGCTCCCCCACCCACCCACCCACTCCTGTCTTCCCCTCCCTAGCATTCCCCTACACTGGGGCATCTAACACCCTCAGGCCAAAGGGCATCTCCTCCCACTGATGGCTAACAAGGCCATCTTTTTATTAAGGATTATTTTAACTGCCCACATGTATGAGATATAATGTGTTAGCCTGATACACATATATCATGTGGAAAGACCCACTTCAGGGTGCTTAGAGGTTCTTGCTGAAAATTAAGGAAGTGGATTTTAGAGTTTCTCACACATGAGAACCCTGTAAGAGGATACAGAGAAACATAGCATCGAGGCAGACGCACAGCAATGCAGGTCCCAATATTTGAGCAAGTATAGGTCTCAGCGTTCAAATATGCATAGACCCCATATGACTGTAGGACTTAAAGCAACATCTACTTCACATTGGCCCAGCCACTGTTCCTCATCTGTAAATTAAATATGTAGCCCATGCATTTCTGTATCCCAAACCTAAAATTAATTCCTAGAATAAGAATGTGATGACTCTAGCTGATTATCATGTTGAGTCTTTTATATTTCATCCAGTGGGGGGAGGCTGACAGTGCATTCATTGTTGATATATGCATATTTAATTCTCCTAAGTATTTAAGGACAATCATATCTGAAGATAATATGCAATTAAGCATATATTTAATGCAGAATATTATGGCAACTTTAATGTTGAACCTTCATTTTCTTTGGAAAATTCTTGTGATCCTATATGGCTAAGGAATATCTTAGTAGTACTTTCAGATTGATTGTAAGTCATCCCATGCTCTATCCACACTTACATAGATTGACTCACAGACTCCTCATGTCTATGAGGTCAATGCTATCCAGTTAATGTCTCTCTTATGCTTAGAAAACATACAGCCTTGTCCTCAGGGAAAACAATGTGTAGAAAATGTTTGATGTAATGTCATCTAAGTAACCATCACAAGCAAATTGTAGAGTTTAAAAGTGCCTGTGAAGGTTACAGTTTAAAAGTACATTGAGTGCCTACAGAAGGCGCCATCTTCTCCACTGTGAGTCTCCATGAAAGCATTTCTTCCTAGCCCCATACCAAACAAAGCAAACAAGGTGGGAATATCTACTGCACTCGGCTAATTACTGGGACAACTCTAAATGTTTGGATCATCAAGAGAAGCCTCACCTTTCTGGGCCATAAAATCAAAGACATCTAAGACCAGACTAGAGGCTTCGGGAGGAACATTAATGGAGCAATCACAGACAGAGGATGAAAAGATTCTAGAGTCTTAATTCACAAGCCCCGGAAAGGGTCATGGAAATGAAAGGCAATTGCCTCGACTTTCAGGTCTTTCTGGTCCAGGGCTCCCTCCGGCTGCCCTGTCTGCAGGCTTTCCAATACCCAGGGGCACTCATATTTTCTTTCTCTTTTGGCGTCTCATAGATTTAATGTTCCTCTGTTGAGGCACAGTGAGGTGATTTGCCAAATAACTCCTTTTGGCAAAAAGAATGTGCTGGGTTATTATTCTTAGTCCAAATGAGCCAGACTGACTGTCTACACTGTGGGAATATGCCAGATAATTACTTTAACCATGTCTTTCCCTTCAGCCATGTATGCATGGTCCTCACATTCTAGATAAACTTGCTTAAACCTCTCACTGAATAATTCCTGGCAAGTAGCCATGCACTCGGGATAATTTAATGTTCATCCTTGGTTTCTGCAGGGTGCCAGTGACAAAGGCAGGTTTTGTTTATACATAGGCTAAAAGGATTTTCTTCTCATCATCCCAACGAACACTCCAAAAACATGAAGCAAACAAGCCCTCTGCTAAAGAAAAGAGTTTTCCATTCCAAACTTTATACAGGAGTCACAGAGAACAGTGCTAAGGGAAAGTTGACATGGTTTAGCTTTGAAAAACAGAAAGACGCCCTAAGAGGGGATGGTGTGTTCTCCTTCCCCTGCCTGTCAAGTCAAGTGGTTGCTAAGTCAAGTGGTTAAATCATGGCTGACCCAGTACTGCTTTCCTTTGTGAAAATGAAGATTCAAGTTGCTTCCTTTTATCATGGGGAATAAATAACATCTTTGCGAGTGAATTGCTGTGTATTGCAACCCAACATCACAAGAGAAAGCTCCAGGGCCAAACACAGGAGGTGGGGACCCCTACCTGTGTTAGTTGCTTAAACCAGAATCAGAGAATTTGCACATCCTTCCTTTTCTTTACAAAAATAAAAGCAACATTATCTTCATATTTACCCCAATGAAATGTACATAAATTTATGTAGGAAAAATATTTATAAACTTCCTAAGATAAAAGTATCTTTTACATCAAATAACAGAAAATTATTTGGAACTGGTTCCAAAACTTGTATCCTTTCTTTTAATTTGTTTTTACTTAAATTTTTTTTTACATGTATGGATATTTTGCCTGCATGTATGTACATACACCATATGTGTGCCTGGAATTTATGGAAACCAGAACACGGCATTGGAACATTGAGTTAGGGTCAATTTTTTTGTGAAGCACCATGTGTGCTAGGAATTCCTAGTGTGTGCTAGGAATAGAACCCAGTTCCCCTGAAAGAGCAACCAGTGTTCTTTCTGAGACATGTCTCCAACCCCAAATTTTTGTATATTTCTCCAGAATAAAACACAAGACCCATAGCAAGGATGGGTTAAGATTCTGAGGAATATAAGAAAGGAGGTAGACTGCTCTAGAACCTGGAATCGAGATGAAAACAATCTTCCCGTTATTACACATTTTTCCTCGCAGTTCTGCAGAGGAAACTTGAGATCTCAGGGATAAGAGAGAAAAATGAAAGTCAGAAGTACTTTTCCTATTTGTAGTTAAAGCTGTGAAAGGCTGATTGTCTTGGATCCACAAGACTGTGACTGCCTGAGACTGGGTTGCCAATACGTGTGTGGAAGAAGACTAAGAACTTCAGACGTGATTTAACAACCTACCTTGTACATTTCCTGGAAAAGAATGGTAACCAAGCACTTTACATTCCTCATCACTCTCCTCATCCTGGGCTCACTGGCAGGCCACATTTCCCTGTGATCTTCTGTGACATGATAGAACACTGGGGTTGACAGAAATGTGAGAAGCAATATTAGTAGAGGCCAGATGGTTCATTAGATGGCTCAGTGGTTAAGAGCACTCCCTGTACTTGTAGATGACCATTGTTAGATTTCTAACACCTGCACCCTAGCTCTTAACCATTTTGTAACACCAGATCCAGGGGATCCAATGCCCTCTTCTCTCAATGCAGGCACCACACAGACATGCTGTGTGCATGTACATACAGACAAACATTTAAAAAGAAATCAATTAAGCCGGGCAGTGGTGGTGCATGCCTTTAATCCCAGCACTTGGGAGGCAGATGTAGGCAGATTTCTGAGTTCAAGACCAGCCTGGTCTATAGAGTGAGTTCCAGGACAGTGAAGGCTACACAGAGAAACCTTATCTCGAACCCCCCCCCCCCCCCCAAAAAAAGGAAATCAATTTCTGGGTTTTGGTGGAGAATGTTTTTTAAGGCAAAGATAAGTGGATCTCAGAGTTTGTGTCCAGCCTGGTCTACAGAGTGAGTTCCAGGACAATCAGGGCTACATAAAAACAAAACAAAAACAAATTAAAAAAAAAAAAAAAGAAGAAAAAGAAAAAAATAATAAGCTCATGGGTGCTTACTCAGCAAAATCACATGGGCCAAGATAGTTAAGTGAGAAATTGATGCCTTTTTTTAAACAGATATTGCTGAAAGTTTATTTGTAAAAACAACCTAGGACACTTGTCATCTGCAAATAGTGCGTAGGTAGGTGTGTCACAGCAGTCTGTCTTTATATTGGCAGGAGCCTTTTCTAAGTGGCCTTCATAGGTGCCTGGGTGCCTTTGGGAGCCTGAGGTGAAACTGTGGCGTCTGCCTTGGTTTGAACCTTGGTTTTTGTTTGGCAGAGCCTATGACCCTTGGCTATGTAGCTTCGAATCTGCTTCCCAAGCTTGTGGTGAGTAATGAAAGCAAGCCAGCTAGGTTTGCATCTAGGGCCATTTGGCATCTTGGGCTTCACATGGGCCATGGCCCTAATGGCCCTTGCACATGCGCTCACTGTCTTTGTGTTGCTGGTCTGCCTCTTCTCTGGACCTTTCTTGTGCTTCTTGGCAAAGCTCATGTTCCACAGACACTTGGAATCAACCCCCTTCTCCCTTAAGAGATTCATATCTTTGTGACTGGGGTTTCTTGATGCATTTCTGTGCCATTTGCAGGACTAGTTGTGTGTGGCGTGGTTTTTGGACTTTGCCTTGTCTGCATGGTAACCGGAGGCACCTGGGACCGGAAGAGACTGCCTTGAAATTGAACTTTGCCTTCTGATTCCTTCTAGATTCAAATTTATATTCGCCTATATGGTACTTAACTTTCAGACTGTTTCCCATCTCACCAAATGCATCATGGCGGGTCTGCTAGTTTTCCTTCCACCTATGCTCCTTAATAACCCATGGTGATTCCTCTGTAATTTAGTTCTTTCAGACATCTTTGAATCTATTATGCTTTGATGACTGGATTGTTAATCAATTTGGTATTAGGATAAGAGCAATATTGTCTCCGCAGACTTCTATGTGTAATTTGCAAAGAATTAAAAGTTTAGTTAGTCTTCCATTGTTTCAAGAGTGAGTGACATGTTGTAAGTGAGGACCAGCGGAACTAGGTGAACCTCAGAATTTCTGGATAGATTCAGGTCCATGTTTCTGAAGGACTTCTGCCAACACCAGGCAGGCAGTTTGTAAAGCCTCTCTCTCTCTCTTTCTCTCTTTCTCTCTCTCTCTCTCTCTCTCTCTCTCTCTCTCTCTCTCTCTCTCTCTCTGCTTTCGATCTGCAAACACCTTCTCCACACCAAACGTTAATAAGAAACTTAGGAAAAGGACTTCCCACGTACCTTTTCCTCCTTTAAATTTTGACAAGTTCTTTAGTTATGATGCCAGCCCTACCTGCTAAATTTTGGAAAAAAAATCATGTTACTACTTCTACATGAAGATACCTGAACCCAGCGGAGTATGGGACAGAAAGATATGAAATGGCTTTGTGTCTTTTGAGACTGATATTTGATCCTGTGCATTAGAATCATTTATAATTGTACAACAAGACAGACTTTTGGATTTCTTGGAAAACCATCCTGAATCTTACAAGGGTCTTTCTGCTTGTCTTTCAAAATAATAGGCATCTATTTTAAATTAATTTTTAAAATTCATTACATCGCCAGCACAATTTCATCCTTCCAGCCCATCCCAGTTACCTTTCCGTGTTCCTCTACCTTAATACCCACCTCGGATTGATAACGTGTATCTTTGATTATATTTGTTGTGTTTATGTATTTAATTGTGTGTGGGGTGGGTTTATGTACATATAAAATACACATAAACAGATTTTTGTAAGTCTGTTTTTGCTTGTTTGTGTTTACATGCTTTCAAGGATGATTGCATGCATCAGACAACCAATAAGTGTGCTCATCCATGAACGAAGCTTCTTCTTCCTTTCTGGCCATCAGCAGTTGCCTGTAGTTCATTGTCTTAAGAATGGGATGCTACAACAATTTTCCCCTTCCACGTGCAGAGATCAGGGATCAGCTCCAACAATCCACGAGCATCACAACTCTTGTCCCTCTGGGTCAGGGAACATTGAGGAGGAGGGAGTAGAGGGGTTCTAAAACCCCAGGGTGTCCACTATGAAACAGAATCTCCTAGTAATGGCTGCATAGATAAGTCTAGAATAATAGCAATAGCAATCCATTTAGTTTTTATCATCCACATATTATGTATTTATTTGACTGTTTTTTAATGAAAACTTTCTTTTTCATACAGCACATTCTGATTATGGTCTCCTCAACCCCGACAATTTGAGGACCCTCTCCACCTTCTCTCTCATCCAAACACAATGGTATCTTTGGAGATTGTTTGTCTCATAGTGTTTATTCATGACATTTATTTATTTATTTACTACTTTTGACTGTTTTCTTAATTGTTTACAAGAAAATTAGAACTGTCTCCACATTCTTCTTTCTAGGCAGGCACCATTTAAAATTTAAGATTACACTACCTATTCTTAAAACATTCATGTTACTTCCTTGTTATATTTCCCTTGAATGGCAACCCATGAATAAGCATGTTTTACCCACATGTGTTTATTATTTTAGTTAAACCAAAGGCACAGAAAATTGGATATGCACCGTTCCAGGTTTTCAGGGAATCCTGAGGTGACTTCTTTGCACTCCTTGTTGATGAGCTTCGAATCCATCTTTCACATTAAATCTTTTTTTTTTTTTTTCATGTTTTCAAAGCCAAACCCATCTCTATGTGGTACCTCTTGGAGAGTCACACCAGAATTTCAAAAAAAGCCAATAGATTATAGTTTGTTTGTAATCAGCAAATACGTCCTTGTTCCATACAGCTGCCTTTACATCAAAGCCAAAAAGATGGCTTCTATCAAAAGTTTCTATCAAAAGTGGAGAAAAAACCAGATGTTCTGGCTCTCTTTGTAACTTGTGAATAAGTGAATAAAGTAGTGTGTGTGTGTGTGTGTGTGTGTGTGTCCATGTCAGTACACACATATGTGCATGTTCAAAGAGATACCAGAAGTATTGTTACCCAGGCGCTACCCCTCCCTCCATATTTTGAGACCTGGATTCACCAAGTAAGCTAGGTTAGTTAGCCAGCAAACCCACAGGAATCCACTTGTCAATGTTACTACAAGCTTGTACTACCACAACCATCTTTTTTATAAACATGTGGGTTCTAGGCATTGAATTTGGGTCTTCTTGCTTTCACTGAAGCATGTTACCAACTAAGCTGTCTTCCTAGTGTCAGGCTTTTACTTTTAAGTTTTAGAGACGTGCTCAACAATCGTTGACTTGGTGATGTCAGATTATTGTATCCTTTCAAGTGTTAGTCGACTCTTCCAAAAGAAAGTCGTAGACATCTATGTTCCATTCCAAACCTGAGAGATTTAGCTGTAAACACGAGTCTGCTTTCTTATCTCTTCATTTTCTTCTAAGTTCTACTCTCGCCATCTTCCAAACTAGATTTCTTATTGGTGTGTGCTCAAGACAAAGTTTTCAAGGTAAACCTCCAATAGGATAAAGATTCAAATTGTGTATGTGTGTGTGTGTGTGTTCTTTTTAAACACTTGTGCCAAATTTAAAATGTAAATTCAGGGTTATTTACCAAATATAGAATAGAGGTACTGACTCCACTTATACAATTCTGACTAAAAATGATTTTTCTAAATTACCTGAATAATTTTTCTCATAAAAACAATTTGTGTAACACATAAAATTATACATATATCTCATCCATTAATATTGCATACTATAAGAAAATAACATGAAAGTTTCTAAACATAAAGAACAAATTAAGAAATAAATGCTTCTCTATCACTAAAAATTGTTCTCACATTGATAATATTTGGGGGGAAGATTTCATTTTTCCTACACTGATAACATTTTTTGGGGAGGTTGAGATGTTCATTTTCAAAAGTTTATTTTTCAGTAAATTAGAGAAACTATTTCTGGAGTGTTTGAATTATAGTTTAAGTTCTGGAACCACTAAGTATTTTATGCATTTCAAATATTCCCTTGGTTGTGATTTTTGTGGATTTTTGGAAAATACAACCTGTTTCCAAATGACTGAAAACTGCATGCTTCCAAGTTCTTCACTTTTGACTTTCTTGTGTCTTGTCCTTTAAATAAGCTACATTCTGCTAATGCTTGACAGTGAATTTTGTTACATGTCAGATACATTTATTTAATTGTCAGATGCAAATGCATGTTCCGGCATTGAGAAGTGGCTATATCAATCTGAGTTAGCTGCTAGGTGAAGTGTCTCAGAGGACAGCCATGCTAGTTTCCTGTCTGCAAACATAACAGAATATGATTAATAGTGTCAGGAATTGGTGCTTGCCCATGGGATGGGTCTCTAGCCAGGCCAGTTATTGCTTGGCTATTCTCTCAGTCTCTGCTCCATCCCCTGTCCCTGCATTTCTTGTAGACAGGATATACTTTGAGTCAAAAATTTGTGGGCGATTTGGTGTCCCTATCGCTCCACTGGGATTCCTGCCAGGCTACAGGAGGTGGTGGCCCCTTCAGGTTTCATATCCCCAGTGGTGTGAGTCTCAGCTAAGTTCACCCCCATTGATTCTTGGGAACCTCCCCTATCCCAAATCTCTCAGTAAAACATTAGGTGGGGATTGGTGACTAATGGAAGAGTTGGGAGAAGGACTGATAGCCCCAAATGGGATATGAACTCCATAGGAAGACCAACATAGTCAACCAATCTGGACCTTTTGGGGATCTCAGAGACTGAACCACCAACTAAAGAACATACCCAGGCTGGACATAGCCTCCTCCGCCACATATGTAGCAGAAGTGCAACTTGGTCTTCATATGGGTCTCGAACAACTGGAACGGAGCCTATCCCTAAAACTGTTGAGTGTATGTGGGATATAGTCTTCTAGCTGGGATGCCGTACCTGGCCTCAGTGGGGGAGGATGTGCCTAGCCCTGCAGAGACTTGATGTGCCAGAGCTAGGGGGATATTCAGGGGGATCTCTACCCTCTCAGAGGATAAGGGAAGAGGGGGAAGGGATTGTGGGAGGGGTTCCTGGGAAAGGGGACAGCAATCTGGATGTAAAATGAACAAATATAAATAGATTAAATAAATAAATAAAGGAAAAGAAAAGAAGTGGCTGCAATATACTTCCTTAGAGTTCATACAGAAGCTGAAATAATTCTATTTTAAGTAGCAGCTTTCTGCTCATGTCGTTGGAAACAGAACTGGACAGGAGAATATGTTTGACTCCATGTCAGTAGTTTACCATCTACAACAGAGTTTAACTTAAGACTTATTTAAAGGGTAGAGGGAAATTAAATTACCAGTTACATATTCCACCAATACAGTTGGACAGTTAGTATAGTTGGACATATTGCATGGGCTTCAGGGTCAGAACATTCTCCAGTCAAGCGTAGACTATCAGCTCTTGCAGCTGTACCATGCTATTTTATTATTTTTCATAGATAAATTTCTGATGCTATCCTTTTTTACGGTGAAAACAATGATTAGTATTGCTGTACATTGTCAATGAAAAGCCAGTGAACAAAAGAGTAATTCCCAATGGAAGAATGAGAATCCATTCATAGGATATTTGTCAATCTCTGGAGATAGTTTTGGTTGCCACAGCTAGAAAGTAAGAACAGAAACTATTGCCCTCATAAACACAGTTTCTAGCATTTGCTGACAAACACCTGCAGTGCACAAGAGAGCTCTGACAATTGTCAATTCTCTGGCAATATGTGTGAACAGGGTTAAGTCTGTCAACTTTCCAAAATCGATTCAATTAAAAAGTCCTGATGACAAAAATTCACTCTTGTTTCCCAGAAGAAAAGTTAAAGTATATAATTATATCCATGTCGGGTTATTAACACAAATATTTGCCTCATAAAAATGATATCGAGGCATTTTGTCTAACCACCCTATATGATAAGTGATATTCATTAAATATCAATATATATATATATATAATGTGCATTATTAAATTATGTATGTGATATGTGTGTGTGTTTGTATGTAAATTGTACATATATGGTACAAACAAAATGCTATAAATCTAGAGGTGTTTTGATTGTACTGTGTGTATGTGATAGGAGTGCATGTGTATACATATCTTTAGACGTGTTTGTGTGAATGTGCATATACTTTCGTGCACACATGGGTGAAGACTTAAACCTCTCAAGAATGCATACTGAAGAAGGGTCTCTTCCTTGAACTTAGAGTTCAGTGACCTACTCAGTATACTTTTAACTACCAACAGAAGTATAAGCAATGAATGATAGTATTTTAAATTGCAATAACTGCTTTGCTATTGAAGATTATTCACCTGGAGTTTTTGTATTAAGGTGTTTATTCAATCATCAAATAAGATGATAACAAAAATCATAAACATTTATCATCAGTATATCTGTAGAGACCATCCACAAATCAATTCCTCTGTTTTATTTTGTGACCTAACTGCATGCATGTTCTCCATAAGTCATGATCCTCCCAACACTGTAAATGCCCCACAAAGACTTTCTTCCATATTAAATTAAATTAAATTAAATTCAAAACCTATAATATAATGAAACCAGTCTTTGGATAGTTGGAGAATAAAAATAGTTAATTGTGATACATAGTTAGTAATCAAATTTTTAAAAACTATTATCTAATGTGGAATAAAGATTTAATACACAAAATCCATGTCATGGTTCACAAATTCAATGGTTACTAGTTGAATGTCACCATATTCACCACCATCACCACCACCACCACCATCACCAGGATTCTTGTCCTCAGAAGTCACAAAAGTAGACTTATCATTTTCATCTGCTTGAGTTCATTGAAACTTAGGCTAAATTTCATGCTGTCTTTTATCATCTTATCTATTTTCTTTCCTTTTATTAGTTTCTTTGTCAATCCATTCAACAAATATTTCTGAGCATGGTACTGGGTGCTGGAATACGATAAGATAACAGAAATCAGATTCAGTTTCTGCTCTACAGTAGCGTTCCTTCCCTCAGGGAGAGTTGACATCACTAAAGGATGGTGATTATAGATAATTATAAAATTGTTTAGGAGGTGGAGTCTAGTGATGTGGAGTCAGGAGTAAATACTTTCATGAGAAAGCTATCCATGCTGGGTGCTACAGATGAAATGAGAATTAAGAGGTAGAGAGAAAACATACCTTGAGTGATGTGGAATGACATACAATCCACCTCAATGACGACGGAAACAGGGCAATTGCTAGCAAACTTCCAAAGGCCAATAAGGTTACCATCTAGAGGGTGCATAGTGCACAGTAGCCATGTTCACAGAGCTTATGTACTTGTCCCAAAACTTTAAATATGGCGATTATTTAGAATTCAAAAATTGTGTGAGGTCCATTCCCCCCAACTTCGGTAGATGAATATACCCCAGCTCAGAGGAAGAAAAAATGTGTACAGGACACAATGTGTAGTCAGCAAGGATAGAGTCTAAATTGACACAATTGTGTATCTTATTCTCCTCGTACTAAAACAGCCAAGAGCTTAGCCTGGATCAAACCACAGGTGGATCTGATGGTGATTTTTTTTTTGTCCTTAGTTTAAGTGCAATGAAGAACACTGGAGAATGAATTTTAACTTCTTGGCCAGAAGTTGACAAGTTCTGATTCATGCTTAACAACAACAAAACAAAACAAACATAGCCTTCAATTTTCCTCCCTACGCTAATGACTAAAAAAGATTGCCAAAGTGATTGGGGAATGTTGTGACAGTAGCCATGGTGACAGTAGCCATGTACCATGTAACTGCATAGTGGTTTGTTCACATCCTGATTCATCTGTAAACTAAATGCTGAGCTTTTATGAGTGTTAGTGAAAAAAAAAAACTCTTTCTACACTTATTACTTAAAACCCACTTGGCTGATAATTAACTGGCCCATTTTGTTGGGCTTGAGACTAAGCAATCTGTATGTATCAATTATAGATTTTTGCTATCAGCACACCACCCTCCACACTGCCAAAAAAGCAACAGTAAACCTTCTTTCCTAGATGTTTTAAATTATATTTATAATTATCTCAATAAATATTGACTCTTGGATTTGAGACAAATTTCACTCTATAGCTTTGACTGGCATGGAACTTGCTATATAGATTATACCAAATCTGTACCCACCAGCACCTGCCTCCTGAACGCTGGGATTAAATGCACGTACCACCATGCATGTCCTCACTGATTTTTTTTTTTTTTGCACTTTCTTATATAAAAGCTGAAGGTTTGTATGAGTGTATGTTTTGTTTGTTTGGTTGGTTGGTTTTTGAGACAAGGTTTCTCTGTGTAGCCCTGGCTGTCCTGGAACTCACTCTGTAGACCAGGCTGGTCTCGAACTCAGAAATCCACCTGCCTCTGCCTCCCGAGTGTTGCGATTAAAGGCGTGTGCCACCACTGCCCGGTAGTATGAATGTATGTAAATAAGGCACTAAAAATACAATGAAGTGGCTTTGTTGTTCTAAATGACAATCTGAAAAACTAATTGTAAACAGTTGCTGTGCTTAGCTACCCCTATTTTATAAAGGAGAAGAAGAGCTGAAATATCAAGCATAGAGACAAATGAGGACATTTCTCCTCTGGAAATGATGGAGCCAACATTTATCCCAGGCACCTGCCACCATGAGAATGATGCTCAAGGCAAAGTGTACTCAAAAGTCAATCACTCACCCAAAAGGGATGAAATGCACCAAAGCAATCCTTGTATTTCCTATCAATTACAACCGTGTTTTTAATTTTTTTTATTTTAGGCATATTGGCATTCGGTTTGCATCGATGTTTGTGTACCACATGGATACCATGGTCACTGAAGCCAAACAAGAGCACTGAACCCTCTGAATCTGGAGATATGATGGTTATGAGCTGTCTTGGGGTGCTTGGAATCAAACCTGGTTAGTAGTCTTCAGTGCTCTTAACCACTGAACCATCTCTCCAGCTCTCCAAAAATGTGATACATGTGTGTTTATAATTAATCTTTTCTTTCTTTTCAAAGAGCAGCTTTGGAGCACACAGAAATCCTAGGACACAGTAAGATGACAGAAGACTAACAATGTTTCTAAAACATAAAAGATGTATATAACAAACCTAGTAGTACCTAAATCAGACCTCAATGAATGAGCACACGTGTATGCTCCTTGCTTTCAGAGCATGCTGTTATAAACAGCGGTGGTGTTCCCAGAGTTCATCCTCATAAAAATTTGGAATCGCTTCAAACAAAAAATATCTAGAGAAAATGACATCTGAACCAGTCACTCAAAAAACAAAACCAAAAACAACCTTTCAAATCTTTGAAATTCAACCTTTGAAGTACATGCCTAGAAAACTCATTTTCCATCCTCTTCTTGTTCAGGAAATCACTTAAAATTTGCTAGATTTATTCCGTGTATCTGAAACAAAATACTATTTCTTACATTGAATTTGTTTGAAGGATTTTTAAAAAATCATTTGTCACCATTTGTAAGTAAAATAAAATATAAAGGGCTTTCATACCAAAAATATTTTTTCTGGTGTTACTTAGAACAAGACTCTGAATTAAGCAATTCAAACAAAATAAATTCCTTTTCACATTTATTAATTATTCATTCTGCTTAGACCTCTTTTAGAGCCATAAAGACTGAATTGAAGTTTCCCAAACTTGCTATAAATTTAAAATACAAAGAATCCCTCTTTATAAAATAGAACAGTATTGATTGCTTAGAATAATTCTTTGCATCAGAAAAATAATCAAAAAAATATTTCCTCTTTTAAAATGGGAAAAAGTATAGGATTTCAAAGTATAATATCCATATATTTGTGATATGTCCTATTAATCAAAGTTAAGAACTAAATGATAAATAAATCCTGAACTTCTTACCCAAGACTTTAAATAGTACTTGAGTTATTGGGAAAGCTTTTACAACCTTGTACCAATATTCAAAACCTATAGGCAGAAACTGGAAGAAAAATATTAATGGTATTGTTCTGCTGGAGGACGGACACATAATTTTAGGGACAGTGGTCACTGGGCCCTTGCCCATGGTAACACAGAAAGCTCTAATTAGACTCAATAGGTTATTTAAAAACAACATGAAATTGGGAGAGGACTGCACCCTGGTTGGGGGAGATTCTGGGAAAAGTTGGGGAAATATGCATGTATATGTTTACATGTGTACCTGTGTACATGTGTGTATGTGTACATGTGTGTATGTGTACATGTGTGTATGTGT
>JADRCH010000304.1:260310-283315 GCA_019843965.1 Rhynchomys soricoides | reverse complement strand
CATGTGTGTATGTGTACATGTGTGTATGTGTACATGTGTGTATGTGTGTATGTGTACATGTGTACCTGTGTACACGTGTACCTGTGTACATGTGTGTATGTGTACATGTGTACCTGTGTACATGTGTGTATGTGTACATGTGTACATGTGTGTATATGCATATATGTATATATGTAACTCAGGTCTTTATGGTAGATTTTTTGTAAAGCTGATGGAATTGTGATCTTGTTACCGTAAAGATGGCCTGGTCCCATCTACAGCAGCTTTGGATTGAGATAATGTGATGTTCGCAGATTTGAACAGGCAATTAATGCCTGCTGAGAGGGAGAGTCAGTCATCTAGAGGAAGAAGGCTCCCAGTAGGTTACTCAATCTCAAGAGAGCCGCTTTAAGCAAATACACATATTAGCAATGTTACATGGACCCAGCAGGATGTATTTATATGCATATACATGTATTCATATATGGAACAATAATTTAAGTGTCATAAATTTAAGTGGGAGTGATAGAGAAGAGTTAGAGGTGGAAGGCAGAGGGTTGAAAACGATTAATACAGTTTTTGTGCATGGAATTCTCAAATAAACAAACAAATGCATACGTATTTTATATGTATTCTGCAAATACAAAATGTTATATAATTGAGAACGTAGATAACTCAAAGATAAAGATAATTTGTTTATGTTTTTACAGTCCAGTCGTTACTTCCCTCTCAGTCCCTCATCCCACTCCTCCTCCCACTCCCCCCCCCTCCCACTGGCCCCCTTCCCGCCAGGCCTCCCCACTCCCCAGAGCCTCAAATCTCTCAAGAGTTAGGTGTGTCTTCTCCCACTGAGGCCAGACCTGAGGTAATTTGTTCTTACTGTGGATCTGGGCTCCACTACCAGAACCCACATGGCGACTCACCAACTCCAGCTCCAGGAGATCTGGCGCCCTCTTCTGGTCTCCATGGGTACCAGGCATGCGTATGATGCATAGATATACATGCAAACAAAACACACATACATATAAAAATAAATAAATAAAGATCTAACTCTCACATAAAATGGGAGATTTAAATGTTAAGGAAGAAGGAGGAGGAGGAGGAGGAGGAGGAGGAGGAGGAGGAGGAGGAGGAGGAGGAGAAGAGGAAGAAGATGAAGATTCAACAGTCAGGGAAGGAGAGTTTTAACTCTTATTTACGCTTATTTGTATTTTGCTTACTTTGTATTCTGTATCTCGACCTCTTGCAACACCATATTCCTGGGTGAAAAGATGTTGGGATATGACTCTTAGCTCTGCTTTATTCTTTTTTTTTTTTTTTTTGGTTTTTCAAGACTGGGTTTCTCTGTGTAGCCCTGGCTGTCCTGGAACTCACTCTGTAGACCAGGCTGGCCTCGAACTCAGAAATCCGCCTGCCTCTGCCTCCCAAGTGCTGGGATTAAAGGCGTGCACGCCACCGCTGCCCGGCTTTCTGCTTTATTCTTAAACCCTGTTCTACAGACCTATCACTTGGCCTTTTGAAGAGTTCTCAGATCCGTGTACACCCCTCTGTTTCTATCACTGCTGTCTCTTTGTTGCCTCCCTCATCTTCAACCTTCAGTATTTAACAAAACATCTCAGATGGGTTCCCTGCCAGCACTAATATCTTCTCTTCCCTGTCATCACAACAGCAACCCAAGGACTCACTCCTCCACGTAACCATGGTCTCTTGTGTCTCCACCATTCTGATGTAATATCCCTTGTTTTAAAATAAGTTTAAAAACAAAAACAAAAACAAAAACAAAAAACACAAATTCATTAGCAGGTTGTAGAAATCCTCATTCATTGAGTGATGGTTGCTTTATTTTTAATCTCTGGTTCTTTTATTGTTCTGTAGGTATTTCTCAGACAAAGGAAGAAGAATTGAAGTAGAAGCTCCAAATCCTAAATCTGTTATATCTTAGATTCATTTGTGACCTCTACTGTTTCAGATACTGCTTCTCTATGCATAAGTTTTAAACTGTTTCACATACCACACACCAAGACACCTTGCTCATGTATATTTAAGGCATTAGTTTCTTATCAAATGCAGTCAGCACCAAGTTACAACTTCCAGATAAGAGATCAAGGAGAGGGCCTTGCAGAAATCATTGGCTTAAAAATGTGAAGAACACAGCCTCACATTTCATTATTAATCAAATCCATTCACATGCCACTAATATTCTCTAGTCTCTTATTATAACTGGTATTAATTTTGCCTCTGGGAGGTTAGGAATTCCACAGAATCCTGTTGACCACAGTTCCTAGGGAGAATCTGAAAACACACATATTCCATGCAGCTTGTGATGTGAGGAAAGTCTTGCAGCGTTCAAATACTTTATGAAATTAAATATTATCTTAAGAAATCCTAATTAAACTAATCTTCTTCTCTATCTTTGTTTTCATTCTGTGACTTCATTCCAGGCTGGCTCACATGTGACTCAGAGCACATTGGCTTAATATTAAATGGAAATCCATTAAAGCCCCCCCCAAACAACCTCTTATTTACCTTTTAAACTCTGTAAAGACGGAGTCTGCTCTCTAGTGTGACATCATACTGGTTCAGGGTACTTATTTTGCTCCTTCATGGCACTAATTCCTCTCAGTGGGCAAAGATTACAAACCAGATGTCAAAATAGGTTATCTCCATGCATTCTGACTCCAGGATGTTGGAACCAAGAAGCACCTCAATGTTTCTGGAAGATTTTTAAATGTATTAATTATGGATTTGTTTTGTAGCTCATAACAAAGTGTGCAACCTTAAATGGCAAGGCCACCAAATTTCAGAGATGACTAAAATTCCGCTCTTTGGGGACACATTGATAGGTGAACGCATTAATCACAGCACCAAGAGAGTTTCACAGCCACACATGCAGATCATTTCAAGAATACTATTTTTTCCACATATGAAAGTTGTTTGTTACTACATTTCACAAAATGATACTTATTTTTTCCCCTGAATATTCAATGTAACCTAAAATC
Organism: Rhynchomys soricoides; assembly: GCA_019843965.1. Classification (NCBI taxonomy): domain Eukaryota; kingdom Metazoa; phylum Chordata; class Mammalia; order Rodentia; family Muridae; genus Rhynchomys; species Rhynchomys soricoides. The sequence goes on along the minus strand of JADRCH010000304.1, from coordinate 280,337 downwards.
CAGGTCTTAACAGACTGGATACAAACTGTTCGATTTAGAATGTTTAATCTTTGTCCCTGCCTCCTACCCACACACACACTTAACATTGTTTCTACATGTGAAAGCAAGAGCGTTTCGAAGGAACTCCTTATTACCTCCATTCCTAAAGTGCTGGGATTACAAACATGGGTCATCACAGGTTTATGCAGTGCTAGGGATCAAACTCAGGACCCCAAATATATTAGGCAAAACTTGGTCAACTAAGCCCCATGACTAACCCCCACTACTTCTAAATACCCTGTGTACTTTGGTTCCACCCTCTCCCTAAGAAATACTGCTTTCATTAGTCAGTCAGTTCCTAGCAACAAACAATTGGCATTGTTACAGTTTTGCTGTAGTATTCATTATTACCTCTTATTTTTAATTTAATACAAGATAACATCATACCTTCTACAGTGAACCTTCCTGCCACTTGTAGTTGTTCAGTTGTTAAATTTTAAAGAGATTTTTTTTTTTTTGCAGCAGATCCATATTTATGTGAACCCATGGGGTTCTTCAATGGAAAATAGCTTTCTGGGGTTGCAAGAGGCTTTCTTCCTTTAAGTTTTATTTTATTTGTATTGCTGTGAGGATGTAGCACTTATGTGAGATTCTGTGCACCTGAGTTCAGTTGCTCCACACTGAAGAAGAGGGCAGCAGAAGCTATGTAGCTGGCATTACAGGCATGTGAGCAACCTGACATGGGTGCTGGGAACCACACCCAGGTCTTCCACCAGAGCCATGCATGCTGAAAACCACTGAGCCATCTATCCATCCTCAGGAATGTTTTCTTCTTGTGTCTAGTTAATAATATCTCAATGCATGTGGTGTATGTGTAGGTGAAAATCTGTGAAGCAGAAACCAGAAAAATACCCTTTTCTATCACTCTATTCTTTATTTCAAGTTTTCACTCAAATATCTGGTAAAACTCATTGTTTTTTCAGGATACCATGTTAATTTACATCAGTCTTTCAAGAGGCACATGCTGTCTAAAGAGACAGGTTTGTTAGAAATGATTTAAAGGCAAAGTATTTTTAACCTTTAAAGGAATTAAAAGCAAATACTTAGGTAAGCAGGGCCAATTGATTAATAAAGCACATAATAGATGTTTAATGTCTTGCTAGTTCAAGAGAACACAAAGATAGATAAGACAATTTAGGGTTTCAGTTAATGTTCAACAGAGAAGTAGAGACAGATGCCCATCATTTTTGAAATCTATTAATAAATTGAAGCTTTCTGAAGAACCCTTTCCAGATATTTCATCCTGGTAGCAACACTAGTAGAATAAATATGTAATAAAAACTATATTCTCTTATGTTCATTGGTATATTTGCCATATTCTAATAATATTTTATATATATATTATATATATATATATATAAAATATTTGTTAGTTTATTTGATTTATTCTTTAATCATTTTTTATAAACCAGTCTTTATACCCCTCCGGGTCTACCTTCTGACTGTTTCTCACCCCATACCTCTTCCACCCTGACACTATCTCCAAGAGGATGTCACCATGGCCCCATCTCCACCCCACCAGACCTTCCCACTCACTGGGGCCTCAAATATCTTGAGGGTTAGGTGCATCTTCTCTCCCTGAGACCTGCCCAGGCAGCCCTCTGCTGTATATGTGTTGGGATCCTCATATCAGCTGGTGTAAGCTGGCTGTTTGGTGGCTCTTGGACTGAGAGATCTTGGTGGTCCAGATTAGTTGAGACTTCTGGTTTTCCTATGGGGTCACCCTCCTCCTCAGCTTCCTCCAGCATCTCCTTAATTCAACCACAGGGGTCCCTGGCTTCAGTCTATTGGTTGAGCGTAAATATCTGCATCGACTCTTTCAGATGCTTGTTGGGCCTCTTGGAGGGCAGCCATGCTAGGCTCTGTCTGTAAGCACACCATATCATCAGTAATAGTGTCAGGCCTTATGGCCTCCTCTTGAGCTGGATCCCAATTTGGGCTGGTCAGTGGACCTCCTTACCCTCAGGCTCTTCTCCATTTTTGTCCCTGTAGTTCTTTCAGACAGGAACAATTCTGGGTCAGAGTTTTTGACTGTAGGATGGCAATACCATCCCTCCACTTAGGCATATACCCAAAAGATGTCCTACCATGCCACAGGGACATGAGTTCCACTGTGTTCGTAGTGGCCTTATTTGTGATATCCAGAAGCTGGAAAAAACCCAGATGTCTCATAACACAAGAAAAGATACAGAAAATGTGGCTTATTTACACAATGGAATACTACTCAGAAATATCCTGAGTGACGTAACTCATTCCCAAAAGGACATGAATGGTATGTACTCACTAATAAGTGGATATTAGCCAAAAAATGTACCAAATACCCAAGATACAATCCATAGAACTCAAGAAGGTTAACAAGCCGAAGAGCCCAAGTGAGGATGCCTCAATCCCACTTGGGAGGGAGAAGAAGGCAATCACAGGTGGGAAGGACTTGGATGGAGAAAGAGGTAGGGAGGGGAAGGGGGACATGATCAGGTATTGGGTGCTTTATGTATATGTTATGGTTGTTAGTTTGGTGTTTTTCTGGTATTCCTAAAAGTGGGACTAACTATATCTCTAATACTTTTGCCTGTTCTTGGAGATCTTTACTCTTATTGGATTGCCTTAATCAGCCTCAAAATGAGGGCTTTTGTCTCATCTTACTGTATCTTCTTTTATCCTGTTTGGCTGTTGTCACCTGCAGGCATGCTCTATTCTAAAAAGGAAGTGAAGCAAAGTGAATTTGGGAGAGAAGAGAGGTGTGAAGGGAAATGAAACTATGGTCAGAATGTATTGTATGAGTGAAGAATCTATTTTCAGCAAAAAGTAAAAGAAAGCAAATACAAAATAAAATTGTAATTACTGTAAAAAATAATCATTCAACTTTATTAACTAGGTGATCAACTAAAAGACTTGCCCCTTGATGGGTATGTGAAGGCATTCCTGGATGTGTATCCTCTCTAAAAGTTGCCAGCCCCTTTCAACACTGAGCCAGATATGAAAAGGCTTGAGAGATAAGCAACATTGCTTTGGTCTACCCACCTTTGCTTCTTGTTTGTGAGTGCATCTACCTGGTTGCTGCTGCTGTTGCTGTTGCTATTGTTATTGTTGTTACCATCTTTCACTGGCATGGTATCTCAGATTCTCAGGCATTCTAATGGACACTGAAGACCTGTGTCTGTCCAGGAAGACTGCCATGACCTGGGTTCTAGATTGGATTCCTGAGGCATTTGGCATAAGCAGCAACTGGGTTGTCAACCTCTTCAGCATTCAGACAGCTATGTTAGGGCTACCCAACCTATATCATGTGACACTGTCTAATATTTACCTTTGAAACCTATGTCCATTCTGTTGGTTCTGTTCCTCTAGAGAACCCAGACTAGCACTTCATTACATCTACATCCTAGTTTTGTTCTATTCCTCTCATTTTTTTCACTTACTACAATGCTAATTAAACATTAATTGTACAAATAATTATTCATGTCTGGCTTCCTTGCCAAATTATAAATTCCATAGTTTTTCAGCTCATGACCTATTCATCCTTAAATGTCTAGAAACTGCAGTACGATGTATATTTTAAGGGTCTTAATTTATTCTTGACCAGAGGCATTTATGTCGGAATACAACTGAGCCAGCTGATAATTCGCCATTTGTCTGGCCCTAAGCTATTCAGCAAATGATTTTTTCACAAACGAATGAAGACCTTTTAGCATCAGTTATGATTTCAGAGCAAGATTTACTACTGCCCGGGCTGTGCAGTCAAGTGGGTGAAAAATGAGATCTGAAGAGGAGTTCATACAGGTTTCTTCCTCATGCTGTTTTCTATAATGATTCCACCATGGACCCTGGCTTATTTGTGGCACAAGCAAGTGATGCTTCTGTTGACACCATTTTGTGGTAACCTATTTTTCATAATCATTCATTTTCATCTCTAGGAAATTATTTTTTCTTACAACTGAAGCCATGAGTGAGTATTTTGAGTTCAGAATACGAAGGCTTTTCTCTAATATTGATGTGTCTGGAATCAGACGGACTAGGAGACACTCTGCCCACAACCTTGTGTATGGTCTTGAATGAGTTCTATATATTCCGTATCCCTTGTCCTCCGACTCATAGACTGACGTTACTCTCAGTCTCATTGGATAGTTATGGGTTGTGCACAAATGAATCAGCTAACGTAATAACATTGGTTAACATTTATTATCACTGAAGGCAAGTCAATGACCATGAATTTTATGTGTATATGGAAATAAAAATCCAACTCAAGAGAATGCATGCATATAAACTGTTGATCTGTATTGCTGTATCTGTCTCCATGGTGCTAGGCATATGTCTATAAGGTAAGATATCAGTCCTTGGTCTAATGTGAAAGATTATTCACTCTGGGAACTCAAGCCCTACATTATTCATACCGTTCCACATGCAGCTAGATTTATGTGTCAGGAAAAACACACAAATGGAATCCGATTTACTTGCAGGAGTTCCTGGAACACTTGATTTATGTTTGAGTAAATAAAGACGTATGTCTTAATAGGCATTGGCTTCCTTCTCTTTAGAAACTGAAGGTGCTTTGGTTTCTTTCCTTGGCAAGCCTCTGGTTCTGAAATTTGCAAGAGATACAGTCTCACCTTAGATGCTTTCCCTTTACAGCTGTGTTTTGTATTTGGTATTTCCAACACTGGGATGATGTAAAATCTACAGCCCTAGATTACCTCCAAAGGATTAAGCCTTCTCACTTTAGATACACATTATATAAACACAATATGGTTTATAGATGCAAAATTGGAGCTAACAATCCATCAAGTAACCTAGCATTTTGACTATAAATACCTTCTCACATCTCCTTGGCCAGTAGATGTTTAACACTGTCACTAAACCTTCTTCAAGGACTTCTTAAACTGGCTTGAGTACCACCATTCATTTGTTTTACATGGATATTTCAAACATAAATAAAGATAATAAATAATTTTGTCTCTTCTAGTCTCCTTATCTGTCTCTTTTTCTTTTTTCCTCTTTTTTGGAAGTTGGGGGTTGATGTCTCATGTAGTTCAAACTAGCCTAAATCTTCACTATGTATCCAAGGATGACTTTAACATTCCGGTCTTCCTGCCAGGCAGTGGTGGTGCATGCCTTTAATCCCAGCACTTGGAAGGTAGAGGCAGGTGGATTTCTGAGTTTGAGGCCAGCCTGGTCTACAGAGTGAGTTCCAGAACAGCCAGGGCTACTCAGAGAAACCCTGTCTTGAAACCCCTCCTCCACAAAACACACACACAAAAACAAACAAACAATCAAAAACAAAAATAAAAAATAAACCAAAAACATTCCAGTCTTCCAATCACTATCTCCCAGGAGCTGGGTGGATAGGTATACACCATATCTGGTTTTGTGGATTGCTACCATGGACCATTTAGTACAAAGAAATATTTACTTGGTTATTTCTGCTACTGAGTCCTTTGTGTTGTTTTGTCCTATGACATTCACATGCCATCAACATTAATCATGTATGCATAGCCATAAAAATATTGAATTTAACAGCTTAAACCACATTTTGAATATCAAGAAAAATTTGAACTATAATTAATGAGAAACTACACATAAGCTAGAAAGTAAGGTTTTGCTTAAATGCTACACTGTAATAATAAAAGAATTGAAGAATTTTGGATTTCTGGCTTAATGGGGGAGGAGGGGAATCAATTATTTCTAGCATTAAATAGCACATAAAATTCCCTCTACCTACTCCAATTATCATTGAAAACTTTAGAATATTTAAGACTAGGTAGTATAATAAAAACATCCAAAGATGCTTCTATGTAAAAACAACCTGAAATTAGTATTAAGTGATTTAAATGATAAAATATTGTGTGGTATAGACATGTCAGAGTGCTTAAGTGATTCTCTGAATTGAATGTAAATAATGAAATGCAAATACATGTTCAAGAAATATAACACTAAAATAACTGTTATTAGAGACAAAGAGACGTCTAATAGAAAAATGTAAATTACACTGAATTATATTTGGGAAATTTACATCTATATTTTTGTCTCTCTCTCTATTCTCTCTGTTTTCTCTCTCTGTTCTCTCTCTTTGTTCTCTCTCTCTGTCTCCCATGTATGTATGTGTGTGTGTATGTTTGTGTGTGTGTGTGTGTGTGTGTTTGTGTGTGTATGTGCATATTTGGGGAAATAAAGGTCCACATATTTGTGAGAGGGTATTCAGGCCACAAGTCAGACTCAGATGTTTTCCTCAGTTACTACCATCTTGTCTTGACTGTTTTTGAGGAAGTGTCTCTCACTGAACCCAGAATTTGCTATTTCAGCTAAGATGGCTGGCCTGTGAATTCCAGGGTTCCTTTTGTCTCCATTTTCCCAAGCGATGGGAATACATGTGTACATTGCTGCTCCTCAGGTTGCTTTCTTGTTGCTTGGTTGTTCATATGGCTCTGAGAATCAAACCCAGGTCTCCACATTCACTTTAAGGACGTTGATGGCTGTGCATTCTTCCAGCACTGCATTTATATATCCTTAATATACATTGAAAACTATTTTGTAAATATCAATTTAATGGAAAGTGGACAGATTGTTCAGTGTTTAAGAGTGTGTGATGCTCTTAGAGAGAATCTGAGTTTAGTTGCCAGCACCCTCAATGGACAGTTCACAACTACTTATAAATCCTGCTCCAGAGGATCTGATTCCCTCTTCAGGTTTCTCTACAACCAGTATATACATGTGTATGTGCCCACACACACATAATCATACAAATACACCTAATTAAAAATATAAATAAAAATTTAAATAATACCAAGTTTTTGTTTGTTTGTTCTTGAGATATGGTCTTGCAATATTGTAATGCGTGCTCTGGTTTTGAACTCGTAGGCTAAAACTATGAGTATCCAGTACATGCATCACAATGCCCAGATATTTTTAGTATTTCAGTCATCCACCTATTGAGTATGTATCATGTTATATTAAGTAACTTATGTATAAAGAAAATGGAGCTTCTAAGTTCATGTGATTTCTTTGTGTGTAAAATCTGTGAAATAACAAAAATGTATCTAATCACAGTTAGAGTATATAATTATGTCTTACGACTTACCAATAAGGACCGAGAAATAAGCAGAACTTAAAATTTCCAGACTTCATATTTAAAAATAAGTTGAATCCCTACAGCTTCAGTTAGAAAATAGTATGGTTTGGGACCAGATCTTGGTTCCATCTGTAGAATATAATCCTGGTGTTTTATGGCAGTCCTGAATATATCAGTTCCTGTAGTAGCTAATGGAAGCAGATACAAAGACCCACAGTCAAACATTAGGTGGATCTCTGGGAAGTCCCCAGAAGAGGTGGAGGAAAGAATGTAAGAGCCAGAGGGGTCAAAGATATCGCAAGAATACTGCCCACAGAATGAGCTAAGCAGGGCTCATATTGGGGTTCACAGAGAATGAAGCAGCAACCACAGAGCCTGGATGAGTCTTTACCAGGCCTTCTGCATATATGCTGTGGTTGTTTAGCTTGGGGTTTTTGTTGGACTCCTAACACTTAGAGTAAGGGTGTTTGACTCTTTGACCTGTTTGTGGGACCCTTTCTCCTTACTGAGTTGCCTTGTCCGACTATATCGTCCTCCTAAGAATGCTGAACTAAGGGGAGACATGTGAGATTATAAACATTATTAAACAGATATACTGGGATAGTAGAGATGATAATGGATTGACTAAAGAGGGTTTGATATGTTCTATATATTTCTGTATGCATCCTAAATGCCTGGGAACACATCTGACCAAAATATTAACAGGATTAGGAAGGTTAAATATTTAAATTCCACTTTTTTTTCTCATAAAGTTATTCAAGCCATGGTTTCCCCTCCCTCTACTCCTCCCAGCTCCCTGCTATCACTTCCCCTCTCCTGGGATCCACTCCTCTTCTATTTCCCTTCAGAAGAGAGCAGGCTTTCTAGAGACAACCAAACAGGACAAAACAGGATACAACACAACAAGACAAAAACCTTCATATCGCTGGACAAGGCAACCCAATAGGAAGAAAGAGTCCCAAGAGCAGGTAAAAGAGTCAAATACATGCCTGCTCCCACTGTTAGGATTCCCACAAAACCACCCAAGCTAACAGCCATAATATATGCCGAGGACCTGGAGCAGACCCCTGCAGACCTCATGCTTGCTAATTCAGTCTCTGAGTCTGGTGAGCCCTGCTGAGTTGACTCTACAGGTCATGTTCTTCTGGTTCTCCATTCCCCCTGACTCCCACAACCTTTGGACAACCCATCTTCTGCAGGGTTCCTCTCCAAGGGGAGGGACCCAATGGAGACTTCCTATATAGACTCTCTCTCTTTAGATAATGTCTGACTGTGAGTCTCTCTATCCACTCACATCTGCTGCTGGAGGAAGCCTCTCTGATGACAACTAAACAAGGCACTAATCTACGAGTACATCAGAATATCCTCATTTTAAAAATTATGAATGCCAACTTCCTTCTGGAGTATTCTCCTTAAATATATTCATATGAAGACCCTTAGGATTTGTGTGTGTGTGTGTGTGTGTGTGTGTGTGTGTGTGCTAAAATCTGTGATACATGAAGTGAGCTGTATAACTTTGTACAATTTGCATACCTTTGGTTTACGTGACAAGTGAGCTTTCTATGAATACATGAAGGGTTAGCTTTCTTTTAATTTATTTTTAAAAACTCACTAGGTTCATTCTGTATGCCTAGCTATGGAATATTTAACAACAAAAGCAGCAGGAGTACATGGCACCATTTCTTTTAGACGCTTAGATATGGGAGAAGACTGCTGACGTACAGCTCTCTCATTTCCCCCTACAGCCAAGCGGTGGACTTCCTTCAAGGAGCTTGATTCAGCGCTCCTTCACTTCTCCATTTGCACTTTGTGAGAGGAGAAGACAGCATGCCCTAATGCCCCTCCTTTGTAATGGCTCACATGTCTTTGTCAGCTGTGTGGAATGAGACTCACTTCATGTAGAGATAAGAACCCATCCACTCCTACTCTCTGGTAACTTCTCATTGCAGTCACGATCCTCTCCTTTTATAAATGGTAACAGCATGCCGGTGGACTCTTGGCATCTTTCACCGGCTTCATGTGCATTTCATGATTTAGCTCTTGCTTCAGATTTCTTCCTAGTACCCACCACCTTGGGAATCTCTACTGTTTTCTTGGTGCACCTTCATAAGACCACATGACTAGTATAATTTATGAACATAAATAAATAAAGCTCACATGTACCCTGCTTTGTTTTGTTGAAATGCTCTGAAATATTTGGTACTGATCTATTTTTTTTACTGAATATTTGTTCAAATGGAAGCTGCATTCTTACATCTCCTGTGGTGGTTTGAGAATTACCCCATATGTATTTCTCACCTATGAAAAACTGATACTATTATGACACAGAGTGTTTATGTTAAGACCCTTGGAGTTGAGTTTACTGCAGGGTGCAAGATGGGGATCTAGTTTTAGTCTTCTAAGGTACCTGTCAAGTTTGACCAGCATCATCTTTTGAAGATGCTATTCTTTCTCCCAATATGTATTTTCTGCTGCCTCGGCTGCCTTTCTAGAATTTGCTCTAAGTTGTATTCTGTAGACCAATCTATCTATTTTAATGCCAGTACAGGGCTGGATTTATTTCTTTTGCTCAGCAGTATAACAAAATATGACATGATGATTCTTCCATCCAGTCTTTCATTGTTCAGGATCTTTCTGGTTATACCCTGGGTTGTAAGTTTACATCTGAATTTTAAGATTAATTGTTCATTTCCATGAAGAATTATCCTTGGAAGTTTTGATAGGATTGTATTGAATCTGTAAATTACTTCTAGTAGGATGACCATTTTCACAGCCTTCATTCTGCCAGACTATAAGCATGTGGGCTTTTTCCATCTTCCGGTAATTTCTCCAGTTTCCTTTTTCAATGTTCTAAAGCTGTCATTGTAAAATCTTCAACTTCTTTGATTATATTTATTCAGGATTATATATATTCGTTGAAGAGGGAGACATCAAGGCAGATATGGCAGGCTAAAATTAAAACTCTCTACATGCAGCCAGGCAGTGGTGGCGCACGCCTTTAATCCCAGCACTTGGGAGGCAGAGACAGGCGGATTTCTGAGTTCAAGGCCAGCCTGGTCTACAGAGTGAGTTCCAGGAAAGCCAAGGCTATACAGAGAAACCCTGTCTTGAAAAACAAAAACAAAACCAAAAACAAACAAACAAAAAAACTCTCTATATGCCTGACTAGAGTGTCCTTCTTCCTCTATCTATGTCTCCACAGACTGGCCTGAATTTCATGTTTTGTACTGTGTGCAGAGTCTTTGCCAATACTTTCTAGTGAACACCCCATCCAGCAGGAGTCTGTGGCTGTCTCATCCCCACTGCAAGTTTGTCTGAACAGGTCTGTAGGTTCCCATAGTAAGGGCTCAATTTCCATCAAGAAATTTGCTTCATATAATACAGATGACATCAAAGTTCTACGGATGATCGAACGGAGACCTTCGTTATATCTAAAAGTATGGTATAGAATGTCCAGAATTTTAATTATACCTAATGTTTAAATTATAATTCAGTTTTTGTTATTTTACTGACAACAAAATATATTTATTTTAAACACTATTAAAGTAATATAATAACTGTAAGCTTGAGATACTGCTAGGGATATAGAAAATGTTGTGATAACTTGAGCTAATCAAGGCAATATTAATCTTCCAATATTAATAATAATCTTCCAATAATAATCTTCCAATATTAATTCTGATGTGCAACTGGAAGAAATTAAAGTATAAATCATCAAGGAGAAACCATAACCTGGGGAATAGATTAGAAGAGTAAATGTTTCTGAAATGTTTTCTTTCCACTTATTAAAAATTAACTCAAATTAATATACACCAATTATATTCATTTGCATACACAGAGAACAATGTCTTACATTCTCTGGTAATTCATAAATGAATTAGTTCTAATAAAAACTCTTTTATTTTTGTAAAATCACCAATTTCACTGGTTATTTTTGGATGTTTTGCCTTTCCATATTATAGTTATGGGATTCTGTTAAAATTACTGACTTTCACAATGACACTGTTTGTCATTTCTTTCAACTTCGCCCTCTGCTCTTCTGTCTTCTGAATTCCATTATAACTTATATTCACATTTGTGGCTTTCAGAGACAGCCAAAGTGTACGGCAAAGGAAAATATCATAAATTCATGGTGAAATTCTACTCCGATCTCTTATATATATTCCCCAGTCTGCAAAGGCTATATTAATGAACACTTCTAATTTTGTTCTTCAGAATAAACCACTGTCTGATTGTGGAATTCCTGAGCTACTAATATATTTTCAAGTCTGACACTGTTCATTTAGCATTTTTGAAGGACATCTTTTAATTCTGTAAGTCAACTAATATTGTGCAAAGCAGTTGCCTATTTCTATGGCTGTCTCTGTAGGGTAAACCGAAAAGTTCTTGAGCCAGAATGAAACAAAATATACTTACTATTTATTTCCAGATTCTCTGTTGAATTGTTACCTTTACTTATTGGGCCAATTAATTATTGAAATGGCAAAAGTCACTATCTTCCATATATGCATATATATTTAATTTAATTTTTTCTTTTATGTATATGGGTGTTTGATGATTACTTAGAACACTCTCTACTCTTCCAGAGGATCCAAGTTTACCTACATGATGACTCACAACCATCTGTTCCAGGGCATGCAAGCTCTTCTGGCCTCTGTGGACACCAGTTGTACCTGTGGTATATATACAAACATGTATACAAACATGCAGGTAAAACACCCAGTCATATATATATATATTCTAAATACCTTGTCTTAGGGTTTGACTGCTGTGAACAGACACCATGACCAAGGCAAGTCTTATAAAGGACAATATTTAATTGGGGCTGGCTTACAGGTTCAGAGGTTCAGTTCAGTATCATCAAGGCGGGAACATGGTAGCATCTAGGCAGGCATGGTTCAGGAGGAGCTGAGAGTTCTACAATTTCATCTAAAGACTGCTAGCAGACTACTATCCTTCCAGGCAGCAAGGATAAGGATCTTAAGGACCACACCCACAGTGACACACCTACTCCAACAGGGCCATACCTACTCCAACAAGGCCACACATTCTAATAGTGCCACTCCCTGGGCTGAGCATATACAAACCATCACATATGTACAATCAATCAGCTTATAAAGAGAAAAGGTTTATCTTGAATCCCATTGGTTGGCTCGTTGCTATGAGAATATAGCTTCAAGCCATGGTAGGCCATAGTGAAGCCACTCCATTCAAGTCATAGTTCCAAGAAGAAAAGAAGAGGGAGGAGGACTTAGTCCTGCTCTATGATTGGGTGGCATACTCCCTCAGTACTCAAAGGTTTCTCATTAGGCATCATATTTTAAAGATTGTACTCCCTCTTCCAAATAGTTTCATGGCTAAAACCAACCTGTTTTGATACATAGGCCCACTTTATATGCTCAAGGTACCAGGGGAAGTTAGATTAAGAAATATTTACCTTAAATGAATATTAGATGTTATAAAACAGTCTCAGGGAAGAAGTTAAGAAGGTCATGAAGAATATCATGAATGCTGAGCACTGCACAAGAAATGACCTATGGATGGTCAATTATTTCCTGACTGGACAAGGTCAAGGGAGATTTGCCTCCAAGCTGAGTCCAAGAAACAAGTATTTTTCTAGATTAAAAATTGTTCTTTATACCATACTGAAATGCAAGAACTCTAATGCTATGGGAATTTCTAGTTTCCATGGAGATATTAACAAAAACTATCACCAAATTATTGTAATTTTTAAAAGGGGGTTGAAGGCATTCACTGGCTGGTATTCAGTGTTAATTTTAACAACATACAACAGAAAGTAGACAATCGTGTCCTATATTCAGAAAGGTCTATTTTTTAATTTTATTAATTACTTTACTTATTTACATTCCATATAATGATGTCCCATATTCAGAAATGTCTATTCTTAATTTTATTAATTATTTATTTACATTCCAAAAGTTGCTCCTGTGCCTGCCTGCTCCTCATCCATGAGTTCTTCACCTCTTCCTCCCTCCCTTTTGTTTCTAAGAGGGTGCTCCCCCACCCACACACCCACTCCCACCTCATCCAGCTAGCATCCCCCTTCCCTGGGGCATCATGTTTCTACAGGAGTTACCAGGTGTATTTCTTTATTTAAGCAAATGTGTACTGACTTTCTGCCTGTGAGGACAATGCTTGTATGTTTCACTGTCCGTGCCATCTGTTACGCATCCCTACACGCACACATATTTAATATGCTATACCGTAAATGCAGCGCCAATGTACTTCGTACATTGCAAATAGAGGTCTCAGAAACATTAAACAAACTGATGAGCAACTACACAAAACCAAACCATGTCAGATGAGCTCATGCTCTGATGCAGATGTGTCATGGTAAAGAACATGGATTAAAATTATAACTAGATTAAACAATCTCTACCTGCGTCTCTGGGTGTCTGGAGTAATTAATGTAACATCCCTGAGCCTCAATGTTCCTACCTATTAGTTGGAATTCTAAAGTCCTTTGGAGGAAACATGTTAGTGATTAGATGAAATGATATACAAAAAGAATGCAAACTCATGCAAATGAATGAGGAGGAGGAGCTAGTAGGAATATCCTGTTTTGGGGTACCCAAATCCCGTCCTTTCTTCTAAATCAGCATTTTAAAACCTGTCCACATAGAAGAGAGAAACTTCAAGAGAAAAAAAAAAAAATATATATATATATATATATATTTACAATACTTCACATCCATGTTCAAAACTGGCATTATTAATGTTAGCCTTTAGTCTAAGCTCCGCCCCACGGTTACCTGGCAACAGCCAGGTGTGCCTGACTCACTATAAAGGGGCTGCGTGCCCCTCCTCCCTCCTGCTCTTGCCTTCCTACTCCCGCTCTCTCTCCCCATTCCCTTCCCCCCCTCTGTCCATGTGCTAATGGCTGGCCCTCCTCTCTCTCTCCCTCTCTCTCTCTCTTCTGCCTTTCTCTGCCTCTACTACCCTCTCAACTCTCCTCTCCAAGTTCTGAATAAACTCTATTCTATACTATCTGGTCCTGTGGCTGGTCCCTCAGGGGGAATGGATGCCTCAGAACGAGCCTGCGGAGGCACCCCCTACCCATACCTGACTACACCTCCACCAAAGCATATCCCCTCCTCTATTTATCTTTTTATAAACACATCAATTAAAAACCACCAGGCCTTCTTTTGTAAGGTCCTTGTCCCGTCCACTTTTAGGTAACTAGGTTCACTCTTCAACTTCATTCCAAGAGTCGTAATCGTATCGTATTATCCTAAGTAAAAAATCATCAAGAAAAAAAATTAAATACAATAATCAAAAATACGATATACAGATGAGCAAGCCCAGAAACGAGAGAATTATTTTTTTATTTTTAATTATAGGCTTCTGTGCGGCCGACTTAGCTGCCTTCCTTAGATGGAAAAAGGAGCTTAATGGAAAACTCGCTTCTATACATTAAAAATCAAATTTGTGAAGATTTTATTACAGCAAACCAAAACAACTTTCCATTTCTGGTTTGTGACATACAGCCAAGTGACCTATTCTAACAAGTTAGGGGCAGGCAAAGGAAGGAGAGCCAACGGAGCTTTGAGAAAGAACATTTGTGATACAAAGACAGACTTCAATTGGCTACTCCAGCTTAAATGCCGTGGGTCTCCAGTATGATCTCATGGGATACAGCTCATTAAGCGACTGAATGGAAACATAACAAAATTCATTTCATTTGAGCATTATCCGTTTCACATTTCCGCCCTCCTAAGTTAACCACAGTTTTTACTGTTCCATTAGAATAGGGGTATGCTCAAATTCAGAAATTATATAAATGAGCTCTCCAAATAAAACGTACATCATATTTGGTTTCTCGTTCTGGGAGGAATTTTACACAACTATGTGTTTTATCAAAACTGACTCTAAATACCATTCAGTGCGCATCTAATTATCATCTGGATCCAGGAAATGACAGTACTGTCTATGCTGATGTCATCACCATTGCTTTGTAATGCTTCATGTATTTGTCTTTTCTGTTTTATTTCTGGATATTTTGCATGGCTCCATCCTCTAGGACAGAAAGAATATTCAGAAAAAGCTCACTATGGCAGTCCACACCAACTACATATAGATGCTATCAAAAATTCATGACTAAAAAATATACTTGAGCCGTATTCATGATGCCAAGACTATTATAAAGTTTTATGTACTCTCAAGATACTGGTACTGTGAAATAATAATCAGATTTGGGAATAATAAATGTGTTGAAAGATCTAATTTTCAACCTCAAAATATTAGTAACCCGCAGAGACTTGAGATAAAGGAAATATCCTTATACAGGCACCAATGACATAAAAACCTCAAGAAAGGATATTTGGTAACCAATGCAGACTTTGGATTTGCACTACCAGCCAAGCCATGGAAGGTGGAGAGAGAGAAAAACCATCTACAATCAGATTTACAAGAACTGGGGAAAATTTTCTTGAAAGATGTGGCCATGATAAATGGTGGTTCAAAAAATTTCGCTTTCAAAGCTGACAATCGAAGATGCTCTAAAAGGTGTAACCTGTAGAAACAGGGATCTCAATCCTCCTTTATGTAAATGCTGACTCTGACTCTGTGTGTTTACCTTTTAATAATGTGACTCAATGCTACTGACTTTTCCACTACAGCAAGGAAGGTGTGGAAGAATATTAATGTATTTTATGTATTAAGGAGGTGGGTGGTCACATTCTCGGATGCTTTGTTGTATCAACTCACATTGAAGGACCTTTGAGTCCCCAGACATTTGACTTATGTGAATAGAAAACTGATAAAATTCTGATTAAATCACCTATTACCATCTAGCAATGTTGCTGTTGGTGGTGGTGCATTTTGAATTGACGTTGTTCTCAATGTCCCCACAGACTACTTTGTGTAAACCGGTACCTCTGCCTCAGGTGGCATCCCTGATGACATGTTATATTTACCACAGTTGGAAATAAATATAATAAATATAATATAATAAAATATATTAAATAATAAATATATTATTAATAAATAAAAATATAATAAAATATAATAAATAAATATAATAAATAACCCTGTTATATTTACCACAGTTGGAAAAGAAAATATCGACTGTCTTACTGAAACTCATATATACATCTCTCAGGGAGAATATAGTGCAACCTCTTTGTGTAATGCTATCAGCAGTTCTAGATTTAACTGTTTTATTTTCCAGTGTACAGAGAAATTCTTGAACAATATATATTTAATGGTCTTCTTTACACCAAGTGATTTAGAGAAAGAAACTAGAAAAGATACTTTGTTAAATAATCACTATCCTATAAACAGTCCATGATGAGTTATCCCTTCTACATATGTCTATATTTTCCTTTCCATGGGTGTGAGTGCATGTGTAATTATGTGTACATAATTGTGGAGGTCAGATATCAAATTCTCCATGTTAATTTTTAGGACAGGTCCCTTACAGAACCCTGAGCTTGTGGATTCCGCAGACGAGCTATCCAAGAAGTCCCAGGATACTCTTGTCTCCGTCTCTCTAGGGCTAGAATTACAGACACAAACTACCCTGATGTTACATGTTCAAACCAAACTGTTCCGTACTTGCACAGCAAGCATTTAACCAAGTTACCTCCCCAGTCCCAGGAAGAAAATTTTATCATTAATTTGTCAAATGCAAACCCACAAAAGTATGGCTTTTGAAGTATCCTAATCTCTTATGACATGCCATTTTCTAAACTTATTTTTTGTTTTGTTTCATATATGAAGAGAGAGAGAGAGAGGGAGAGAGAGAGAGAGATTATACTGTTTAAATTTTAATTGTCAATCACTACTGTAAGTTTTAAATTTTTTAAATTTTAATTAATTTACTGTGAGTAAAGAGAAATTTCTAATCTGTAGCCATTATCTGACTACCTAAAAAGTTGTACTTAGTTACATGCCCTTAAGATAGAAGTTGGTCAAATTTTTCAAAAGATTACATCAAATACAAATAAATAATCAATGTTGGATTCAATACAGACTAACAGGAAAAGGAAGGACAGAGGAAATCTTTGAGGGAGATTTTTATTACTGTCCTGTGGCATTGAAACTCTCAGTTTGTCTCAGGCGACAATCTTGTTTGTGCAACTTTGTTTTCCGTGTGTCTATGAGACACTGTAAGGACTGTATAAACATTACTACAGAAGCCACTTTTGAAATATAGAGTTCATATGAATTTAATTTGTATTGTACAATTTAAAATCTAGTTTGGTTTTTGTGTTTCCTCCTAAGACAATCTCAGATCTCCCCTTCTACCCTGCAACATTGTTTCAGATCTATTTAAATCTGAATACAGTCAAAGTTTGGGATCTATTTCTTCAGGGTATCATAACTTGTGCTCAATTTGCTGATTTTGAAATGTCTCATACTCTACCGGGCACAAACATTCCAAACATTGCTCATCAAAATTAAAGGAAAGTGGACCCTATTGGAATGGACTTATTCATTCAATTCAACACAGTCTAACTTGACTAATTCCATGCGGGAGTCTTAAGTTTAAACAAACTTTCCATGTCAATCTATTTTCTGAAGACTTTTGCTTTGTTTTAATTCTTTTACAGAAGAACATTTTCCTCATGTGTTTATTCTCACAGACAAATACAGGAAAAAGCCCACTTGCTCTCCGTGACCCTTGTGCTTAACAACTATTACTTTTCTTAGCTCAAAGGTAATTCTTTATTCGAGAGGGCCTTATTTAGAACATATGATAAGCATTCAGCATTTTCCAGTAGCCTCTCAACATTACAGAGTATTTATTTACGTTGTATAAAATTGGAGGAAATGAAGGGGTATGTATTTGAACTCGAAGGTAATTCTCTTTATGGAGAGGTTTCGGGCAATGTCACTTTAAGAAGTTGAAAAGAACTCAAATTACAGACATTTTAAACAATGTAGATTTTTGTTGCCTAACAATGAAATATATTATTCTGGTTCCTAAATAAGACCCAGGCTGTGGATTAGAGGCTATTGCTAAGAGTAAATTGTGATCACTGTCTCATAAAAACTAAGTTGTACGCAGCCATTTCTGTCAAGTCAGCCCAACAGAAAACTACTTTTGCAGAAAAAAAAAGTTAATGTTCAAAGGAATTGCGTGCATCTAATACAATATCTCACTTGATGTGATTCTGTGTCTTTTCTCATTGATTATGCATAAAATAAAATCAGACACAGAATCGGTGAAACCTTGTACAATGTAAATACATCCTACACTAAGTCAGTGTTGATTGACATGCCCAAGGTCTCTCATTCTCTTTGTTGCTTAAATCATGATCATGTCATTTATTGAGCTCAAGTTTAAATCCCGTTGGAATAAATGCTGTTGAAAAAAATACAAGTTTGAAGTCAGAAGGAAATGTTTATAAACATACATCTCAATATTTTAAGTGAAACACTGAAAAATAATGATTTACAGCTCAAAACCAAAATACGTCAGAGTAACCACTTGCAATGCCCTTAACATAAAGTATATGATTGTAAAGTCAGGTGTTAGAAGACATTCCATTATAACACCCACCAAAAAATCCCACTAATAATACAATAACAATAAATACATACCAAATCAGTTTAAAATATCTCCGCCTTCTGAGACAGCTAAGAAGAAAATCAGCAGTCCTGCACAGTTATGTAGAAAATGGGCTTCAGTTACCTAGAGTTTAAAGTCTCAACTGAGCAGAACCTGTTTTCCAACAGCTTAACATAGACAAAGTTTTTGACATGAAAAAGCTTCTTAGAGAACATTCTACATGTAATTTTCACAGATATTTACTCAATACATGTACTGGATTTTCTGAGCTCATGGATCACTTCTGAAGGAGTCCATAGCTGGAAACACAGCCAATCACTTGGATGCACCCATAAACATTAAAATCCACAATAATGGTATTTTTCAACATGGCTGAGTAATAATTCCAAATAATGCATTTTTAAAAAATAATGAATAAAAGCACATTTTATATTAAAATATAATTTTAAATACTCCAGTAAATCCTCTCCTCTTTAAACACTCCACAAAATATGAGCAGTCATCTTAGTAGATGGGAGCTTAACTTATTTTCCAGAAGATATGGAAAATAATTTCTATAAATTGAAACACATATCCATTTTGTTATAAATCACTCAATCATATATTTACTGTATTTGTAGAGGTGCATATGTATTTATGGACTTACTCTACAGATAGGGTCAACATTGTGCTTCGTGTGGTGTGTTTATAGAAATTTATTTTCTTTCAATTTTCTGTGTTCTAAATATTCTTGGACTAAACCATATAAAATGCTAAGGGTATAGAGATGGATGCCTTTTGCATGCTAACAGGTGTGTCAAGGTGTACTCGAACTCCAAGAATCCCACTTTAACACACATTTCCATGTATAGTCATTATTTGACAACATAAACCTATCTGTTCAAAACTGTGTGAAGCAACTCCATTAGGTAAGATGTATACATTTTATTTTTTTATTTTGCATTATGTAGGATTAACAATCCTTCTTTATCAATATCATTTATTTTATATTCTTTTTGCCATGAGAAATTACCTGCTTTTATCTGTCCTGCTTTATGTTGAATATTGTTGCCAGTTATTTTATCTTCTTTTTTGCCGTGAGAAATTACCTGTTTTTAGCTGTCCTTTACGCTGAATATTGTTGCCAGACCTATACCTGAAAGGGTAAAGGAGATTGAAGGTAGGTAGGTAGGTAGATAGATAGATAGATAGATAGATAGACAGACAGGTAGGTGGATGGATGGATGGATAGATAGATAGATAGATAGATAGATAGATAGATAGATATGTAGGTAGGTAGGTGGATAGATAGATGGATAGATGGATGGATAGATAGATAGATAGATGGATGGATGGATGGATGGATAGATAGATAGATAGATAGATAGATAGATAGATAGATAGATAGAT
>JADRCH010000304.1:180194-260300 GCA_019843965.1 Rhynchomys soricoides | reverse complement strand
GATAGATAGATAGATAGATAGATAGATAGATAGATAGATAGATAGATATGTAGGTAGGTAGGTGGATAGATAGATTGGTAGATAGCAGTAGAGTTGACTAAGAGATTGGAAGCATTAGAGAGCATAGCTGGCATGCACTCACCTGATGAACAGGGAGGCCCGAATGTATATTCTTTTCTTCCCCCAGTAGTCAATCACTGTTTTTTCTATGGAATTATAAAAAGAAAAAGATCCAAAAGGGAGAGAAGTGCTAAACACTGCACTTTAGGTATTTCTGTTCTCAAAGTCAATTAGAGGACTCAGCATGTTTTCTTCTGGACTCTGACTTTTGTTTTGGGTAGACTGCCCAAAACATGGGGCTGGAACTTTGGCAAGCCTCAAACCATTTTAAGAAGTGAAATAAAAAACAATAAGAATCTTCTAATTAAGGAGAACATACAAAAGCCCCACAACTCCCTGCCACAGCATAAATAGGAGGTGTATTCATCCTATCCTCATACTTGAAAAGAATATTCATGCAATTGGAGACTCTTACATGTTCTTCCATAAACTTTCATTCTATATTCTTTATGGAAGTTACTAAGAAATTTCCACTTAGCAAATGTGCCAGTGAGGCAGTCCTTTAACATAGCTACAGACCTACAAATCTGGTGCCAGTGTTTTCTTCTCACAGATTGAATGTAGACACTATGCATTAGTTTAATATTCAAATATCAGTTAAGTAGATTTTATACATGCTGTTCTCATTCTGTATAAACATGGGCCAAACAGATATATTTCACGTTCAGTATAATTTGTTATATATTTGTAATTTATTTCTATAGAAACAAGTCTTCTATTTTAAATGGTTACAGAATATAACTTGAGGATGGGCTGATCTTGTACAAATTGTTTTCCAAAATAAAATCTTACAAAATTTAGGAACATGTTCAAATGTTTAGTATAACAAAAAAAAAATAAAAAATAAAAAATTACAGATGCCTCCAGTAGAAATCTGATGTGTCATACCTCATTACTGGTATATCCATACAGATCACAGTCAGGCCCCAGGGAAAGGCTGAAATCTGTGTAGCAATATAACTGTCAAATAGACACAGGAATGAGTCTGTTGATATTAGCCTGGCTAATCATTTTGCTAATTGGACAGCCAGTCAGGCCACAGTGCTGTGGGATCGTCTTTCACTTTAACTACTCACACAGATGATGTTTGACTCAAATGCATTACTTTATATCAACACTCTGAATGGCTGTAAAAATACCACCACATGTGCGGCTGCCTCCTTTTAGTACGTGTCTTTCTCAATTTTCCCTATTACAATAGAGATTTTAACTAAAAGAAAAACTTAAAGGTTACTTAAAGGCTATCATCTGTTTTTTAAAATGCAGCCAGAAGATCCCAGATCCCAAGCCAGCTGCCAGGACAACTCGTAGCATAACTAGCTCTTCATTTGTCGTCCCCAATGTAGACTCCTTCAAGTTTACCTGGCTTTGATTTGCTATGGGTGAGGCACTGTGGTCTTTCTTTCTGTTTCCTTCACACGACTCATGTGGCCTCATCTTTCCTTCCAAATCATGTTTAAGGTATATCTGTTCTGTTTCTTCCACTTAAGTTAGATGCATTTAGGTATTTTCAAATAACATGAAATATAAATGTAGCACAGTTTCAACTGAACTAAGTAGTCTATCCCTCAGCATCAGAGACTCTTGATTGGCTAGGGATGGTTGCCCATCCCTTCCTTTGATTCATGGTTTGCATCTCCAAGATGAAAGTTTCAACACACTGGTACATTCACAATTACTGTGAATAAATCATCTGCTAGCTATTATCACCAAACAAAAACCTCACAAAAGGAAGCAATTTTGTTATGTGATTTAGAGAAAGAGATCATGATTAACATACGTGTCCTACGTTCTTTGATTTTTCTGTGACAGCAAAAACAGTAGATGTTGGCCCTGTTAGAATACAAGAGTTTAAAACTGTGAGTAGGACTTTATGCTAAGGTTTATAAGAGCCCTAAAAAGAATTGTTGGCAGGAGGTGATAAAGCACACCTTAAACCCTAGGACTCAGGAGATAGAGGCAGGGGGATTTCTGAATTTGAGGCCAGCCTGGACTACAAAGTGAGTTCCAGGAAAGCCAGGGATAAGAATTAAGTCTTCAAATATAAGTTAATTTTTGTAATGACTAAATTATTGCATATTCTAGCATTAAGTAAATTGTTTTATCTAAAAAATAAAGCTACTGTGGAAATATTGCTCTTAAAATTATGTTTTTTGAAGCTTTATTTAGAACTTTCAGTCCATTTCTACCATGTTATTTTGCAGTAATATGTTATTATTTTATTTTATTCTCATTTAGTGTTTGTGCGTGTTGGTGCGTGAGGGTATACACGTCCATGTATTTCTGGGCATGCGGGTATGTCACAGCATGTGTGTGGGAATCAGAGGACAACCTGTGGAAATCACTTCTCTCTTTC
Source organism: Rhynchomys soricoides (assembly GCA_019843965.1). Lineage (NCBI taxonomy): Eukaryota > Metazoa > Chordata > Mammalia > Rodentia > Muridae > Rhynchomys > Rhynchomys soricoides. Next base: position 257,824 of record JADRCH010000304.1, on the reverse strand, counting down.
CACCATATGAGTCCCAGGGTTTGAATTCATGTCATCATGTTTGGTGGCAAGTACCCACTGAGCCATCTTGTCTGCCTTATAATGAGATTTTTATACTCAAATAAAAATTCCCAAAATGTTGCATTATCTATTGGAAATTATGAAATTTAATATACTTAAACCTCATGCTTTTCTTTCCCCTACTTATGGTCTATAGAAATATAGGTGAACATTGATAAAATCAGTGGAAATAAAATTTCTCTGTATATTTTGTATATTATGTATATTTTTGACACCATGGAAAAATCTATTGATATGGAAAAATACATTATCCAAAAAAAAAAACAAATCATTTTGAATATGTGCATTATGCTGAAGAAGACACATTGGTTTTTCTTTTAGGTTCTTTAATAAATAAGCAAATAGATAGGTTTCATATACGATAATGTTTGCATCTACATGTATTCTTATCCATCTTGTGTCTAATGCTCATTATGTGTTTTCCCCAAAATGCCTGCTGTCCCACCCCTGCAAAGCTTAAGTTTCTCCCTTTACCAGATACTTCTTTCTACTTGCAATGCTTCCCAGGCTCCCTGTGTGATGCTGGGTTCTTATCTAACCTCAATTCGTTTCTCTCCAAGTTAAAACCCTTGCTCCATCTCCCACCCCCTTCTCTCCCATGGAGGCTGTTAGCCATTCCTTCCTCCTGTGTCTTAAACCTTAGAGAGCCTCTCAGAATTTCTTTCCACAACATGATGGCCAATCTTGGTTGTCAACTGACACAGTTTGGAAGAAGGAACCTCAGTTGGAGAATTTCCTCTACCAAAATACTCCATGGACCCTTCTATGGGCGCATTTTCTTGGTTGTAAATCTGTGTGTGAGGATGGAGTCCTCTGATGACAGAGCCATCCCTAGGCTGATGAGACTGGACAGTATAAGAAAAATAATCAACTAGCCAGAAAGCTCTGTTCCTCTATGGTCTCTGCTTTAGTTTCTGCCATTAGGTGTCTGCTTGAGTCCCTGCCCTGGCTTCCTTTCATGATGTACTGTAAACTGCAAACTGAAATAAACATCTTTGCTCCCAAAGTTGCTCTTGATTAGAATATTTTACTATAGCAAAAGAAGACAATCAAGAGCACACAGCTCTGCAAGATAAGCATATTGATATTCATGGTAATTATAAACCTATACAAATATGATGCTCGTGCTTTCCTATCAGAGCTATGAATGTCTGATGCTCTTCTGTATTTGTTCAGTCAGAGGGATAATTTTAAGGATAATAACAAATGGGATCAAACCAAGCTTTATACCTTTTCTGACTTCAGTGGCTTTACATTGCAATGTATAGCACATATTTATTAAAGTAGTAACTTATTTTTTCATTTATTTGCCTGTAATGTTAAGAACCACTCATGTTATTCAAATCTAATGAAATTAACGAGGAAGTAGTGTGACTTTTTAAAATTACTGTTGGTTCTAGGTAATGATTCATGAGATATCATCATATTCATTTAGGTAAATAAAATAAGCAAAATAGTAGTAGCCAACGGGGAGAATGTTTCAGATTATTATCTTCTAAATAAGATATGGCAATAGAAACCATGACATCACAGTGGCTCTGTATTATGGCGCTGGGTCCAGATAGGCCTTTCAAGGTTCAGGGACCTATGAGGCCCTACCACGACTCCTTAGATCTGCTAGCATACAACAAATTTTAGGACAGGGAACAGTATGGCACTGAGTTATGTAAGGATTGGTGACCCATCGGGCTCTTATGGTCAGTTTCTAATGTGGGTCATATAAGACTACCTTGACTAAATTATGGAGGACAATAAACAAAACCACAGCTAAGCAAACAAACAAGCTGGAGAGAGATATTTGCAGGGAAGGGAGGCTAATGTGGGCCGGAAGAAAACGGGAAAGAGGGGGAAGGAGACTGTGCATAATATACGGTGTCCATCTTTGAAAGTGTAGAAAAACTAAATGTATTAAAGAAAGGAATAGATTTGTCTGTGAGCACCTCAGGCTGCCTGTAGATGATATAAAATATTACAATCAGATGTGGTAACCAATGCAGTCCTGTACAATGGCCTTGGAGGGTCTATAAGAAGAATAGCTCTCTATGAGGGCTGGGAGCTACCAGCACAGCAGCCATGGGGCTCCCAGTTCAACTCCCATCCGTGGAACGAAAAAGAAAAAAGAATAGGAAGAGAAGCAAAACAATTACTCAACAAACAAACAAATGAAAAGAACCCAGTCACTGTGGCTTCCAATACCCTAAGCAAACTAGGTTTCACCTGCCAGTCCTGTGTTCAGTATGGCCCAGCCACACTGAGCTTTTGAGCTGGCCTGCTTGTTTCATCTCTCATCCTTTACTCTTATTTATTATCATTCATGTCTCTAAGCAAATGTCACTTATTCATCATGTAGACACATGTGCCTCTATAGCTATCCTCTATATAGACACATATAAGAGCACTTTCTGTCCATCACCCCAGTTTACAACACCCCATTTCTCTTGTTTATCTCATTCACCAACATCTGGAATTATCTATTTTATTTATACTAACTGTTCCAATGTAAAAGACAAACATTAGAGATTTCATGCTATCAGAATCCTTATAGTTTGAAGCTATTAACCCCTCAGTGCCTAGAACCATAGTGTTTATTGAATAAAACAGATTTCTAAATGAGTATCAGTTCCTTTTTGTCTCTTTGCCTCTAGGGGAAAAAAATACATGCTAAGATTTAGTACAGGGTACTTAGATAGTGTCTATAGCATGTGATTTTGTTCCAAGTTATATTCAAAGAATCAGCAGCATGTCATCGATGATTTTGATTAAATGTAAGTTGAAAAAGTAGAAAAATTTGTTTTTGACACCTAATTTGAATTTGAAGGGAAGAAAGCACCACACTGTGAATGGTCCCTCATAATTTGGTTGAAACTGATCTGATGTGGATTTAAGGTACATTTAAGGGGTTTGGAATTGAAGACAAGAGCCTGTAAAGATAATATATTATTCTAGCCTTCATTGCTTCCCTCAAATTGAAACTGTGTTCGCCGCCATTCTCCTCTGGGAAGGAAGGCTTACTCCAGCTGGGCTTTTGCCTGCATTTGATTGTTCAGCTGTTTATCAACCAGTGTGGGTTCAGCAGAGGTTTCTGCCATAACCCTCCAGAAACTCACCACCCAAACATCGTCCGACGGGGATCAGGCTTCGGTTTAAGTGCTGCTCCCGACACATACGTGTGTTCTAGTCATTTAGGAAGGTGTGATTAAAAACCATTATGTGCCCCAACAGATGTGACCTTCACGAATCTACTATGGTTTAAAATAAAAAATAAAAAGAGGCACAAAGTATTGCATAGCAGTAGCGGTTAGACTAGCACCAGGAAAGTATTATGAGAGCTGAACCACACTGAACAACTTTCATTGATTACTACCTTCTGTTTCAAGACAAATACCACGGTGTTTAAGAATGAGATGCAATGTTCTTATCCCAGCCCTCTCTTCCCACCGCCCTACTCTCCTGATTCTAATGAGGAAGAAATTGAACCCCACTGATGGTGGATTTTAAACGCTCTTTACTGAAGAGGAATTATTGGATTGCTACCATCTTCGTCTCTCTAGTCAAAGATAATTCAACCAATGTGCTATGAGCATACAAAATAAACAAAATAAAACCATGGAGACCATTTAGACAATGAAATCCCCTTGTTTTGAAATCTCCCATATGCGCTAAAAGTCTGTTTAATGATCTTAAGAAATGAGTTAGCTATTTTGTTATTCAGCACACCAGTTCTGCTCTCGGTCTCGCCTGCTAATTTCTCAGATATTCGTGTAAAGCATGTCATATTTTGTACATTTTATATCTCAACTAGACTGCATTTATAAATCCCAGCTACTGGGTAAACAATGGTATTACATGCAATGTACATAGTCAGTGCAACAGCTCAGTATGTTTGAATCAATAATTTGTGCTGTTTATAAAGTTTGGCACAATTTTCTGCTCCTCTAACCAAGAACATTTCTTTGCATTCTTGAGATCAATAACATAAATTCATAAGTCATTTATTTTTAGTATTTCTTTGTTTGTTTGTTTTGAAATGAGAAGGTATACCACAATATGTGTGGGGTTCAAAGAGTATCTTGTGAGAATCTGTTTGACCTTCCCATCAGATGGGTGCTGGAAATTGGATTCAGGTCCTCAAGTTTATACAGTGAGCACTTTTAGCCACTGAGCCATCTAGTCAACCTTCTAAGCCATGCCTTGAGTCTTGTACAAAAGATAGAGTCTGTCAGTTTAAAACTGGGACTACTCAATGTACAATCAGTAATACCAGGCACAAAATATTGAATAAAGGCATGAGGAAAATGATTCAAAGGGTCAGAACCCTTGCTGTGTGAACATGAAGAACTGAGTTCAAATCCAGGCTCACCACATTAAATATCAGACATGTTACTGAACATCTGTAAACCCAGGGCTAAGGTGAGGAGCAGAGACTGGAAGACCTCTGGGCATTGATTACCACCGCTTAGCTCCAGGTTCAGTGAGCTTCCATGTCTCAGGAGAATAGAGGAATGATAGAGAAAGAACATTAGATAACTTCTAGTTTCATTGTGCATACACTCAACATATAAGGAACTACAGACATGAGCCCATATCACACACATACACATGAACACACACATAAAATACACAACACACATACACACACTGTGTGTATAACAAATGCATTAAAAAGTAAATCTATTAGTTATATGATTTATTCACTTTAATAATGTTTGTTCTAGTGAGACCAGAATGAATATCCATCCATTATCAGGTTGAAAAAAAATCTGTGTTTTAAAAATTTAATATTATTTATATTTGATGTGGTTTCATGGTATTTATACATTTTTTTTTTAGTGATAGCATTATATAAAATTGTTGTTTCATATTGGAAAAGCTAACTATAATTCTCTTGTGTGGTTAAAAACTGAAGCTTTAAGAGAACAAACACATTATAGTTAAGGTTTTATAATTTTCACAATGTTTTGTTAAACAATTAACAGATTAAAGAAACAATCAAGTAAAATGTATTTTATAATAAATTATGCTGAAAGTTAAAAACTTTTTATTTATTTGGTTTCAATCATATTCTGAATAACAAGGTACATATAAAATATTCAATTCTGAAATTTAAATTGATTTGTTGCTTTAAATAAGCCCTGTGAACATATTTGTTTGCATCTCCTAATTCCAACCAATTTAAAAATTACTTTAATGTTTTTAAAATAAGGGTCTGCTGGTATGGGTAATTGCAATGACATGTTATGTAGGCTTAATAGCCTACATGGTAGGTTCCATGAGGTTGTACTGTAATCAGGAAACTGTGGAAAAGCATATCTCTTCATCCCTGCCTCAAGAAAATCTCTCAAAACCCTTCTAGAATGGAGCAGAATACTTGGATTTAGACTCTCAATAACCTAAAGTTTCTCTACAAATTAGTGTGTGTGTGTGTGTGTGTGCATGCGTGCACGAGCACACATGCACATGTGGATATGTACATGTTGTGTGGTATGTATATATGAGTGTGTGCATGTGTGTATGTATCTCTGTGTGTACCTATGTGTGTGTTGTGTGGTATGAATGTATGCAGTGCATCCTGTATATGAGTGTGTTCAAGTATGTGCATGTGTGTGCATATGGATATGTGTGTTGTGTGATATGTTTGTATGTGTATATGAGTGTATGCATGTGTATGTGTGTATGTAGTGCATGTGAGTATATGAGTGTGTGAATGTGTGTGTATCTGTGTGTGTGCATGTGTATGTTATGTGGTACATATGTGGTACATTTTGTGTGTATACGAGTGTGTGCAAGTGCATGTGTGTGTGTGCATGTGGATATGTATATGTTGTGTGGTATGTGTGCATGTATTTATGAGTGTGTACATGTGTGTGTGTATGTGGTAAGTGAGTGTATATATGAGTGTGTGCATGTGTGTGTTTGTAGCTATCAGCAGACATCAGAAGCAGGTGTTGGAGACCTTGGAGCTGGAATTACATGCAGTTGTGCAATTGTGACACTTGCAGTGTGAATGCTGAGATCTGTATTCAGATCTTCTGCAAGAGCAGCAGGTATGCCTAACCCACTGAGCCATGTCCCCAGTCCCAACTCAATAATTCAGTAACTTCAATTCACTTTTACTATTCAGTTGAATTAAAAATTTAATAATAGATAGTACAAGCTTTTGGGAAACACAAAAATATATCATAGAGACAGGAAACTAAAGAATTGCTGTTGAATCAATGGGTCCAAGAAGGCACCTTCCCTAAGATGTTAGGATCCCAGACCTAGGAAAACTCCAGTGGATGCTGACAAAGGGTCAGGAAATCAACAAACCCTGCTGACCAAGACTTTCTAAGTATGAAGCATGCATGCACGGTGACTAAATGTGACTCAGAATGATGCGAAGTTTTCTTTGTTGTGGTTGTTGTTGCTGTTCCTGTTGATTTGATGTGCTCTGTGCTTGAGACAAGGTCTCACTTCTGGCTGTCCTAGAACTCACTAAGTAGACAAGGCTGGCCTCAAACTCACAAAGGACTGCCTGCATCTGCTCCACTGAGTGCTAGGATTCAAGGTATGCTTCACAGGCCAACACAATGCTGAGATTTCTGTGACATAAGGAGTGCTTTGTGGGGTTAGATATATAGGTCAGTAGTTAAGAGAACTCACTGTTCTTGCGCATTGTCTTTTTTGTTTCTTGTACTTTCCCTGCTAAATGTTATATTCTCTTCTTATCAAAAGAACCAAAAGGAATATTTTATTAAATCCAATAAGAAATCTAACAGATCGCTGAGAAATCTTCTAGGTAGGATTCAGTGCAAACCATCAGAGAATGAATTCCTATGTAGCCAGGTTAAACTTAGTACCTTCCAAGTTTATGTCTTCAGTGTTCTACGTTGATAGTGTCTGGATAAAGGTAATGTGTGGGTCTCGATGTATTTCCTACCCTGGGAAATTTCCTTGTCTAATTCAAAGCACTCATTTTGAGAGAAATAGTGATAAAAACTGCATGGTATTGGTACAGTGACAGGCAGGTAGATCAATGGAATAGAATTGAAGACCCAGAAATGAACCCACACACCTACGGTCACTTGATCTTTGACAAAGGAACTAAAACCATTCAGTGGGAAAAAAAGACAACATTTTCAACAAATGGTGCTGGTTCAACTGGTGGTCAACATGTAGAAGAATGCAAATTGATTCATTCCTATCACCTGTACAAAGCTCAAGTCCAAGTGAATCAAGGACCTCCACAGAAAACCAGATACACTGAATCTAATAGCAGAGAAAGTGGGGGAAAGCCTTGAATACATGGGCACAGGGGAAAGTAATTCATTTTCAATATATTCACATAAGTGTTTGCTTGTATGTATACAGGTGTGTATATCATAGATGATTCTTGTGTGGCAACATTAAAGGCTATAAAAAATTCAGGTCTGAAGCCTATTACAACTTAGTTTGGTAGGTACTGATTGGTTATACTTTAGGACTTATGTCTACAGTGGTTAATTACAAACAAAATATTAAACAGTCATGAAAGGATCAGAAATAGGACCTTAAATGATTTTTCTCTCCAAGTAAACAAATTGAACTTATTATAATATTTCATGCATTTTGATGTAACAGATGACTTCATGGGATATAACAGGAAACAGAGCTAATTTCCCATCAGTTGCTCTGTCAAAGATTGTCCTACTGTAATATCTTGTAATATTTTGATTTGAGGGCATTTGGGTTTATTTTAGCAGAAATTTGGAGTAGCAGTATTCCACTCTGACATGATTATTCATTTCTGTCTCATGACCTAGGTACATTTTAATAGATTGGATGAGAGAAAGGGCTGTTTTGTCTCTCAAGGAATTGCTAAACCAGATGTTGTAAAGGGAGGAGGAGGTTTTTAGATTTTAGCTGAAAAGCACTATCTGGACGAATTAAAAACCGACAAACTAACATCAAATAAGTAACAAAGCCAGATAGCGGTGGGCACTTCTGAATCCACCTCTGGTCAGCTAGTTACATCTCTTTGAGGTGACTTTTCCAGGTCACTTCTTACTGTGTATTTGTGGAGGATTTGTGGTCGAAGCAAGCAGATGACCATCTGTTTCTGCATCAAAGACATCCATCTCCAAAGTCGCTCACTGAAAACAGGGTCAAGGTTGGATTTCTGCGAAAACCACACAAAATGAACTGCTCCTTTTGAAACATTTCAAGTTTCAAAATAGTTTAGTCTCTATGATATCTGTGTATAAAACAAAAATATAAGAACAATGATATCATAATTAGTGTCCCTGGATCATTATATTTCATATTTGACTCTTGACAAAGGAAAAAAGCTACATTGTCACTCTTCAAAGATGTTCTCTAAAGTCTCCCTTTTCTGTTTCAGTAGATTTTAAAATATTAATAATATTGGCCTATAATGACCTTGATACTAACATCAAAACTTATTATTTTACAATAGATGTCTATAAATGAATATTGCTTGTCCGGATAACAGGAGACCTTTCTTTAACTCAGGGGCTTTTCAGGTTACCATTTTCTCAAGCTTTATATAAAAAGCAGAAAACACCACAACTAAGACAGTTGTCTTACCATCTATAGTCTCTGAAGCTGCATAAACACCAGAACTTCCACTGGGCTCCAAAAGAGGGCAGTGGAAGTCCACAGATGCGTTCAATAGTGTTGCTGAGGGAAAAAATATTCCCTGAAAGAAAAGTTTTCTGAAGAGTAACTTGTCTTAACGCAGCTACCTCAGGAAAATGAGAATTATGAAGCTTAATTAAAGAGTATTGGTACCTTTGTAACTCCATCTCTCAATTTGCATATTTTGTATTCATTAATGATAACAAGAAATATATCAGGGACTAGTCAAGGCAATCCCATAAGGGTCAATGACTTATCTCTCTTTCGCGATAATCCTACAAAATTATCCTCAAATAAAAAGCTAGTGAGCCAAAAGGGAGAGTTTTAAGTGGCTCTGCTTACCTTCATTATCTCTTTCACAAAAAGAAATGTTGCTAAATGTTTCGTTAAAGCTCATTCTCCTGGTGATAAGTTTTTTTTCTTTTAATTAAATGATCTTAAACATCTAATTTGTAAAGAGAGTAGCTCTCTAGTTGTCATTATATTTTTGCCAGTGATGTTTAGCTAGGGTTTGAATTTTATAGATCACCTGAACGGAAATGGATAAAATAGTAAGTGGCCAGTTGTCCACTTTGGATAAAGTTCTTGTTCTTTGAATACATGGACACATCACATTCGAAAGCGAAAGTTTCCCCAAGGCAGATGCGACTTGTTTATAAAAGAAAGTTTAACTTAATTTGGAGGAAAATATAGCTAGAAGTCTATTTATAAAATATTTTATTACTGTGTCTTCCTGGGCCCCTTTACTTGTCAGATCCCTTCTTTGTGCCTTATTTTTATTGACTATTTTCATTTGTTCCCTGTATTTTCTTTCTCCCCAGACTTCAAAACGCACTTAGTCATGGAAATATATGCCCATCATCTCATTTGGTTCTCTTCTGGAATTGATGCTATGAAACACAGCTTTTTCTTACATTTGAATGAAACTTTTGCCTTCGTGCTTTGAAAAAGGTACAGCTGTAGCGTTTTTTCCCCATTCTCCATTGATTTTGTACTTGGAAAGTATTAGACACCAGTGGGCAATGCATTTAGGAAATACAGATACCCATAAGGAAAACATCCCAGTGAATCAGACTTTTCTTTCCCAAGACATGCTATCACCCTGTCCACATATTTTCCTCCATTTTCAAATACAAGTACATAAAATAGCTGTCTATCTCACCTGTGTGTGTGTGTTCATGTTAACAAATATATATCTTACACGTGCTATATGTACATATACACCCAGCATAGAACTTTATAAATTACTTAGTGGCATAAATTGTAGACTCCTCCAAGCCTTCATTTCTTCACTATGTGATTTTTAACTGGCTAGCCATCAATCTAGCATCTGGATTTGGCATTATTCATTTATTCCCTGTGAATGAATGATAAAACTGAAACCATTGTAGGCTAGAAATTGAAAATCAATCCAAGGTAAAAAGTGTTTCTTGATAGCTTCTCAAACATCCTTTGACTCATTACCCTGACTTTTTTTTGAATTGGATATTTTCTTTATTTACATTTCAAATGTAAATCCTTTCCCAGTCCCCCCCCCAACCCCCAGAAACTCCTTGATTCCATCCCTCCTCCCCCTGCTTCTACGAGGGTGCTCACCCACCCACTCCCACCTCCCCACTCTGACATTCTGCTACCCTGGGGCATCCAGCCTTCCCAGGACCAAGGGCCTCTCCTCCCATTGATGCCTGACAAGGCCCTCCTCTGCTACATACGCGGCTGGATTAAATGAGGTTTATGACCAGCCTACATAAACAGCTATTGACTACTAAAGACAGGTGTTCCATGAGAAGGCAAGTATTGACTCCATGGCTTTAAGGATGTGATTCACACTTCATTGATTAGATTTTAGGAGCATGAACAAGGTAGAGGCTCGTGATGCTTTGCTTTCAAACAGGCTTAGCCCTGGAAAGTCAGAGAGGGGTCAGGATGGTGTCGTGTCTTCCAATGATCAGATTCCCAGAACCGGTTTCAGATTCTGATTTTTGCACCTATATAAAAGACATAAGTTAGATTAACTCGTCATTATACGTAAGCGAACGCTTAGTAACTACACTTAAATTTCAGTTGCAAAATGTGGAAGAACTTGACATAGTTGATGACAGCTGAAATTAAAGGAAAGCTAATATCATAGGAAATTATGCATTAAAGCTTAGGTATAAAGGGCTCAGCTTTCCTCCTTATCCTGTAGAAATCACTTTTAACCTACTCTAGTCCCACACCCAGATAATATGCTTTGCAAACCTTATAAAATCAACTGTGTATTTGATAACATGCATAGATGAGCATAAGATCAATTGAATAATACCAGTCACTCTTATGTATATGTGTAACATTACTGAGATTACATGTCTGTGTAAGTGTGTGTGTGTGTGTGTGTGTGTGTGTATGCATGGGTATAGGTATAGATAGAGATGATAGAGGTAGAGATAGTGATAAAGACAGAGATGTATGTATATATAATGTTATATATAATATATTATATTTTATTTTATTATGTTATGTGATATTCATATAATATATATTTTATAATATATTTAAATAGATATTATATAATATATAATATATTATACATAATTTATATAATATATTATATGAAATAATATATTAATGCCTTTCATTGGCAGATTAAAATTATCTGGAACTAGAAAAAGAAGTCAGAGGAGTAGTATTTTATGAACATATATGAGGAAACAGGAATGGCTGAGATATTGATAAGATATTGCAGAACTTCAGCCACAGAGGCATAGCAAGATGAGAATTAAACCTATGTCCTCAGTCCAAACATCAGTGTCCACTCCCACTCCATCATCCGTCCTCGTTTAATATGGGTTTTTTTTTACCTTATATGTATCTACAAGTAATAACATATTTTATAAACAATATGTAAATATGTAATATCTGTACAGATGGTCACAAAAACCACATCCATATGCACAATTGTACGTGACTATTTTTAAGAATTCAACATTTCTTAACACTTTGGCTTTGGGGTTCTTTTTTTTTTTTAACAAAGAATCTTTTGGTGTCTCCTTTCTCAGTCAAGTAAATGAAAACATGATTACACATTTGAATGTCACCGGTTTCCCGTATCATACCTGGCGTCAGGCTACGTGTTTTATTTTGTTTTCTTTCTGTTTTGTTTTTTATAACATTAAATGCTGTTAACTTTCCCCTGAAATTGCTGCTCAATTCTAGAATGTCATGTATTTATGGAAAGCTATTTTCTAAAATGAGCAGGAAGGACTGTTCTTCCCCCAAGGATTCTAAGTCCAAATTGAATCTGAAGCAGGACAACGCAGCAGATGAGCATTGGCTTGAAGGAGGAGCCACTTACAGAAACTCAAAGTGAAGTGGATCACAGAAGGCTTGTCTAAAACAGGAAGTAGCCCGCGCATGTGTGAGACTGTCCTTGCAACCAGAGCTGCAAGGCAGGTTCTGCTGACTCCTGATAGCATCTTGTACCAAGGCCTATGTAACCTTTCTGCTTCTGATTGACAAGGAATGCTTACATGGATTCAGATGCCTACCCACATGGGGTTTCATTAGAGGGAGGGCAAGTATAGTCTCTCATATGCAGGTATCAGAGTGAGAGAGTGGTGGAACCTGAGTTACAGAGCTTGCTGAAAGCTTTTATTATAGTGAAAACAGAAAGAGGAATGGACGATCGAGCACCTGAGAACGTCAGCCGTTCAGTAAGAAGAGAGGATCCAGGTGATCCCTTTTGATGAGTACCAGGCAAAGATCAAACAAACAAACAAAAGCCCAATGGAGAATCAGATTAGTGAGGGATTTGAGGCCAGATTTTTAACCTCTATGTACGAAATATTGGAGGCCATGATGATGCTAACTTAGAGATATTTTTAAAGAGTACTGTAGGAAGGGTCAGGCCATGATGGGTGGTACCACGCCTAGGCTGGTTGTCCTGGGTGCTATGAGAAAGCAGGTTGAGCAAGCCATGAGGAGCAAGCAAACAAGAAGCACCCCTCCATGACCCCTGCATCAGTTCCTGCCTCCAGGATCCTCACCTGACTTTTTTGCCTTGACTATCTTTCATGGTGAACCTTGATATGGAAGTATAAGTGAAATAAACCCTTTCCGCCACAGATTGCTTCTGGTCATGGCGTTCATCACAGAAATAGGAACCCTCCTAAGCCAACAGTGCAAACCCTGGGCTGATTTAGTTCTCAGATGACACTGTGTAGTATCTGGTGTCCTTCTTGATTGCCACACCATGGAATAAGATTCCACTGGTCTGTTGGTTCAAAGGTCAGGAATGCCTAGAAATATTCTACAGGGATTCAGAAACTTCCCTCAACAGAGATCATCTGTCCCCATATGTTACAGTATCCAGGGGGAGATCATAGGACTGTGTCTACCATAGAATGACAGCCACCTAACTGTAAGCTGGTGTTGATGTGGGAATGTGTGTCCTTAAAGGAAGATGCTGACTTGGAATATGAGTTCCTAGAACTACAATACAAAAATCACAAACTTTAGGTTATCTTTTCTACTATCTGCCTTTCCTCTAAGGTTTTCAGGATGCTATCATTTATTCTGGAAACATGTTGTCTTCAATATAGCTGCTGAAATCAAATATCAAACTAAACAGAACAGGTATTTAAAGCACACATCTCAACCCATTCACAACCTACCCATAACAAGGAAGTGTTTCAGCCTACAGAACTGGCTATCATTAAAATATGATTTTAAAGAGTTTGTTATGAGACAGGAGAGATGCCTCAGGAGTAAGTCCTTATTGCTTTTGCAGATGACCTCGGGTGGTTAGTTACTATCACTCACATGAGCAGGCCTAACCAACCACCCATAACTCCAGTTCCAGGGGATGCTATACCCCTTTTGGCCTCTGCATGTATGTGGCACACATACATACACTCTGGCGCCTCCCCCAATCTAGCTAAGTCTTTTCCTTATTTTTTTTTTTTTTTATCATGATGTCTTTAAAACTTTATTTTTGACAATTACATACATGTTTACACTATTGTTATGACCCTGTGTTATATAACCCCCTTCCACTTCTTCTAAGTGCTCGCGTGCGCACACACAAATAAACACACACACACACACACACATGCGCGCGCGCGTTCGTTCATGCATGTACTCATGCACACACATTCGCGTTCATGCAGGTAAGGACAGGTGTTGTGAATTCATGAGGACACCAACCCTGTCACACCCAGAAAGCAGCATGTCACGGTGATCCTCTTCATCCTCCGTTTCCTTCAGCCTTTCTTCTTCCGCTGCTGGGCTTTGGAGGGGTGATACGAATGCTCCCCTTAAATGTTTGTCTTAAGAACAAAATATAAACAAATCAAGAGAGAAAGTAACAGACATTTCAAATTAGGAAATGACAAAAATAGCTGTAGAACTAACATTTGTTGTGTCCGGTAACGCAATGTTTGTTTGCTTTGGGGTTTTGGTTGCTTCCACCCCTTCCCCCCCCCACCCCCCTTTTAAGGGCGCATATTGAACAATGCATGAGAGAAAGCATTTGTCAGATCTGCACTGCGTTCCTCATTAAGGTTTTCCTCTCTTGGAAAGCTTTCGGGACCTCTATGAAACAGACATTGTGGGGTGTGAAACTGTCAAATGCAGACAAAAGGCTTCCAAGGGGCCTAGCCCTGCCTTAGAAGGCGCTTGTTTTCTGTCTCAGAATGGAGCTTGCCTGTGATGAAGTCTGTTTTTTCTAAAACTTGGCAACAGCTGACTGGTGAGGTTCGGTTTTGGCCGGAAGTCTTAGCTACAGCGGTGGCAAGGGTTAATATGAAACCCACCACAGCATTTTGCACCGTCTCCCAGGAGAGCTCGCAATGGATTTCCACTGCCACTGGACATAATGGCTCGCAGCTGCAGCAACCCATGGCAACACTTGATATTCCCGTCGCTAGCAGGCCAGGCCTTTTGGTAGAAATGAAGCAATCGCTGGTACTGGGCTAAGTATTGTAGCTGGGGTCAGAGTTCCTAAGCCACAACCTAAAATGACCTTTCAATCCCTAACGTAACTTTCCCAGCTTTTGGGTGGGTCCTTTATCTAGCCAGTCAGCCTGTCATCTATTTCATCTGACAAACTGAGGATAGAGCCCAGGGTTTCACACATAGTAGGCCAGGATTCTACTACTAAATTGGATCCCCAGCCAACTTTTCTCTTCCTGAGTCTCACTAGGTTTCTGAGGCTACCCTACCACTCACTCTCTATTCCAGGAAGAACTAGATGTCACAGTCTTCCAGTCTTAGTCTCCTAAGTGGCTGGGTTCCAAACCTTGAACACCAGTCTCCCCTTTATCTCTCCTGTATATGAAAAGGACACATTGGCAGGCATGTATAAAGGTTAAAAACAAGAACAAAAGCAAACAGAAAACAAAAACAACAAAAACAAACGAACAAAAACCAATCGAGGTGCCTCAGGGAAATAGATAGTTTTATGCAAATGGAATTGATTTCTGTCTTCCACGGGGTAATTTTCATTTCTTTAAAGAGAATTTGGCTTTATTCTTTTAAGGCTGTAGAATAAGTGGCAAAGTACATCAAACACATGATTTAAATTCACCAAAAATTGACTCCCAGCATGCCCAAGGCTCTGTGCTAAAACAAAACAAAACAAAACAACAGCATACTATTAGGGATGTTATTCTCTTGGGACTAAACTCTGAACACCTGAAACGCATGGTATGTTTGGAGCCACCTAAAGAGAAATATAAACTGTGCTTTGTTCTAAGAATCCTTTCTCTTCCTCACTCTGTCTCTCTCTCTCTCTCTGCCTCTCAGTCTCTGGTCTCCATCTCAGTCTTCGTCTCTCTCTCCCCCACCACTTTCCCCCTCTTTCTCTCTGCCTCGCTGGTCTCCCCCCTTTATTGAAAATAGATTGTCTTCTCTCGTAATATCTTCTGATTGTGGTTTCCCCTTCCTCTATTTCCTCCCCACTTCCCCTTGCATCCAGATGCACTTCCTTTCTGTCTCTCATAAAAAATAAAACAGGCTTCTGAGAGGTAATGAGAAAATATAAACATAAAATAGAAGATGGAACAAAAACTATCGCATTAAAGTTGGACAAGACAAACCAACAGAAGAAGAACGCTGGAAAAGGCACAAGAATCAGAGACCCACTGTTCACACACGTAGGAATCCCAGGTCTTAATACACATGCAGAGAATCTGGAGCAGACCTGCACGGGCTCTGGGCTTGCTGCTTCACTCTCCATGAGCTCATATGAGCTTGGCTCAGTCGATTTGCAGGACCTTGTTTCTTGGTTTTCTCAATCCTCTGTGGCTATTACCCTCTGTTCACATTCCCCTCCACAGATTCTCAAGCAGCTCCCGAGATGCCTGTACTATTCTGCTAAATTTATTTCACCCTATATGCCCCCCCCCACGCGCGCGCACACACACACATACACACACATATATATTCTAGTTATTCTCACTGTCCATTACTTCTTTCATTGTTCTGCTGCATTATGTACACAGTAGATAATCTTGCTTAAAGCTGAAAATTAAAACTGCCAGGCACAGGACATGGTATGTGCTTAAGTCATTATTTGAGAAATCCAGACGGGATGGTATCATTTATACTTATTCTTTTCTCCCCTTCAACATCTCCCATATCCCTATCGCCGTCCACTCTATAATTCATGACTTCCTCTTTCATAATTAATATACAAGCATAAATATGCACAACTGGTCAATGAAGACAGTAAATGGCCCTGGAATTCCCAACCTAAGTGAGACATCATAGGACAATCCCTATACTTAAGGCTTAAGATACCTCTCCAAAGAGGCTGAAAGAATGAAAGGGAGCAAGGGCAGCTATAGCACTATAGTGTCTTCTGGACAGGACAGATATGTTACAACTATGCAGTATTTGTAGACAAAGCCCCCATTTACTCAACTATCCTGAGGAAACAAACACTTGGAAGATATATATCTACACATAAATCTAATGTCTTTGACAAAATCTATGTCTATATACATACACATGTAGATCTATCAATATCTATTTATCTATTGATCTCTTGACCAATGTGTATTGATCCATTCATATATCTATCCGTAATCTATTACTACATATTCACATTTATCATCTGTCATTGACATTTAATATCTACTCACTGATATCTACCTGCATATAATCCACCTAATTTAGATACAATGTGTGACATTTTACTTTACATAATATCTTTTCATATCTCACACAGCCTGTGTGTATATGTACACATGTGATTAAGCGTTCACCGTGGGAAAAGCTTAGGATCTCACAGTCTTGTACAATACTAAAAATCAACATGTGACAGAATTTTAAATCAGCAGGAAGCACTGGGGACACCCATGATGTCATTGAGGCCCCTTGAGAAAATGTAGTCATTAACTGCATTGCAAGTGGTGATAAGAAGCCATTAAAATAAACAGAACATCTCGATAATTACAAACATTCTGGGAAAAACAATTAGAATTCCTGAGTGTCTGTCTTTCCCTGGGTTCAACAATTCTGTTCTGCCCATGTTTTTGTAAAAAGTACTTGTTGAGATTGTGCAGCAGAACTAAGAGTAAAGAAATGAAATTTAGAAAAGAATTAGTAGCCCCTATTTGACAGCAAATTTTGGGCATGTTTAGTTTCTTTTAAACAGCTGGAATCACTGACAAAAGTTGCATAAAGTGAATTGTGCTTCAGGAGAGACAAAACTCTTCAAATATTTACATTATGTATGTTCATGGATGATTAATAATTATGCAATAAAATAACAATCTTCTATAATGACCTGTCTTCTACAGGTGTTATATACTTTATTTGTGCACTTAAGTGATTTTTCTTAGTATTTAACCTCTTCTCTCTCTCTCTCTCTCTGTCTGCATGCACGAGTGTGTGTGTGTGTGTGTGTGTCTGTGTGTGTGTGTGTGTGTATTTCAACAGAAATGCCTGGGCTTTGTTTTACTTAACATCCAAGATCACCAGGAACAGCAAATGCAAACCCTAACCAATTGCTTCTGGCATAAAGAGATAATATACCCCTGGATTTGAGATTAATGATATTTTAAAATTAAATCTTGTTATTTGTTTATGCATACGGATCCTCTGAAACATTTACACTTAAAGGTATATCGAAAATGTATATTGTAACTAGTCAACCTGAGTTTCAAGACAGGAGCTCATTCCCTGACCACTTTGCTATTTTGTGCTGCGTCTAAAAACTTTCCCTGGGAACTATCTGTGTACAGCTGTTCTTCTCCTTCCCCCAAACACTCTGAACTCAAATAGCATACTGATGCTGACTTCCATTCATGCTTCCATCACATCTGCATTTACGGCATGCACCTCTGGAGGATCATGGAAGGGTTCAGGAAATAAAGAAGCCCCTGCTCTTTAGAGAGCAAGGACAAAGTATAATTTTGTGGAATTATTAAGCAAAAGGGTGAATGAGTGGTCCATGCTATTAGGGTTTCTGGAATGCAAGGTTTTGTGTGATGCCTGAGTACAGTGGGGTTTGGCATGTGCATTCTTAGCGTATGTGGTATTTAAGAGGTATGCTTAGTGCACATTATACGTCTCTAAGAACCCAGGGATTGAACAGACGGTCGTTATCCCAGGATGTTAAAGAGGAATGTCTGGATAGCTTTCATTTTATAAATAATCCACCAAATTTAAACCTTGTTTAAATGTTTACAACAGAGAACATGTTTTTAGTGGTTACAAGAGAGAAATGACCTCTAACATCTATTAATATTATGCCAACTTCTGGTTACTAAATTTGTCATTGGGGTAAATGTTATTTTCTGCACCATATAGAATTTTTTGTTAGAATTTAAACTAAATTTAGAGAAATAACATACAAGATTATATGTAGGCTTCATTCATATGTGTATAAAAATAAATGTCGTGTGTGCTCACACGTACTTAATTTGGGGGAATTTTAAAAAAAAATAGAGCTCTACTCTTTCCACTAAAACACAGGGAAATAAAGAATTTTAAATGATCTGTTCATCTCTTTGCTATGTGTTTTTAAAGTTTCGATTTAACATTTGTGCTGCTTCTTAAAATAGCTTTAAATTTAAACATTGTACATGGGAAATCTCATTGAACATTGAAATATTAATAATAGCATTTTCCATTGTGTTGCCTTTAAATGTTAGGACATGTACAATGTGGGGAATGGTGAATCTCTTTTCCAGAATCTTATACAGCATCTATTCATGACCTCAGTTCTTCTAAAGAGAGCATCATTAAGAGTCTTGGTGATACAGGCTTTCCCATACATCTTTCTTTGACCTAAGACTAAGGATAAGATTCCAGTGACTTAGACAAAAACCAACAACAGAGAATAGACAAGGTTACACAGCTCCCGCCCTGTGTAATCCACTGGGTCTCCCATAGCTGCAGACCGCCTCAGGAGCAAGCAAGGCTGACTGGCAGCTGGGAAACACCTGCTGAGCTGAGCTGGTAAGCATGGCCGTTGTCCACTTTGATTGGACAGGACATCTGTTTCTGATTGGTGCTTGTTCATGCCCTGCCAGTCATTAGATATTCTCAACACTACCTCTGAGAATAGGTACCTATACTTTATTATTCATGTCATAAAGACAGCTACTTCTATCAGGATTTGACTCGTAGACAGGAAAAGCACACAGGGCACGCATACATAGACTAGATGCCTATGTTTTATCTTCGTTATTTTGTGCTTCCCTTTACTTTTTTTTTAGGGTTTTTAGGTTTTTAGGGTTTGTTTTATCGTTGCCATCATCATCGCCATCACACATAAATAGTGCATGTGTGACTATCTATATGTGGGTTTATGCAGGTGACTGCAAATATCCACAGAAGACAGAATTGGAATTAAAGGTAGATGTGGATCAACTGAATTGAGTGCTACGAACCAAACTTGAGTCTTATGCAAGAGTTCATAAACACTGAGTCATCTCTACACCCATTACTTAGGTTTTTGTTTTGTTACTAGGGGTTTTAGATAAAATCTGTATTTATATTGTTTCAATTTATTGTTACCACTATACTGAAATGATCTACACACACAGAAAACAGATATACCCACCTACATACTACATACTTATGAATGTCTCTAAAATTATGAGCCTTATAACCAGGTTGGACATTAATATATTGTTTCATATATATATATACATATATATATATGTATATATATATGTGTATATATATATTCTTTTTGAACTTTTATTTTTGAGAATTTCATATGTGTATACAATGGAATGTGATTGTATCTACCCTGTTTTCCTTCAAACTGACCATATCCTTGATCCATGGGACCAATTCAAACTACTTGTATCTTTTATTTTTTATAGTTTCTAACTCCATTTAATATTACCTATATGTGCATGAGCTTGGGACAAACGCGGGAGCATGGGACACCTACCGGAGGCCACATTCTCAAAGCAGAATTATTCTCTTTCCCTAGAAACCATATGCTTCCAATGTCTCCCTAGCATGGGGGGGGGGGTTCAGATCATCTTCCCATCTATGATGGGATTTGAGCAGCCTTGATCTTGTGTAGGTCTTGTGCAAGTATCTGAGCAGCTCTGGAATCATGGATACAATGGCCATATACTGTTCAGAAAACAGTATTTCACAGCACTTTATGGCTATTACATTAATCCCATCTTCTCTTCTGTGATGTCCCATGAGCCTTGACAATGGTAGAATTGATTGATGCAGATGCTCCGGTTGTGCCTGAGGACTCAGTCTCTCACTCTTAGCCCTTTGAACAGGTGTACATTTCTTCATTGATTACAGCACAATGTAAAATGAAGTTTCTCTGGCAAAGACTGAGAACTGAATAGCCCAGGTCTACCTGTATGAACATAAAGATGCAAAGGCAGTTTGACAGTATGACAATTTAGCAGAATGGTTCTACCCTAGAAGCCGTGTTCTTCCAAACCATAGAGCTTTGAGTATATCTACAGTTATACACATGAAATTATCTCCCATGAAGGATGCCTCAGATCCCATCAGAAAGTGGTTAATTACCCCAACGTTTGTGCCACTGTTGAACTAATAGGTATATCTCTTCTGCTCAGGTCAGTATTGCAGCTTGCATGGTCTAGCTCTGTGTAAGATCATTTCATGTCTTTTCTCCCCAGCTACACATATGCCGGAGCCTCATTCTAGCCATGCATGGTCTTTAGTTGGTGGTTCAGTCTCTGAGAGCTCACAAAGGTCCAGGTTATTTGACACTGTACTTCCTCCTGTGGAGGACCCATCCCCTTCAGGGCCTTCAATCCTTCCCCCAGCTCTTCCATATGAGTCCCCAACCTCTGTCCAATGTTTATCTATAGGTATGTATGTCTGTTTCAGTCAGCTGCTGGGTAGAGCCTCTTGGAGGACAGTTATGCTAGTTTCCTGTCTGCAAGCATAACAGAATATCAATAATGTTAGGGACTGATGTTTGTCCATGGCATGGGTTTCAGGTTGGGCTAATTATTATCTGGTCATTCCTTCAGTCTCTGCTCCAAGGACTGGAGAGATGGCTCAGTGCTTAAGAGCACTGGGTGCCCTTCCAGAGGTCCTGAGTTCAATTCCCAGCACCCACATGCTGGTTCATTATCGACCATCTATAAGGGGATCTGATGCTCTCTTCTGGCATGGGGCATACATGCAGCAAAGCAATAATACAAAAAAAAAAAAAAACCATAAGAAAATACATAAGAAAAACCCTTAATATTGGGGTTTTTTCCTACTTCACATATGTTCTTCTATCTTCCCCCTCATTTTTAAAAGCTGGTATTGTGAGATTATTGGCCTCAATAATTTATTTATTTTTCAATTAGTGGATGATGAAACATGGTTTCTTACAGCAGTTTATACACACTTAGTTTGGGTTCTTCTTCTGCCCACCTTCTCCTTTCCCCCAGCTTCCGGCCATGCCAGGTCCCAGCCTATACCTTTCTAACAGTCTTCCTTTTTCCACTTTTATGGTTTCTGATGATTTAAAACAAAATAAGACAGGAAACCTTGAAGGCTTTAGAATTATAGGGTACATGAAATCATTCTTTCCATGTCCATTTATTAAATGATTCTTTATCAAGTGTTATTATCAGTATTGCTGTTGAGGATGAGGAGGCTGTGACCCCAGCAAAAGGCCCCCGTCCATAACTATAAATTTTCAATTTTACCCCTTTATTTTCTGATGGTGCCAGTAACCCCTCCCCCCAATCCCTTCCTCATAGGCAAACATAGCTAAATAGAATGCAAAATAGGAGAATTCTATCCTGTTTTTTTTTACTTCCTATTTTTGTCAAAAATATAAACAGCAGGAAAGCTTGACATTCCAGAGACAGAATCTTCTGCCCCTGCCTGACATTTGGCATGAATTTGAACAAATAAACAAAAAACGGTACTTCACAACCACACACACACACACACACACACACACACACACACACACACACACCCCGCCAGGCTGTGAAGGTACGCTTAGTGGCTAGACACAGCTGGGAATAATTGGAAAAGTTGAGTACGGTGCAGCAGAGTTTAAAACCCACATGGACTCAATGATATTTTCATAGTGCTCCAAGCAATTTTCTTCCACAAGTCAAATGGTTTCAAGACACTCCAGCCCCAAATTATATACACAACATAAATGCCAAAAAAAGGAGGAAGAAGAAGGAAGGTAAACTGTAATGCATTAGGACAAAACAACCGGTCACCCTTGAGGAAATTCCTTGTCAAAACTGTGAACAGGACACATCTTTGTACAGACAGCCTTTGAGAAGCCTTTTATCCAAACTGCCCGGCCGCCTCATCTACCCCAGTGAGAAGAATATGTAATGATTCCCAGGAGACACTGAAGAACTCACCTGATTAACCTGGCTCTGTTTACTTCTGTGTCTGGGAGGGGAGTCCCAGAACTGAGCTAGTGATGATGTACATGTAAGTAGGTGTTACTGCTTCCATCAACAGTTCTGGGCAGAGGATGTGAAACCTTGCCTGCAGGTGTTCTGTGGATGTGCTATTCAAAGAAAGCCTTGCAGAATCTCTCCTGATAAATTGCACACAATTATTTCAGGACTTTCATCATTAGGAATTAAGTTACTTTCATAAACTCCAAGAATTTGGAAGTTTACTTGTCTCTATAATTTTGACTGTAATTGATAGCGTTAGGGGTTATAATCTAGGTTATCAAGAGTAGATATCTGACTATTAATTTTTAATATAAAATAGTATTATGTCACACCATGATATTGTCCAATGGTTTATCAGTATTTTCTTAGTTAACTAAATACATTAGCAAATGCCAACTTAGCATGTGGTAGGCAAAGAATCATTCTAAGGATCTTACACGTAACATTTACTTGCACATCTTGAGATAATATATATTACATTTATTTATGGTGTTATCATTCACCTTCATGGAGGCCAAGCATAAAACTTTAAATATACACCAAATTAAAAGAAATCCTGTATGAAAATAGCTGAGTCTTAGTACTACATAGGTATTTTTGTCTTACTGGACTTTTAAAAATATTTTAGGCAGAGAGAACATGAGGTTTGGTTGAAGAGAAGCTGGAACGGATCTGAGAGGAATTGTGGGACAGGGAAAACATGATCAGAATAGATTGGGTAGAGGTTAATTAAAAGAAAGAAATCCTGGTAACTGACCTTGTCTGAGGAGAAGTTAAGATGAGAGATATTTAAAAAGGAGAAACTATTTAAAATGTGCCATACAAACATGAGATTTACAGGAGTTGCAAATTAATGTTTCCAGAAAAATTGTCACAAGAGGTAAATGGTAAAACAAGGACTATATCTCCAGCTTATTAGGAGAGTCTATGCCTACAGGAGTCCTGATTCATTTCCTCTGCCTTTCAAAGATATCTTTGAGAGGATATAGCTGCATACATGAGCTATTTCTCTACATTCTTAACACTATAGATAAAGGTCACATTGACCAGAAATTAGCAAATTACCAAGAAAAAATGAAATTGACCCTCATCTGATTTCAACGGGAAAATCTTTTTGGAGAAAAGCTGGTTCATCTCTCTGCTTATCGATTACAGGAGCCAGACTACACTAACAGCCACACGGATACTGCAACCACTGGCCCACAAAGACAGAAATATTTACTGTCTGGTTCATTGAAGAAGGTTTGCCAACTTCTGACCTAGACGATTACAGTAGACTCTTTTTCAAAAAACACAGAAGAAAATATGAAAGACTACCAAATTTTCAGCAGACAAAGGCAGACAGGGTTAAAATTTCATACCTCTTTCCAGACAGTGTGCTGAGTCCCAGAGGCTTGCCATCTGTCATTGGATCTTCAGGAACATTATTGCAGGGGACATCTAGTTGGCTTAATGGCTGGAATGCCACAGACAGAATCCATGAAGAGCAAAGAAAAGTCGCCAGAGCCCATTAGAGCGAGATAACATTTTATTGACTCTCACTCCAGTCCCAAGTTCAGTCTCCCAAACATCTTCTTTGTTTCTTATATGAAATAATTATTTTTTATAGGCCTTGAAACAATCTCAGGTTGAAATATTTGTTTTCCTAGACTGCCATAGACAGTGTATTTTAGACTAGAATCACTATGGGATGAGCTGATTGATAAGACTCTGTTAAACTGATCAGAATCTTAAAAGAAAAGCCACCAGTCTAGATGTATTAGCAGTCCATGTAAACCTCTTCATTCCCCATTTAGATCTGATAATAAAAGATTCAAGATTAGGAGGCATTGAAGTGCTTTCTCCATAGCTGGGGGTTCAGCCTAGTGTTCTAAGACTGAAGATAAGGAGTTCTGAAGACAAAAATGAAAAGAATGTTCTGGAATGCTGGAGAGCTGACTACTCAAGGCCACTAGACAGTGTCCTCAGACCTAGGCTACTTAACGCTTGAGAAAAAATTTTAGAGAATAAAATAATAATGGTATCTGCTTTTGTAGCCAATATTTTTTTAATCATTCCATTCATTTACATCTCAAATGTTATCACACTTCCCTGTTACCCCTCCACAAACCTCCCATTCCACATCTACCCACTGCCCCCTCCCCTTTGCCTCTATGAGGGTCCTCCCCCACCCACTCAGCGTCTCCCAGCCCACTACTCAAGTATCCCTCTATACTGAGGCATCAAACCTCCACAGGACCAAGTACCTCCCCTCCCATTAATCTAAGACAAGGCCATCCTCTGCTACATATGTATCTGGAGCCATGGATCTCTCCCTGTTCACTCCTTGGTTGGTGGTCTAGTCCTTGGGAGCACTGGGTGGTCAGGACAGCCAACATTGTTCTTCCTATGGAGTTGTGATCCCTCTCTGCTCCTCCAGTCCTTCCCCCAGCTCCCTCACCCAGATCCCCAAGCTCAGTCTGTTGGTTGGCTCCAAGCATCCACATCTCTATAAGCCACTACATGGTTGCTAAGAGTTGAAGTCAGGACATCTGGAAGAGCAGCCAGTGCTCTTAACCACTGAGCCATTTCACCAACCTGTAGCCAATTGTTAAATATATACATTCTGACATTGTATGGCTCAACTCATATTTCCCAAACTGCCACCATTTAAGGTGGAATGTCTTTTGTACAAAAAATAAAGTTACCAGACTCATGTATCACAGTAGTTCAAGCAATCCATGTCACATCTATGACATCAGATTAATATGTCCTACTAATATTGTTTTTACTCTGTAATCTTGAGTTTTAATTATAGTATACATCAAGATTAGTTTCTTTAATCACAAGCCTGTACCAAAAGCAAAGGGGACCATGTTATCACTTTAGGACATAATAGCGAAATGATTGAAATTGGACTTAAGAGTGTCTTCGTGAATTGCTTGTTTCTTCCATTATATTTAGGCACTAAAAAAGTTCAAGTATAGTAAGTCATATGACTCTAAGTTGTTAGGGTGGGGTAGGCATACGTTCCTTATACAAAATTTACACTTACATAAAATTGAGTTAATTATTTCTAGTGATGCTAAAGTTACCCAGGTAAGGTAAGTGCAAGCATGAATAGCTAAATATGTATGAAGTAATAACTGTAGGATAAAATCAAGGAGTTGCACTCACTCTTAAGTAGAAATAAAAAAAAGAAAAGAAATGTGGGAGTGAACGTGATTCCATTCATGTTTATTTTTGAAGAAACACTTGCACACAAAGCCAAAAGTTTAGATCTTGATTTTCTGTTCTAATAGTACAAATCTATCTCTTCCCCTAGACACAAACGTGATCAATTCCACAACTCTTTGGTGACTTGTGCCATTAACCACTCAGATCAAAGCATTCACACAGATTTTGTGAGATACACCCACCCATTAAAAGACCACCTAGTATAAATTGCCTTGTGGCACACCCAGTTAATGTGGATGCATAGCCTTTAAAACAGAGAGACTTCTATTTTTTTGTGTTGTGAATGAGCTAGGTGGACCCTCCCTTAGCAACTGGCCTTTGTTCTTCATCTTCTTCCCTACCTGTACCTGAAGACGTAGCTGAATATAATGCTTTCCCTGGGCTCCTTGGTTTGGCTTTTTTCAGATAGGTTTGATAAAAAGAAAGCCCAACAGGAGAAGAGGGCAGGAGCAGACACAAGGTGCTGGGTTTTTTAGGCTGTCACCATTTCCTAGGCTTCAATACTATTGTATCTCCGTTTCTTGATCAGTGATGACAGCTGTTGATGTTGAATCTTTTTATTGTGGCTTCTGCTGTCATAAGATGCATGTAATGCCTTTATTTCACCTGTCCAAAGTTAGGCTTGGAGGTAATTGTGTATAGTGTCCATACATGAGTTTAACACTTTCTTTGGATGTCTTTTCTCTCAACATATTCACGCTTCTAAAAAACAGTACAATACATCTTATTCTTAGTTTTAACCTTCACATTAACGTTCCAATAGACTGGAATAATTAAATTGATATTTACTTCTTAAACCTATCAGGGTACAAGCATTTTGGTGGACTCACATAAGGTGTTCCGATTCCATTTTGCAGACTTCTATGTGTCCTTACAAGGAGGAAAGAGAACAAGAGAGTCCTCAGTGGTCTCTATAAAAGGGCTAAATAGTGGCTCCAAGCTCATGATGTAATTATCTTCCCAAGGTCTAAGTTTAATACTACTGGACCAAAGGCTACAATTTCTATTACTGAGTTTTTCAAGAATAAATCTCCGTGTTTTTTAAAAATCTATCTTTACTAGGTCATTTTGAATGTATTTTTTTGTCACATAGAGATCTGCCTAAAAGCATTTGCATACCCTCATGTTATTATTACAAATATTTAAGTGTCTATTAACTAAGTTTTCATTAATAGAAAATAGAAAACTAAGGAAAAGATTTGGTGCACATTAATTGATTACAAAAATTTGTCATAACAGATTTTTTTCCATTATATAAGAGACTGCTGTAATATTCTCTGGAGTGATAAATTTTGGAATTCCCATCTATTTCATATATTTTCAAGTATGATATATATATATATGTATGTATATTGGCAACTAAACAGGGAGATGGCTCTGAAGTCATCATTGTTGTCCAATGATTCAATAATGAATGGTAAAATGACTTCTGAATCAGCTGCCTCTGAAAACCTTATGCCATTGACAACTGATACTCAATAAAGTCAATGGCAGATAGTTCTTTCATCAAAGTCTGATAGCTACTATCCTGATTATTGCTTTGCTATAATTTCTAGATATCAGTCTTCATCCTGTAGCTTCCTCTTCAGACAAATTCACATCCCTGGGCATTTTCAGGTAAAGACTCCAATACTAATATTAATCCAGAGACTTTTGTCATGATAGCCTCGAGAACCTAGAAACCATCTGTATGTAATGCCACATTTTACTCATTTCTAAACAATGGAATTTAATCTGCATTTCACCAAAGGAAGCAGAGGATTACAAAAGAATTTTTAGACAGCCTTTGCCCAGAAAATCAAATCCTCTCAGATCCTCTACCTTTGCAGGACATATTGTGACATGTCATTCTCTGAAAGATAACACCAAGTACTACTCTCTAAACCTACAGATTACTACAAATTATTGTCTGTCAACACCTACACCCATGATAATTGACATTATATGCTTGTTCACCAATGATGCTAAAAATAGATTCTTTGAGAATTAAACTGAGCAATTATTTCCTCATCTCTGAGAAAACTTGCTTTTCAAAAAAAAAAAATTACTATGACTATCATTGGTGAATTGTGGCCAGTTTGCCACCATCTATAATTATCTAGAAGAAGTTCATTATTCTTTTAAGGTTTCCTTACAAGACCTGCTCTGTGAGCATGGCTGTATTTACATCATATGCGTTGGCATCCATTTTGGTGCGAGATCAATGTATGTATAAATCTACACATTATATATTATAAGCTGTTATCAAATGGTTTACTGTATTTATTAAGGACAGTAGAATGATAGTAAAACTATAAACCTTCTTGAAAATATGTATAAAATATAACTACATCTCTGTTTCTCAGTCATCACTGTCAAAAGACCCCAGAACAACCATGTCAGAATTATAAATGATATAAAATTTCAGATGCTAACCTATCAGTCAGTTTCTTTAAAACAATGTGGGCTTTTCAACTTTTTCCATACATTAACCTTTCTTTCTATAGTAAGAAAGCAAATAGTACTATCTAATAGTTTCAAATGGTTTTTTTTCATCTAGGGTTGTACATTGAATTTGCTTTCCCTATAAACCAATGGCAGAGAAGCCAGTGTAATAGTAAAAAGTAGTAATAGTTGAAAGTATAATAAAGTAACATTTATTACTGTGTTAAGATTGTAAAAAATTCTAATGTATATCTTGCTCTTATGTTAGTCACCCATCTTTCTGCAAAAAAAAAAAAAAGTGAAATGGTTACAAGTGAAATTAATCATACAATATAACTCCTGTTGGACTCTGTCCCACTTTTATAGGACTGACTTAACCAATCAATATGCAATTTCTGCATGATTAAGAACATATTCTCTTCCCACCACTGTATATCATGTTCTCATTCCAGAACATTGCCTCTGGTCAACGCTTTCTTCTTAACAACATAAAAAGTTTTTAAGAATGCAGAAAACATCTAGTCCCAGAAAATTCAGTTTAAATGCCTGGCATTCCTTTAATAGAAATGGCAGGTAGAATTTCATCTGTATTAGTCAGGGTTTTAGAATAACAGGTAGTATGTGAATTTAACTGACAAGTTTTCTGAGAGTAATTCAATTGACGTGGAATAAATCTGGTTATGTTTTTGACTGCTTGGTATTTCAAGGTTTTACATTTTTGCCATTGTGGAGATAGACCCAAATATTAAAATCATTCAGTAGTGGAAAATTTCCCCCACTTATGAACTAACTCTCTACCTACTTCAGCAGGTCTTGCTTTAAAAATTCAACTGTGGATTTCTGGCTATACAAGATGAAATAAATCAATTTTTTATATTTTATCTTTCCCCAATTACTACAGGTAAAAAGCATAGTAATTAGGAAGACATAAACTACAATAGTTTCCCATGATCTACACATTTGCTATCTGCAGTGTGTATAGTTCTGCCAACATTATCCCATGATTAGGCTCACTGTAGAACAATATTGTATGCCACAAACAATGGTTGATTATGTTGAGTAATAGAACTCCCCCCAAAAAATAGTGTATTCTTTCTCTTCCTTTCTTGTTACAGGACATTTGATTGCACTGTGAAACCCAATATTGTATACTAGAAAATTTTGTCTCTAGTTGTGATGTGGCTCAGCCTTAGCACACACCTTTAATCCAAGAGTGCGGTAGGATATTTGATCACACTGTGTGATTGTGTACTGGGAAAAAACTATCTCTAGCTGTGGTTTGGCTAAGCCCATAGTACACACCATTAATTCCAGACAATGAAGTTAAAGTTAGTTTGTAGAAGGAAGCAGCCATGTTTGAAAATGATGTCTAATTGAATGGCAGACAAAGTGATGAATTAGAGAAAGATTTGACTGAATAGGATATGCCGAACTCACATGGGAAGTGAGGCAACATAAGATGATCAGTGCAAAGGATGAGGGGAGTCAGTTTTACCTGGAAAGTTTTACAGAGACAGGTTGAAGAGAGAACAAGCTAAACACACATGAAGACAGAATGAGCCAGAGCATAAGAAGAACCCAGAAGATTAGAACATATTGCCAAAGTTAGTATGAGGCCAAGCAGAGCAATTCAGTCAGAGGCAGTGAGAGAAGCTAGATTGAATCAGTCAGTTTGGAAAAGAGTTTGAGCCAGAACAGCTGAGTTGAACAAGCCAGAGTTCAGAAAGAACTCAAAAGGGTGAGCTTATTCAGCACTAAGTTTCAGAGGCTGAAAACATTCTATGCTTAGGTAAGATTGCTTGAAGGCTAGAAGCTTCCAGGACTAGGCCTAGGTTAGCAGTCAGAGGAAGTAAGCTCCAGAGATAAAACAATTACACCAGGCAAATAGGAGTCTCTTTTATACTCCCTCCTCCTCCTCCTCCTCCTCCTCCTCCTCCTCCTCCTCCTCCTTCTCTTCCTCTCACTGAAAGAGAAAGCAAGATTTTATATTGTAAGCACCTTTCTGGAGAATCCTCCCCAAATAGAAACTGGGAACCTCCCTACAAATATGCAGTGAGAAATGGCTTACCACCCACCACATGGGTAGATTTTCTATCCATTCATTGTTCACTGAACACTGAGATAAGGACATCCCAAGCTGAACATGAAAGTCTGACACTAATCTTCTAAGAGACTCTGAGGGAGGGTCATCTAGCTAAGCCATACCCTGATACCTGAACTTGAGAGGCTGAAAGATCTAATCAACAGTGTTCGATCAACTACATTTAGGGTACTTTAGTTAAATAGCAATATATAAAAAATACATACATCTACCCCACTAAAGACATTATGAGAACATGAAACAGGAAGCAAAATTATAAATTAATAGAAATTTAAACCCAAATTGGAAATGTTTACAGGATTTTTCAATGAAGAATAAGCACAATAAATAAAGATGAGAAAACTTGTCCTAAAATGGAAAGAAAAACAACAGGGAAGCATATAATAGCCAGAGAAAATAGACATAATTACACGTATCTATGCACTAACAATGTTTTGTTCAGTAACCAGTATATAGGATAGTAGTCTCATGAGACCATGGGACCAAGAGACATGTAATCACTCACATGACTTCACCAGTGTCAGCATACTCTGAAGTCCACACACAACAATATCTCCTAAGAGCACAATACTCTCAGTAGCACAATACCACTACATTGTGTGTAATGATGTATGCAGGAAGTAGCCAGATGCAACTGATAAGCTTCTGTCTCATAACAGGGAACAAGAGAAAAGTTTCTGTACAGAAAGTAAAGCAGAGTTTCACCGTGGAAACCAAAACAAACAAAAACAAAATAAAAAATAAAAAGCAAAAACCCTGGAATTGTGTGCACAAGACTTGCAAAAGATGAAGCCAGCCAAAATAATAGCATGGAAGAGAGAGGGGTTATTACAACTCACTCTTTGTTAAGGAGAAATTGATAATTGATGACTTTGAGGAGAAAGAAAGTCAATCTTATTTAGGGTTACAGGACCTAAGAGGCTATCCATGCTCCAGTAGATGGGCAGATAGATATATGTCCATGGATATACAGGCAACAATTAGCAACTCAATGGATATTAAATTAAAATTAATATAATAAAAAGAGAGATAGCACATTAATTTGGGAGAGAAAATTGGAGATATAGGAGAAGAACTTCAGGGGAGGGAATGGATTTTTGAATCTGACCCAAACACACACACACATACACACACACACACTATATAATATATATATAATATGTGTGTGTGTATTGTCACATATATAACATGCATATATATTATGTGTATACTTCAAAATTCACATATGTAAATATTGAATAAACATTTTAAAACACAAAACAGATTTAAATAAAATAATAATATAGGTAAATAAAAATGATGCATACTATAAGAAATCATATTGATTCCTAACAAGCTAAAAGTTTAATGAAAGTTGTTTCTGTGCCTCAGACATACTCTTTAACAGGTAAAATTATTTTCTTCCAAATGGATGAGGTTGACTGAACTCAGCTTTCACGGCATACGGAGATGATGATGCCTGGTCTATTCTCATCCTCTACTTCACAGGACAATGTCACACACTGCTAATAAATTGACACCAAGTGTTAAAGCTTCATTTCTGTTGCTATGATAAGATGCTCTAACAATAGGAACCCTAGTAAGGAAAAGGTTTATTTCAGCTCACAATTCTAAGACACAGTCCATCACTGAGGAAGTCAGGACATGAACTCAAGAAGAAACTGAAGCAGAAACCACTGAAGAATGACACTTGTGTATTCTGAACTATGGGGCTAATAACCACTTATCAGTGAGTGCATACCATGTGTGTTCTTTTGTGATTCGGTTACCTCGCTCAGAATGATATTTTCTAGTTCCATCCATTTACCTAAGAATTTCATGAATTCATCATTTTTAATATCTGTGTAGTATTCAATTGTGCAAATGTACCACATTTTCTGTATTCATTCTTCTGTTGAAGGACATCTAGGTTCTTTCAAGATTCTGGCTATTATAAATAAGGCTGCTATCAACATAATGGAGCATGTGTCCTTGTTATACGTTGCAGCATCTTTTAGGTACATGGCCTGTAGTGGTATAGCTGGGTCCTCAGGTAGTACTATGTCCAATTTTCTGAGGAACCACCAGACTGATTTCCAGAGTGGTTGTACCAGCAATGGAGGACTGTTCCTCTTTCTCCGTATCTTTGCCAGCAACTGCTGTTACCTGAGTTTTTGCTCTTAGCCATTCTGACTGGTGTGAGGTAGAATCTCAGGGTTGTTTTGATTTGCATTTCCCTAATGAACTAAGGATACTGAACACTTCTTTAGGTGTTTCTCAGCCATTCGATATTCCTCAATTGAAATTCTTTAGCCCCAAACTCCAAATACCCAAGATACAATTCACAGACTATATGAAGTTCAAGAAGAAAGAAGACCAAAGTATGGGTGCTTTGGTTCTTCTTAGAAAGGGAAACAAAATACTCACAGGAGCATATGGAGACAAAGTATAGAGCAGAAACTGAAGGAAAGACCATCCAGAGACTGCCCTACCAAACCAAGACATTATTGTGGTTGCCAAGAAGTGCTTGCTGAAAGGAGCCTGATATAGCTGTCTCCTGAGAGACTCTGCCAGAACCTTACAAATACAGAGGCAGATGCTAACAGCCAACCATTGGACTGAGCATGGGGTCCCCAATGGAGGAGTTAGAAAAAGGACTGAGGGAGCTGAAGGATTTGAGACTCCGTAGGAAGAACAACAATATTAACCAACCAACCACACACACACAGAGAGCTCTCAGGGACTAAGCCACAACCAAGGAGTATACATGGAAGGAGCCATGGCTCCAGCCACATATGTTTCAGAGGATGGCCTTGTCAGGCATCAATGGGAGGAAAGGTCCTTAGTCCTATGAAGGCTCCATAGATGCCCCAATGTAGGGTAATTTGAGCATGAGGAGGTGGGAGTGGGTGGGTGGGTGGGTGGAGGAACACCCTCATAGAAGCAAGGGAAGGGAGGATGGGATAAGGGATTCTGAAAGTGGGAAACTGCTAAAGGGGATAACACTTGAAATGTGAATAAATAAAATATCTGATAAAAAAAAAAAAAGAAAGAAAGACACTTGCCCTCCACATTTTGGTTAACTAGCCTTCTTATACAGTCTGGGTCCATCTCCCACTAGAATGGTGTCACCACAGTGGGAGGGGCCCCCATCATGTATCAAGACAGTTTCTCAAAACATGGCCACGGCCAATCTGATCAAGGAAATCCTTTCTTAATGGGGGGGGGGGGTCCTCTCACCTTAAGTGACTCTTGATTTTGTTACGTTGACAATAAAAATTAACAAGGACACTAAGTTATTTATTTAACTGAATTTCTGTCTTTCCTTCTTTTTTGGAAACACAGCACAGATTTTGAACCCAGTTGTTCTTTCCTGAGTGTTCTATGGAAAAATGGCATCTCCAGCACACAATCTGTTTGTGAATTTTTCAAGGATCAATTGTTTTTGCTCAGATTATTAGAGCTATACCTTTTCTGTATGGACTTATTTTTTAAAAAAACCTTACATACTATATTTTGATAATATTTTTCCCTTCTCCAACTTTGCCCAGATCTTTCCTACACACTCATCTTCATGTTATTTCTCCTAATATAATATAGTAAAATTCAATGAAGCTACACAAAAAAGGCGAGGCCAATTTTATGTGGTCTAACTACTCCTGAGCATGGAACCTGCTGTGTGCTTGCCATCTCATGCTCACTCTGCTGAAAAATATTGATATTCTCTCTCCCAGCTAATATCACTTATCAATAGATTTATGGTTTGGGTTTCACTTCGCAACCACTTCCCCTTCCCTGTCCTGAGATTTTTTTTTTTTTTTTCTGATGTGGATGTAGGTGTTGTGAGTTCATGTGTACATCATCACGGCTTTGTCTGGAAGGAGCCATTTTATCAGAGTCATCTACCCCCTCTTGCTTTTACAACTCTTCTGCCCTCTTCTCAGCATAGATCCCTGAGTCTTGAGACAGAAGAATTTGATAAACTTATCTCAGTTAGGGCCGAGTGCTCCAAATTCTCCCATTCTCTGAACATTTTCCTTTCATCTTTGTGTTTATTAAAACTTACTGCGAAAAGAAGAGTCTCTGTTATAGGTTGAGCTACATGCTGATCTGTAGGTATAGCATCATGTCACAAGAAGTTATTTAATAGTCATTTTCCTTTAGCATGGCAGCAGTAGTAGGTTTTCCTTTAATGACCATGACCTATTTAGTCTCAGTTTCTTGGTCACATTAGCATTGTCAGGTATAGGTTCCACCTCGTGGAGTGGGTCATATATCAATGTAAATGTTACTCCCATAACGTGTGTGCCACTGCTGCACTGCTGTGTCTTCCATGCAGGGTGCTATTGAGGGCAAATAGAATACAGTGTTACAAAAACATGAGGGGCAATCTAGAATAAAGGGATTCAAAGAGGAGGATGAAAAGGCAGGATGAAGAGGACAATGTGGAGAACAGTAACTACGACTTTTAAAAGCCTTTTGATAAACCATGTGGAAATCTACTACAACAGTACATTCCTAAAACGCATATATATATAGAAAATGCTCAGCTAGACTTCATATGCTAACTAGTCAAGTCCCTAGTACTAGGAATAAGCTACTCCTTGATGACTCATTAGCCAAAGTAGTCTCATAAACACCTTCAGACATCACAGGCTATTGTCAAAACCATTAGTTGCTCCTCTACAACCTGGCATTAAAGCTTTATTGGAGCAGATACCATTTGCTTATGTTATGGAAAACAGAGAGATCAAGCTGGTGCCCAGCTCGAAACTTCATCCCTACTGGCAGCATCCTTGCTGCTAGAAGTTACTGTGGATGCTATTGGAGGACAAAGGGAATCATTAGTATCATCCAGATATGAAACCTCTCGTCTATAATAGGGCTGTAGTTTTAACATCCGTTCTGGCCTTTCAAAAATAGCAAAGAGAAAGAAGGGGCAGGATTATAATAGGAAACCAAATTTATTTTCAAAATAAATTTGAATGCTTTCAGGTGAAATTTAGACTAAAATATTATCCATCATTATCAGATAGCACTTGTCTGGGTTTTTTTCCCCCAAAATTACATCTCACACTTATAGTAAATATACAGTAAATCACCTTTTCCTTGCTCGGGTATTCTTAATTGCTATTTAAATTCTCAAATCATTTGAAATTTTTTTTCCTGATTCAGTCAACATGCTACTTGTCTTTAAGACTCAAAGAGCCAAGCATTTTGTTTTCTGATATTTTCTTTTTGGTTTTACCACCCATGTCTTGAGCATAGCTATCCAGGGTCTGGCCATATTTACCTAGGTCCAGTTTTTCATTAGCCAAGTGGTCAGGGTTATTTTCACATTGGG
Source organism: Rhynchomys soricoides (assembly GCA_019843965.1). NCBI lineage: Eukaryota > Metazoa > Chordata > Mammalia > Rodentia > Muridae > Rhynchomys > Rhynchomys soricoides. The sequence goes on along the minus strand of JADRCH010000304.1, from coordinate 222,207 downwards.
GAAAATGTTGGAATATACAACATATGATGCAAAATATCCTTTCCCACTGATTTAGTTATGTATTTTTTTCTCTTCCCTAAAGTATGGTACATGCCTAATTCTTTCACGCATGTATTAATTTAATGAAATGTCTCTTTGAAAAAATTTCTTGCTAATGATAGGATTTGAGTTGTGGCAGGCAGTATTTAGGTTATTTATTTTTAAATAGAAATGATGTGTATATTTATAGTCAAATGGTCCCATTTCCCCTGGAGAGAAATGAACATTTTTAAAAGTTATTTTTTTATGAGTATAAACTTCTTCCTGGGTGTAGAATCATTTAAAGTGAACTTAATTTTAACTCATTTTTAATATATCAAATATTTACATTCATAGTTTTTTTTTAACCAAAGACTAATAATAGTATGGCTGTATTTTTATAAAATGTATATAAGGTGGAGGAAAAATTAATTCATATGTATCCGTTTATCCTTTTAAGTGTTTTAGTTAAACTAAAACTTATTTTAAATGTCATATTTAATATATATCATACACTAATTATAAATCAGCAACAGCTGCAAAGTATTTATTTCTGCCTTGCCTCTAAGAAATTTAATTAATCTTTCAGAAGAAATTTACTATCCAACTGATAAACAATGTGGATTCTACCTGATGTCTCTTTCGATTAGCTTGTATTTAATTTTGATCGTGGAGACACTACCTCATAAGGAGCATACCTCAGCAGGAGAATGACAAAAGAGTCTCTGAGTACTACTTTTGAGGATGACCATCATGGGCAGTGTGAGCCATCGTAGTAGGGTCAGTGATGAGACACAGACTTGGCTAACCTTCAGCAACTTAACCAAGCATGAAAGCAAATCTGCATCCAAGTCTGGTATGGGTGAAGAAAGTCTAGAGAAGGCTTCATTCCACAGTTGGCTTTGGGTGAGCAACAGTTGGTTAGCGCATTGTATTCATTAGAATAAGAGCACAGACATGCTCCCAGCCCAGTTCAGTTAGCATCATTTATTTCTATGACCACCAACTGCACCATTAACATTGACATTAATATTGTGAATATCCACGTGTGGTTTCCAGAAAGACTGAGCAAGAAATAGCTCAGTATAACTGACTTCAGTGCTTTAGATAAAAATGGCCTGGGACAGCTATATCAAATTTGTCTATAATTAATTTGCATTGTCATTTTTATTCTTAAAATATATAAAGGCTGTATTCAATAATTTTAATTAGGGATTTGATAATATTACACAAATTAGGGAAATAAGATTGAGATTATACATACTGCTTTCTACTTTAGTAAGATTTTAATCTCAATTTTTCTCACACACACACACACACACACACACACACACACACCTACACTCAGCCTAAGAGTCTACAATTTGTTTAGAATTGAGCTTTTGGTAGGTGGTACTGTCTCATTTGTTCTATTTTAAATTTATCTATGTGAAATGATGAACATTAGCGAGCCTTTGTTACTATTTTTTTTTTTTTTTTGGTCACCTGTATTACGTGTATAAATCTCTCTCTCTTTTTCTTATTGGTTATATTTCCTTTTTTGGGAATTTTACATGTGTATGGAATTCACCCTGATTGCTCTTACTCCTGCTCCTGTGAACCTCCCGTCTGTCTTACAAATATGTCCCCCACGTTCATGTCTCTTGCTCTGGGGAACCACCGAGTCTAACCATATCCTTTTGTGTTACTTTTTAAAAAGAAATCAGTCTGTTTTTTCTTAAAAACTCAAAGAGATACCTCTGCAGACTTTATGATCTTGTATTCAACAGTTATAGCTGAACCGTTTCAAAATAACATTATGTGCTACCTTTGCATTTAGTCTCACAAATCACATTTTTTTGGGTTTAATGTCACATACTTAAACATTTTAAATTCTATAAAAGAGGTGCTTTTTTAATTTAATGTTTCTGTCTTTATAAGTCATGTCCAAGCAGTATATTCATAGTTTACTAAGTAATGGTTTGGGGAAATATTTTGTTCTACTTTGCAGAAATAGTACATTACTGCATCTAGAACCCTAAATTCTCCACTGTCTCTTTCCTTATTGAGTGTGAAAAAGGTGTCTCCTTGTCACACTGGAAGAGCTCAAGCTATGAGCAGAAAAAATCTCCGGTAAGCAGGAATGTTCTGGAAAGATTTTAGGAGGTAAGTACAAGCCAGTGCGAAGTTTATCTGTGTTGTTTTCCCAATGGGCAGTCAGAATGATTCTTGCTCTATGCTTGCTTGAACCCCTACAAGGAATTTCTATATGTTTACCCACAAGTCTTCGTTGCACTCTCTGAGGTAAAAGCATGAGGGTTTGGCAGAAGTGAAAGCTATTCCATGCATTTTTCATGAGAGTAACTTCAATAGAGTAAAATAACTCGGTGTCCCAAAAACTATGCCAACAAATGACAAGGAAGGCTGTTTATATTCAGATGGTGCAACCAGAAACGCTTGGCTTTCCCACATTCCAAGGCTTCCAGCCAGCGTGTTTGGTTAATCCACTTCATTTAAAAAAAAAAATTCAATTAACAAAACAAGAACTGTTTCAAAGGCTACCTGGAAAATATGTACTGGGTGTCTACGTGTTTTACTGTCATATAACCCCTTGAAGAACAACTATCACACTGAAAAAAATCCATATTATATCATGTGCAGGTCCTCTGGACTTGACCCAAATAATCTCAATTGTTCACAAGCCTTGGCGGCTTGAAATACCCATCCACTAATATGAAATGTTAGGTTCTTTTATTCTTCACAACACAGACAATTCTAAATCACTTGAACACCATGCCGTTTTGGAAAACCTCTAAATATAATAGTAGTCAAATAATGAAGATACAAATAAATATTAAGTGGAAATAGAAAGTCCTAAATTATAAAGTGTTTTCCTGGGTTAGCTGATAGTTTTGTATTTGAAGCAGACAGTCCCAAAGGGCAGTGTGTTTGGACTAACAATGCTCACACCCCTTAGGAGGGGGCTGGAATGCAAATTCTTGGGTGTCTGCTCCATGCCTACTTCACCCGAAATTTGGACTACAATAATATATAGATGATACAGATTCATACCAAAATCAAAGATCCAGAGATGTTAGGACAGTGTTTAATGGCTTTCTATTGTTTTCTATGTTGTCTGAACATATGTTTCTATGCACATGTTAAATTTGTGATCAGAATTATAAGATTGGTGCTCCGTGGTTCATTTAGAAATGGTGCCCAGCTACATTGCAGCATTTTTGCAGAGCGGCAGCCAGACATGTGTGCAGATGTGTATTTAAGGCCCCACTGATACCTTTAGAAAATGTGAGAAACCCATCGCAAACCTCATTGGCATATTTATACCTGCTCTTGTCCCATTTCTTAAAAGTCTTGGCACATGGCTTGGCGCAATGTCGGGAATCTGCTGCTGCATTCTTTCTTATTCTTCCTTTGTGGGGTGGAAAAGTTCTTTTGCTCTGGTTTATAAAGATAGGCATTCATGACATCTTTGTTACTGCTGGAAATATGAAGCTTTGCAGGAGCACCCTAATTTGGCTACATAATGCAAGTAGTCAGCCAGAAAGCATATGTATACAAGCAGCATAATAAGGGCTCATAGTCTGTATCTAGATATTTAGGAATATATATATTCCTATATATATTATATATAATATAAATATATATATATATTTAAAATTTATGTATTTTATAAATTTTATTTTATATAAATTTATATATATACATTTTAAAATTATATCTGGAGACATAAAATTAGAGAGAGAAGGGTGCAAATGGGAAGGAATGTGGGAAGAAAAGACAAAAGGTGAAAATGATATAATTATGTTTTAATTTTTAAAAAATGTTTAAAAATTTATTAAGAATGGCCAACAAGATAAGTGCTTATCTGGGAAAGTATCCAAAGACAATCTGATGGTTATGTAATAAGAAATCAAGCAAAATCTTTTTAAATACATGGTGTGGTTTTGTGTTAACTTGCCAAGGAATCCAGAAACAAAATTTTCTTCCAGAATGTGTTAGTTTTCGAATGCTGCGGAAGGAATGTACTGCCTGCCACCTGAGTGAGGAAAAACAAACAGGTTTGTTGTTTCGAACCTGTGGCATTCAAAAGCCCCACAGTCAAGGAATTAGCCAAAATGTGTAGTGTCCAAGGAAGCAAGGGGGACTGACTCCACATTCTTCCTTTCAATATCGTGTGACACGTGCCTGTAAGTTCTTGACTTGTGGCTCACTCCCTACCAGCTCTCCCTTACTCCATTTCTTCCTTTATGTTCCTATCATCCATATTTGTTTCTGACTCTACTTCTCTTGATTGGTGCCCCTGACACACAATGTGCTTATGGTGACTCTGTGATTGTATTGGCTCACCAGTTACCGCCATGTTCTTCCGCTGCCTCTGTGATTCTATCGGCCGACCAGATACCCCCAATAATCTCCTCATCTCAAAGCTCTCACTTATGCACAACTGCAAAATACTGTCTGCTCATGTGAGCAATGAGTTCTCACACCGTAGATGGAACAAGCTTGGACCTTCTATTTTGAGAGCAAGTTATGTACTGCCTATCATACAAGGCAGGAAAAATTTCGACAGTTAGCTACATACCTCTTTATCCGTCCATCAAAATAAAAACATTTGCATCCATTACTATAGCTGCATGAAAGAAAACTGCATCTTTTAAAAGGTTTGTAAATATTATCCCAGACAGTGACAATATATGTAGTATTGTGATGAAGAAAACCAAGCCTATTGACAATAAAACACACAGATCTGGGTGAGCTGGCTTGGTGAGTAAAGGTGCTTGCCTCTGACAACTTGAGTTTGAACCCTAGGAACCCACTGGTGGAAAAGAGTAAAGCAAGTCTTGCAACTAACCTCTGATCTCCACTCATGTGCTATGGCATATGCACAGGCCCACCACACAAATAAGTAAGTAAATAAATAAATATTATTGCATTTTTTTAATAAAGAAAAATTAAAACGCAGCGTATGCATCACGGCAAATAACAATGATCTTAGATTCTTGGGTCATTTTTTGTTGTCACTTTTTTTTATCTGTGTCCTTAATGAATAACGGTGGGTATATTACGTGACTTTTATAATAATTAATGGAATACATAAAAGTTCTTTTAAAGAGAATGGAAGGTGACTGACTGAGAACTTTACTTGTGATTTCATAATTTTACTATGCAAAAGAAACTGATTGTTTTCACTTATTAATATTACAATCATGGCAGTAGACATAAATAAGTTCTGTGTTTAATTTGTAAGACCAATAAAATTTACAATGTCTAAGGAGAATTATGAAGTCAGTCCGTAATACAATTTATTTCTTTTTTTGAATAACACAGTAAATATTCATGTAGAGGATTGAAACATTTTAATGTCAATTACACAACTCAAACAAGTCTTGTAACTGCTGCCAGAGATGGAAATAACCAAATATTTTACAACAATCAGCTTACATCAAGAACTGGTTCTTTTGGCTGCAAACATATGTTGATTACAGGTGACCGAGAATACCTTTGTTTTAATCAAATTGTAATAGACTGGGGATCTAGCAAATGTCTAGAGAAACCAGAAATGACAGCATAAATTGAGTCCCTAGCTTTACCCTCAGACTACCTTTGAACATTTTGTTGATCTCAGCTCTGGCAAAGAAAGTTGCACCAAATGAATTCAATTTAATTTCTGTAATCTGTGAATTCATGGAGTGAATGCAGGTGAGGTTATTTGTTTTCAATGAGCCATTTAATATCATGGAGGGGTTTTGTAATCTCTAATTAATTTTTGCCCTCAGCTGGCTGATTGATTAATAACCCATGGGAATGAGCAGTCAGCCCCTTTCTCCTCCAAGTAATTACTACCTAAGTAAGAACATCACATTCAACGTCACCATCATTAAAACCATATCAAATGTGAGCCAATGATGACGGCAAGGACAGGTCCAACAAATTCCAATTCTTATTGATTAATTAGTAAAATTTATATCACAGGCACTACAAATCTATATTTAAAAAAAAAATAGAGAATTTGAGAAAAAGAGCTGTGATTTTTATTGAAGTTACCTCAACTATCCAAACAGATGTTTCCTTTTCTTTTTTCATTTTTCATTTTTTTTTTTTGGTCAGCAGAATATAATATTAGCCTGTGCAAGAGGACTGCTATATTTAACTCAGACAAACACATAACAAATCACTATTCCATAGTGCGAAGGCACACCTCATAGGCTCCGTTTTCTTCCTTTCTTCTTTTTCTCTCTCTCTCCCTCTCTTTTTTTTCTTTCCTGGGGCCTGCATATAAGACCACAGCCATCTAAATAATCCTCCAGAAATAAACCAATGAAATCGTGAGTCCTACAACAGACAGGGTATTATACCTGCTACTAGTAAATGTTTCCATAGTCCCAACCACCTTTCCAGTAAAAATTTTGTCCCCAGGGGAAAGTCAGCAACTAAGTTTCTTTTAAAACTACTTTTCTGCAACAGAAAAGTCTGGGGCAATTGAGCCTTTATGAATTTTAATATTTATGTCTATTATTTTACTTAGAGAATTACCCACCCATCAAGTTTATTGTGAAAATATTACTACTGTATTACTATATATCCATAAATAAAATTCTTCTGAAAATTTAGATGATTAACTAGGAGACTGCTTCTTAATGCAGTAAATAAATTAAAAATGATTTTGTTTCCATAGATTATTATTTTTTATGTTCATAATGATTTCATGAGCATTTCAATTACATGAATACGGGAGGGTAAAAATCCTCTGTGAAAAAAATTCGGTTAATTGCTTACAGAGTGAACCTCTGTGGATTGTCAAGGTCCATTTAGATTAGACTCTGAAAGGCTGGAATGTTTGGGCCTTGCTTGGCATGGTGACATTTGCCGGTAATCCCAGCACTCAGATTTACACAGGATTGCCTGTTCTTCAAAGTCAGTTTGAACAGAATGAACCCCTAAATATTGAGCATCAAAACCTCAGCTTGTCTGTTTTACCCTTAAGAAGAGCATCTCCCCCTATATCGGGCTGAGGGTGGAACCCAGGACCTTGCACATGTTCAACAAGTGCTAGACCACTGAGATCTGTGTCCAGTGCTTATTTGCTTTTTTGTTTTGAGACAGTTGCTCAGTTGCCTGGAATGTCATGTAGGTCACTCAACCAGGAAGACCTTGAATTATAACATCCCTCCCCAGTCTCCCAAAGGTAGTTATTTCTTAACAAACTTGCAACTCATGAAAAAGAATTTCAGTAAAGATAGAACACCGTACGTTGAATTTGGCTTTTGCTACTAGAGGATCTGTTGTGACATAGGAAAGATAGGACAGAGCAACAGACAGGAAAACTGTTCCCTGAAGTTTGTTAAGAATATAAACGTTACAATAGTTAAAAGAAAACGTTATGTTAGTTGTCAAAATCTAAGACCCATATGAACCCTTTCATTTGTTTGTTTGTTTTTGCTTTACACATTGACAAAGAAAGATGTTTGAGGCCATGGCTCCACCCCCAAAACCTGAGCTACGGTTATGATCAATCAGTATTAGCATGTGCATTCAATGCACCATTCCTGTTTGACCTACATAGGTGTTTGTGTGGTTTGTGGGTTGACTCATGAACCCGAAAAACTACATGTAAGTTCCTTATTCTGACAACTGAAATATGTCTAAAGTATTGTCCTACACCCTTTGCAGGCCCCCACCTCACTACCCCAAGCTGTTCGATATGAACCCTTTACCTAACATAAAGGTCTGTGGAATATGCTTAATAGCTGTACTGGCTGGTTTTGTGCGTCAACTTGACACAAGCTGAAGTTATCACAGAGAAAGGAGTTTCAGTTGAGAAAATGCCTCCATGAGATCCAGTGGAAAGTCATTTTCTCAATTAGTGATCAAGGGGAGAGGGCCCCTTGTGGGTGATACCATCTGTGGACTGGTACTCTTGGGTTCTATAAGAAAGCAGGCTGAGCTAGCCAGGAGAAGCAAGCTAGTAAGAAACATCCCTCCATGGCCTCTGCATCAGCTCCTGCTTCCTGACCTGCTTGAGTTCCAGTCCTGGCTTTCTTTGATGATGAACAGCAGCATAGAAGCGTAAGCTCCAACTTGCATCTTGCATCTTGGTCTTGGTGTTTGTGCAGGAATAGAAACCCCGACTAAGACAATAGCTATATATGTTTTCATGATGAAGACATACATATGTATACATACACATGTACCCATGTATCTATGTGCATCATTGTTTATTTCTGAAACAACTTTGGAAAGTTTGTTTTCAAAGTGCCTAGAGCCAGCTTAGGCACAATTACAGATGAACAGAAAAACAGTAGAATCTTGCTAATTTAACTATTTCCACCTATCCCAATTCTGCTAAGCTAGCTAACCCACAAACAAAGTGAAGTTTAAATAACAAAATTACTCAAAGCAGAGCTTGCCTGTGTCTGATAAGCAAGGTATGAATTGTACTGCTGAGAGAAGGCACCAAAGTTTTATGCTGCAAAAAGACAAACATAAGCTATAGAGGGAAAGATTGGATCTAAATGATGAACAAGATTACCCCTTCCTAATTATTCAAAATGGAGAGGAAACATCATGTGTTTGGGGTTTATGAACTCTTCTCTGCACTCAGTGAGCAAGCTTGCCATTCTGGATTGTTGCGTGACTTTGGGAGGTCATGAACAGTAACACTCCCCCTTGTCTTCTCCACTGACTCGTGCATGCTATTATTAAGAAATGGGTTTCTCTTATAAGGAAATGATTGTTTCTCACGATCACCCTCCATAATAATAAGAAATAATATAAGCTGGCCATGAAAAGGAAAATATTATGTTTTTAATCCCTAGTTATTCCAAGAAGCACAGTTTGAGGAAATGGCTTAACACCAGTTTTTAAATTGTATGTATTATCATTGTGTGTGTGTATGTGTTTGTGTGTGTGTGTGTGTGTGAACATGCATATATGTTTTGTACCAGGACACATGTAGAGGTCACAGGACAGCCTTGCGGGGTCAATTTGCTGATTCTACCTTCATGAGGTTCTTTCAAGCTCAGCTTGCTTGCCAGACTTGCCTGTGAGACATCTTGTTGGCACAATTATGTTTTTCTTGGAGATTTGTAATAGATTGTGGGTCTGGGCATAAGGTAATAATGTGGTAAAGAAAGAGAGAAGAACCTATCCTAGCCTGCCCTGGTGTCTGGTCATTTTGATGATGCATACACATTCCTCAGAACAGCATCATGAGGTTTGGAATCTGATATTTTATATCAACAACGCTTGATAGTATCTCAGCTCCACTGAGAGTCACGTTCTTTCTCATCTGTAAGAACTGCTGAGAGTTGCCACAGCTTCTCTGATAGTAGTACAGATGTTATATGGCAGACAGAGAGAGACAGACGCTTACAGGACAGTCTCGAGAACTACCAGGTTCAACCGGCATAGGAATGTACAGATGCTTGGAATTCTCTCACTATATTTTGTAAAGATTTATTTTTACTTGTGTCTGTGTGTGTGTGTGTGTGTGTTTGTGTGTGTGTGTGTGTTTGTGTGTGTGTGTGTGTGTTAAAGAGGGGGGGAATATGTACAATGCCCTTGGAAGCCGGAAGAAGGCATTAGATCCCCTGGAACTAAAGTTCCAGGAGGTTGCCAACCTCCGTGTAGGTGTAAGGAATCAAAGTGGGGTCTTCTGTAAAAGCAGTAAGTGCTCTTAACCCCTAACCATTATTTTTTCATGACCTGTCATTATTTTTAAATTGGTAAATTAATTTGATGGTAACAAATGTGTCGTAGTCTGAAATATGCAAATACAAGTGAAAGTGTTCTGTACAGTTATGTAGAGGTAGAGAGTTCTTCATATTTTAATTAGGTCAAGTGGGTAACAGCCCCTGCTCAGGTCTTCTTAAATTCTGAAAGAATAATGCTAACTTCTTCAACTAGAATTGTGCTCACTCCCTCCCTCTCTCTCTCTCTCTCTCTCTCTCTCTCTCTCTCTCTCTCTCTTCCCCATGTCTTTGGTCTTTGTATTTTGAAGACATGATATTTATTTTATTTTGGTTATGCTACTTTCATTTATATGAATGCACACATGCTTATGAGTGTGTGCATGTGAGCTCTGGTGTTTCTGAAGGCCAGAGATCCCAAGAGCTGCAGTTACAGGAAAACCTGAGCCACCTGAAGTCAGTGCTGGGCACCTGACTCAGGTTATCTGCCAGAGCAGCCATCTATCAACTGCTGAGCTACCTCTCCAGGCTGCAAGACACATTTTTTTTTTAATGTAATACAATATTTTCATTAATTCATTAAGATGTTCATATAACATATTAATGTATTTTACTATATGTATATTGTATATGAACCCTACCAAATTGTTAAATTTTGAATTTCAATCCTAAGATGCCTCACTACACATACACCACTATTTCCAAATCTAAAATAACTTGGAGTCTGAACCTAAGGCTTTCACATAAGAGCACTCACCCTGTGTTTGATGTTGCTGCTGCAGTGTCAAGTGGCCAATGCTCTATCAGTACTCTGACACAGGGTGTCAGTTCAATTGCCTTCCTTTCTTGGAGGGATTTCCTCTTCCTGTGATTTCAGTTACTTATTTCACCTTTGTTTGTATTTCCAATACCCTCAAGAAAATGCACACCTTTCGTTCTTATTCTTGAATTAATTCATTAATTTTTATAGCCAGCATAGGTGTGAAACTTTTCCCACTTTTTCTGTATCCTTGACTGAGGCAGAAATTAAATATTGGTTTTACTGTATCATCTTACTGAAGAAAATAGTTACAGTTCTAGAAACTTCCATAAATATTTTCACACAGACTAAACACAAAGATGTATGTTAGAACAATTTCCCATCATACCTGTGGCTATCATATTATAAAGAAGCCAAATATTTATTATTGGTGCCAAAAGTATCTGATTTCATAATTTGTGTGAAAGTTTGATTAATCACCAATGGCTCTTTCATTTGTTGTTCACCATGGCATCCTGAGCACAAAGAAAGCTATTGCTACAGGGTTATATATATTTTTTCTGAGCATCATTTACTACAGCTTTTCAATGGCTTGATCTATTACAGCAATGACATCATCCTGCTTTGAATCTCCATTACAGATTCTCATGGTCCTTTGGACATTGTGTTGGCAGAAGTATTGTGGTCTGGCAGCATCCAAACAGCTGTGGTGGTATCCCTTAAAAGAGGAGAGGTGTGTTGTGAATCATGATTTTATTAGGTTTAAAAAGGAATGGCAGGGTGCTCAGATCATGGGGTGGAGAACGTTCACTTCATGGTGGAGAAAAGACGAAAGGCCAATGGGAAGCAGGATCCAGGATAATCTTGAGGGATCACCCACCCCAGTGATTCCCTTTGCCACATAGAATCTCTCTTCTCAAGTTTTAACAGTCTCCCTTAGTATTGTCACAAGCAGGAGAAACAGACACTCTGTACAAGCCTTTAGGGGCATTTTATGTTCAAACTACAATAAGGGATTCATATTAGGTGCTTCTGTTGAAATGTACTGATCCAACAGTCCTGCTTTAGAAACATATAGAGTGCTAAATTTACCTTTAATCTAGCATAAGCAAATAATGTTCTTTAATTGTCATAAATTACCTTGTAAGAATAATATTGTTGTTTTCTGATAATTTTGATTCTTTTCCATGAGTTTTTTTCTGCTCCAGTGTAGAATATATTTTTGCTAGTTTTTTAGATAATACCCTCAAATTCATATAAAAATGTTTTATGCCATAAAATATATGACTCTGATGTAAATATAAAGAATAGTGGTGATTATTTAAAAAGATTAAAAAGATGTATATCAAGCAAATTAAAATTTATATTTATAGTATTTACCAGCAGATATACCTGTGTACTGACTCATTAGAGAATATAGTAAGTTAAAGAAGTCTTAAGAAATCATCATGGTATGATTTCAAAAGTAACACTTACACATAGAGTTTCTGCTACAGAATATTAACATGCATTATGGATTTTTAGTTTCACTAAACAAAGGATTCATATAGATGGATCAGTGGATAAATAAGCTTGTCCCAAAAGGCTGACAACCTAAGTTCATTCGGTAGAACATACACAAAGTTTGAAGAACAGAACTAACTCCATACCATTGTCCTCTGATCTTCACATGTGCACTGTGGCACCCATGGTTATATACAAACACAATGCTATTAAAACATAAAATTAAGGAATAAGAGAAAACATCTCGCATACCATATCTTTATAACGTATCAACTTACAATTTTTTATCCAGTAACACCTTTAAAGTGTTTAACTGATGCTACTTAAGATGGGTACGTTTTGTTCCCGGTTTGGATATTAACCAACTCCCCAACCACATTGATCGCAAAAAGTGTGTGCCTATAATAATTAGTAATATTTCCTCAGGGCTTGGAAACAAAGCTAAGCTCAGTCACTATTTCTCCTTCCCTCACCCACACTGTTTATGTTAACACCACAGTGAGCTAATAAAGTTAGCTGAGGTGTTAAAAGTGTCAATTTTAATGAATGTACGTTTATTCTTGGAGGTATCTGGTTGAAACCATGGGGACATTTTCCAATAAATACTTTAGTGTGTATGTTGTTTTTACCATTGTTCTTGTGAACATATTTCTTACCTTTGCCATGTAGCATCAGCTTTAGTTTGTGGCCACGTGAGATGTGGATGAAGATTTTCCAGACTCTCTGTGAGACTGAAGCCATTAGTGTAGATATATGAAAGGCAAAGTTTTAAAAATGCTGCCCTAGGGGCTGACTTTTTTTTTTTTTTAAAAAAATACTTTCATTCATACCTTCAATTTTGCCTCACCTCCACACACTGAATAGCTACATAGTTATTGATATTATTCATTGTTCTGACATTCTTCCCTGTAATGAATTAAATATCACCAGACCGATGGCTATTATTTCAGGGACGGGTAAACTAAAAACACACCTATTATAAATACACGGGATTTATTATAGCCAGCAAAATAATCAGTATAAAAGATGGCTTTCATTATCTTAATCCTCACCTTTAGCGGCTTCAAATGCATGATGGAAAAATAATGTATTTATAAATAAATAAATAATAAAGTCATTTTCCTTTGGGTTTTGGAAAGAAAAAAAAATAAGATGGACTTTCATTAAATCCACATTTCACACTTTCTCCTGTTTCCCCTCCTACCTGTTTATGTATTTGTGTGATGGCTGACGAGGGCTTAGGGGTAAATCATTTAGTTGTGGAAACTTTTTCTTTGTGCAAATCCATATGGCCTAGTCAGTGCCATTATTGAGTTAAATTTGCATACTTACATGGGGGAAATCCAAGGCTTTTTCTAGGAATTCCATTTTCAGAGACGTTTGTTTCCTATGGGTATAGGGAAAAAACATTCTAGATCCATTGCCAAACCTACTGAATAACTTCATTTGAACATTGCCATTACTTGGAACCCCAGCACTCTGAGGCAAATATGTGTGTCCCTGGTCTGAGAACTAACGTGCAGGTAATGTCAGGGATTCAAGAATTTAGTCTACCTCAAACATCAGTTACATAACGTCATGTGGGGAGGACAGACCAGCTTTTCAGCAGGTGGGATCTAAAGGAACATTTTTAGTACAAGTGCCATAAGACATACAAGGGGATGTCATTATTGTTCCTGGTCTTGCTGCAACTCATAGTTTGGGTCCTGGAAAGCCTAATAGAATTAACAATGTCTGGTCACCATCTCTAAATTTCCTATGATTTAGACCCTTCCATGCAGGCATTGGCACTGTGCAAGGGAGAGAAGGGAATTTTCTTTTCTTTTTCTTTGTTTATTGTCAATGGCTTTTCCAAAGTTTTATTTGTTTGTTTGCTTGCTTTTTATTGTTGGTCAGCGGCTTCCCCAAAGTAAGCAGCTTGAATACCAGTCTGTACCAGTTGATGTACTTCATCCTGGTGTATCCCTTTCAGTAACCAAATGCAGTTTGTACTCTGTATTAGTTACCTCTCCGTTGCTCTGTTAAATACCATAGTCTAAGCAACTTATAAAAAGAAGAATTTCTTTTGTCTTATGGTTCCAGGGGGATAAGTGTCCATCTTGGTAAGTGTAGCAGAAAGAGCAGGCGTGGCCATAGAGCAGGAAGCTGAGAATTCACATCTTTGGCCACAAAGTCAAACAAGAGTGAGGAAGTAGCTGGAGGATTTGAACACTCAAAGCCCTGCCTCAGTAACACACTTCCTCTGGAAAGACTGGACCTTCGAAAGATTGCATAACAGCTCTGATTAGAAATTGAGGGTTCAAATATCTGAGCCAGTGGGGTGGGGTCAGTTATCATTCGAATCATTACACAATCATTAAAGTCAAGCGCCTTAGAGACGAGTGTGAACGTGTATAGACAAACATTAGTTGTGTCATTGCCCTTGGAGACAATCATGAATTTCGTTTTGGTTTTTCTGTTTTGTTTTTCTTCTCTTACAGTGAATGTCTATGCAAATTGTAGAAAGTTCTACGCTGTCCAACGATGCAGTTTATGTGCTGTTTGGATCCAAATCAATGTACAGAGATTTCACTTTTATGTTTTAAAGTCACATTCCCAAGTCTTCTAACCCACACTCATTACATATATAAGTGCCCTAAGATGTCACCATACAGAAGGTGACATTTATGAATTAATGCATTGCTCTCACTTATGAATTAATGCATTGCCCACAGTGGAATTCATCTGTCAGCAGGAGCATTGCTTAAATCCCAGAATCTATGAAGCTGTAAGCCTGAGTGCATGGTTCTTATCTTTTTTTAATTAAAATATGGTAATATTGCTTTTGCCTGCCTTTTGCTTCCTTCAACCTCTTCCAGGCTCTTTCCCATCCCCTCTAATCTTCATCTGTGTTTTTGTTTTTCAAAAATTATGAGTTAAGGATTGACGTTATTTTTGGAAAAATGTGGTGAAATCCTAAGTAATCTAAACTGTATATAATACAGTTTTCTAGGAGCATATATAAACTCCTGGTAATATTAAGTAACAGGGTAGTGAGTGTTGTGTTTATGATTCTTTCTACCATCATTTCAATCAGAAATGGGAAACAGGCAAAAGAGAAGGATACTAACAGATTAAATGTATGAAATACATTTGGTGTTATATATGACCCAACAATCCATGCATATGTGTATACATCTATTTATGCATTATATATATACATATATATTTTTAATTATATGTGTATATATCTATCTACACATATAATACACACACACATGCACACACATGTGTATGTATGTTTGTATATAATGTTGGATCACTGGTTTACTTTTTTTATATAAAAAAGGATAGAGACTGTGGAATTTTTGAGAAATGAATTAGCATTGAAGACTCAGTCTTCCTCCTAGCTGACTTTGTCATAAAGCATGGATTTTACAGGATGTCATTAAAACCTTATCAGTAGAATTGGCTTGTTGCATATTTCCTTCTGGGATCCATGTAATAATAGTTTGAAATGAATACGCCCTTCCTAATACTTTACATACAGAAGCTTTTAAATGCCTGGCATAAAATACAGTCTTTCTCTCTAGAAGAGTTGATTAACCTGGTTGTAATTTTACAGTCTCAGACAGCATTCCTAACATTACATATGGCTGAAGTCTTATAATGTGTAGGTCAATTTGCCATTATTTCAGTCATTGGCAATTAGGTAGGTAGTTGAATATTTGACTCTGCAATGACCAGGCTGTAATTTATTCTGTATCAATATGCTTGAAGATTTCTATGATTCTGTTTCTCAAAAATGTATTCAACAGTGGGCACATGAAGATACATTTATAAATCAAAAGGATTCCTGCACTGATGTTTTCACCCCACAAGGCATGGTCACTTTAGTCATTTTTCTAGACTAATATGGAGGGCAAGAAGTTCAATTTTGATTCTTACGTTGTCTAAATTTATGAAGGCCACAAGTTAACAGTACTGAAAGTGGACTTTTAAATATTTTTAAATGAAACACTGTCCTTACACCTCTAAATTATGTTTTAAGGTTAATGATGATGAAGTCTAATCGCTTTTTTCCTGGACATAAGTCTCACTCCACGAGATGAAACCAACAACTGGTACCATTATTGTTCCAAAACCCTATGGGTAGAGAAATCATAGACACTAGGAAGGACCTACTCTTATTTTCCTAGTAGATATAGTGCTAAACCAACTTATAATGACTTATCATTATTTCCATAGATTAAGACGTCTCGCATCAGAGAGGTTACTATGTGCAAAAGATGATGACGAACACAGACACTCACAAATGACCAAGGCCAGAGAATAAGAGACCACATAATGCCCAGCACTAGATGGAACATATATACCATACCTCCTTTCCCTTCCAAGACTCAGGGATCATTGGGTAAAAGGGGATGGAAAGAATACAAACGGCAGAAGTCGTGGATAACCACAAGAAAATATTCGCTTCTGGACATAATAGGGAAGCTGCAGATATGACATCACTGTGGTTTGTGACCACATGACTTGTGTAATAGAAACCAGACTGAATTCCATCATGGATAAGAGAGTTGGGAAAAAAATATCTACTCATCTTCCAGAGATTTTGGCAACTGTTAGCTTCTGGGAGAGGAAAAGTCTTAATAAGTTGACCATGCTACAGTGATCACACATGCAAGAATATTTAAGCAGCACAAATTGGCCTTGATGACAAAAAAAAAAAAAAAATAGCTTCAAAGATGGGTAGGATGAAAAGAAATGGATCTGGAATGAGTTGGGGGAGGAAGGATAAATATGATTACAATGTATTTTATAAAGTTGTCAAAGAGCCAATAAAATCATTCTTTAAAAAAAAAATAAAGAATAAACAAGAACCTGTAATCAAACTACAAAAAAAATCTATCACAGGGTCTTATTAAATATAAAATTTAATCCAAAAATCACTTTCACCTATGTAAAAAAGTGTCATTATAATAACACATATTTTTAAAACTATAGATGAATGGATGACAATTATGGAAAATAGACTAAAATTTTAAGTAAAATTAAAGTAGGAGCAGTCTAATTTTTCTCATTAGCTTGCATAGTTTATATAAACTCCTGGAATGTAAAAGTGCACATAAACAGAAAAATATGGAAATGTGAAAGTCTCGGTGGGACTCCATGGCTGCAGCTCTCAAGACATTGTCACCCATGGTTTTGAGAGACACAGATGTTTGGGGACAGTAGCACCTCTATGACTTCTTACCCATGATCCTGGAATGTCAGTGAGCTCAATGGCTCATCTGGCCTTGAATGGAAATTTTGTTGTTTGTTTGTTTTGATTTCTTGCCAATAACCTATCTAGGATGACTAGACATTTTTTCCACATCTACCCCATGACAAACTATACAAATAAACAGCAAGTGGAACCCTAGTCTAATGTGTATCACCACTTGTCTAAGCTCAGGGCAATCCCCTCTAAGACATTCTAACGCTTTATCTACTAAAGATGTTGTAGCCGAAGAACCCCACTATAAGTATCAAAAGTCTTTAGTACTGCCATGATTTGAAACAGAATGGCCTCTATGGTTCATTTATTTGAGTGCTAGATGCCTAGTTGATGGGTCTGTTTTAGGAAGAACTAGAAGTCGTGACCCTGTTGGAGGAGGAGGAGGGGTATCACTAGAGATGGTCTTTGAGGTTTCAAAAGCACTACTCCTCTATGACCTTTCTCCTTCCTCCCTCTGTCTGTCTCCTGCTTTTGAATCAGATGTAAGCTCTTAGCTTACTGTTCTAGTACCCTGCCTACCTACCTTCAGCCATGATTCCCTTCATGATGATCATGGACTAACCCTCTAGAACTGTAAACAATTCCACAACCAAATATTTTCTTTTATATGTTTTCTTGGTCACAGTGTCTCTTCAGAGCAGCAACACAGTAACTAAGACAAGTACATTTCTTCTACTGAATATCACAGCTCATAAGTACAGCCTCCTGTGGAATACCCAATGTTTATCATCATGATCTTATACAGAAAGAACTCTAGTTGCTGCTCAGCATTTTAAGAGAGCACCTCACAATATATTAAATGCCTGAAAAATATTACAAAAAACAAAATTGTACCATTTCAAACAATTGTTAAGTTAAACAAAATAAAACATCATCAACAACAGTAAGTTTAGAGCAGTTAAGGAAACTGGCTGATCTTCCAGAGGACCTAGTTTCAATCACTAGTACCTGCACGGCTGCTCAAAATCATCCTTAACTCCAGTTCCAGAAAACTATACAACCTCTTTTGGCTTCTGTGGGAACTGGATGTATAGGGTGCACAGGAATACAAGCAAGAAAAGTATCTGTATACGTTAAATGAATGTAAATTAAAATTTTAAAAATAGAAATATTAAATCATCTTAGTTCAGGGACTACCTCTAATCACTTACTCGTTTTTACTCATCTTTAATCATGCTCTTGTCAATGCTCTCTTCTGTATGAAGCATTTTTATTTCATTTATTTGAGACCAAGTCTTACTAAAGGTTCAATGACAGCTACTTACTCACTATAGAGCCAAACTGGTTGTGAACTCTACACTTTCAATTTCCCCTGAACACTGCCACCAATCCCACTATGTGCTAGTCACCATGAGAACCACAGACTTCTAGACACTCATCCAGTCCCCCCTCTTTACCTACACACCTCATTGGCCTTCCACTGTCGCAAGCCTTGTCCCAGACATTGTGATCCCATCCAATTTACATTAGTGAATGAAGCAGACATGCCCACGTTGTTCATACAAGGGTAAAGTGAATCTTTGTCAACACACATTTCTATTTTATTGCTTTTTAGACACTCTAATACAATATTCCTGTGAATTGAAAATAATAGAAAGCTTTATATTTTACCCCTCATTTGTGTGTGTGTGTTTTTTTTTTAAGTAGCAGGTTGGTTTATTACTCCAAATATTAAAATTATTCAAACATAAACAGATACTGTAGTACCACACAGAGACAGAAATATAAATTACATATACCCACATGCTATTTAAAATATACTTTTCACTTTAGGGTTACTTTTGGGACTTACTTTGTGAAAATAAAATAATTCTTGATTTATGACTCTTAATAAGAAGCCGATCCTTTCTTATAATAGTAGTGTTATTTATGCTGTTCCCTTGAAGACAGGAAAGTCTCTCCATGGGGAAGGAAGCCGTTGATTTCCCTTTGGGGGTCTTAAAAGTGATTTTCTACTTCAGAAGCTAGTAAGAGACCCCTGTGTACCCTGCTTTATGTGTCCTATGGTTATCTTCCCTTCAAAGCCTATTGAATCCTTCCATGATTTGTGATCCTGAATCCCTCTTTGACCCCTTCAACTTTGACATTTCACATTTCTTAACAGAATGATTTCCCATCCAACCAGTGTGCAGAGGGAGCGGGGGGTGGAGGAAGAGGAAACATCATTGAGGAGTACCAAGGGTTCCTGACTTAGGAAACAGATATACATTAAAAAATAATGTCTGATGGCTGAGCATTGACAAAAGATTAGAAATAAAGAGCATCTCCTTCCGAAGTAGAGGAAGGTGCGGATCCAAAGAATTGATACTTAAAATCTGCACAATTTGTGAATGCATCCTGTCACTCCTGCTGAGTCACCTGTGCTGCTCCTGGGAAGGCACCAGATGTGAATGTTGTCAGGATGGAGTCAACAGATAGATGGCCAGTTTTTGAGAGCAGTGTAAACTCCAGATACAGAATCCTAATGTTTCCACCGAGTACTCTTATTTTATTTCTAGGCTTGTTATTAAATTAAAGTTTGCTTTGATTAATCCACTGAGCACATGTATCATAAATGCATAATATTTAATTTTTTGTGGATTTAACAATTTCATATTTTCCAATTGCTTATATTAACTGCCAGTCACGTCTTTCCTTGTGGGTGAACCTGCTACAATTCCTTGGTTAACATCAACTGGGTCTTTAAGGTGGTTACAAGTTGACTCCCCATGCATTTTCATTCCTTTTAAAGCCGTATATAAAATCTCTACCCTTCTGGGTAGATATGAGGTGCGTGAGTGGATGCTTCAACCATCTGAGTCTGTAGAGGATCCTTTCATGTTTGACGGTCCCTTCCTTTTTATTGACCAAAGCTAGTCATAATTCTGTGTCCATGTTCCATAACCTAGAAAAGTTCTCTGTCCATAGATAGAGGAGAGGGTGTCTGAAGTTATATTAAAAGGTAGCTGAAAAAGTTGTACAAAGGAGTAAGAAATTAAAGCAATATCAGACTTAGAGTTGACTTAAAGTTAATAAGCAGTGCAAATTATTTTTAAGAAAACCTATTACCCTCTTTACATATGACCCTTCAAAGTATGGATGAGATGTTAATCAGGGAATGCATTATTTTGCTTAGTAAGATAAATAAATTCAAGAAGTCAGGTAATTAAGTAGTAAGTTAGTCAACAAGTAACTCATGTATGTCAAATAGTTTCATTTAATTAGTTGATAATGTGTATATAAATCAGAATACTGTGTTGTATGTCATAAATAAATGCCACTTTGAGTTATGAAAAAATAAAATGTGGAAGACATGTTTGAAAGCCAATAATTTTAACATAGATATCTAAATACTTTTAGGTTCAAGATCTAGATGGCAATGTCCAAAGGAGAACCATACTGACTGCTTTATTTAAGGAGAAAAAACATGATTTAATCTATTAAACTGGATAAAGGTGTAATGAGATGAAAGGGAAAAACAAAACTTTTGTTTTCTGATTGTTTTAGGAAAAATTGGATTAAGGAAATACTAGCAAAAATGTCACTAATGTGACTAATTCTAGAGGAGCGAGGCTGAGCCATAGAGCCATCACACCACTCAGAACTAATATGACATGTCTCAATGATTTTCCTCCTTGTTCAGGAGTGGCCTTTAGAAAGTCAGAGAATGGTGAGATTTCTTTTAGATGAGACGGAGCTTGTCATTGGTATTTTAAGAAGAGGGTTTAGACAATATCAGAGACAGGGATATTAAGTACAGAGAGGGGAGGCAAACAGAATAGGACACAGCTATGGGCAACTGGTTCCACAAGGTACTCTCTTCAACTGTGTAGAGATGAATTGTCCCTGCTTGGACAGCAGAGGGGCTTCCGGTCTGTGCTCTGAGATGACTATACAAATTCACCTTTTGAATAACCCCTGAAATTAGGTTTGGTGTCTTCATCTAAAACGCAAGTAAGACTGGTTAGCATAAGATGTAGGGAGGTATGGTTACTTTAAGGAGAGGGGAGAAGGTAGATGCTGGGATTCCAGAAGAAGAAATTGAACATATGCAGTGGAAATATATATTCTGGCCTTTTATGGCACCAAGCATGCACATAGTGTACAAACATAAGTGCATAAACAAACAAACAAAATAGCACTAATGCACATACCAAAAAAGAGTTAAAAATTAGAAAGTATTTTAAGTAAGATTATTATATGACTTGTGTAACCCTCAGATCTGTACTTTTAGAAATTAATCCTGTTCCTCTCTTAGGTTAAAGCACCTGGCACAGAAGACTGATGACTTGAGTTTGATCCCTAAAACCTACAGTGGAAGGAAAGCGACGACTCCTGAGAAGTAGCCTGGAATCACACTCATGCCATAGATAGCACTCACACACACATACACACATAAATACCTATTGTATTCATTCATGCACACAAGTCACTAATAAATAAATAAATAAATAATAGAAAGATAAAACACAATAGGATATAATTATTGAGTCAAAGATCCAAATCTGAAGAATGTAAATGTGAGCAGTACTTGAAAAATAATTATTTTACTTTTGTTTGGTTTATGGTGCTATGAAGGAACACAGGTTATTTCCATTGCTGTTGGTTGATGAACAGAACCTTACACCCTGTTGCTGACAATACCACATGCTTTGGTCAGTGGACACACATGTAGACACACACACACACACACACACACACACACACACACACACACACATACAAAACCTCTCAAGCTGGTGCTAAACTAGAAGCTTCTTCCTAGATGGTTAGCCCTCTGAGTGCTTTAGGAACCTAGGCAGGCTGCCAGGAAATGAAATGTATCAACAGTCTTACTCAGCTATCTACATTAATGGTTCACCTGATGATATATGCCCATTGGTGCATTATGTCACTGATGTCCTGGGAGTAACCAACAGTTGTCTGATTGAATTAAAGTCTATTTAACAGAAGGAAATTCACACTTAGTACTGTAAACCTAACCAGGAACCCAGAGCTAGAGTGAACATAGATTCCAGAGGAGAAACTACTACTGTCATATTGATAACAAGATATAGTTCCAACGACCTTCTAAACACTTATTCTTATACTCATAGGTTAGTAAAGACCTCACCCCTCATCAGAGAAGATTTTTCTATTCCAGTGGATGGAGGTTGATAAAGACACATTAATAGTCAAAATACAGACAGTACATGGATGTGAAATGTTAATCCCCAAATAGAGCATCTATATCGAATCTTCTGACCTGAAGATAGGCCTCAGAGTGGAATGAAGGTCATAAAAGGTCATAAAGATCTGACCAACGTGAAACAGTGTCTTCAGGACATGACAGGTAGTTTCACCCATACACTTTCAATAGTTGAAGTTATTTTCAAAATCCTGCCCAAGATCCATCTAGTCAAGATTCAAGCATGGAGGGTGCTCACAAGGCCCTACTCATAGTTGAGAAGCTATGGAAGTCTATGGTTTCCAGGAATTGGGAGTCAGTTCTTTTCAGGGTTGGGTCCCTGGGAGGTTGCCTGTGCTCCAGTGAGCAACCCGAAACCCACATGCATGCTGGTAGCACCAACTAGACCAAGTCCATTCATTAATTGCATATATCCATATGCATACACTCATGCACATGTATATGCACACTCACACAGACACAGATAAATACACACACAAATGTGAATGAAGACATGATGTTAGGAGTATGTGGGAGAAGAAAGAGGAGTTGGAAGGAAAAAAAAAGGTGGATTTGCTCAAAAGAAAATGCATTTATGTATGAGGGGAAAGTAGGCATGCTTAATAACTTCCTGATCTATGTATTACATTTGGGACAAATAACTTGAAGAGAGGAATAGGATTAATTTCTAAAAGTACACGTTTGAGAGTTTGTTGTGTTGTATCGGGATCTTACTTCAATGACTTTCTAGATTTAAAATATTCTGTGGTCGGTATACAGGTTTTGTTGTTGTTTATGTGTATGTATGTTTTTACTGCACTTATGTCTGTGTGACATGTGAATGCCTGGTGCCAATAGAGGTCAGAAGAGGTGATTAGACCCCCAGAGACTAGAATTACAGGTTGTTGTTAGCCCTGTGTATGCCAGGTCAGCTGGCTGGAAGAGCAGCCAGCACTCTTAACTGCTGAGCCATCTGTCTAACACTTACTAGTTTTGTACCATGTTATGTCACTTGGCTACTTCAAGGTTTAATTAAAAAGTGAAAATTAAATCCACGGCTCCTTGGCTATGTGTATAAACTGCTACTTTTCTTCTCTTCATCCCAACTTTCTCCCCCCCCCCACCATGTTCTGTTTACCAAAGTGTTTGTTTTTGTTTTATTGGATTTTTTTATTTGCGTTTCAAATGTTATCTCCTTTCCAGGTTCCCCCTCCCAGAAACCCTCTATCTCATCCTCCCTCACCCTGTTTCTATGAGGGTACTTCCCCCATCCACCCACCCACTCCTGCCTCCCTGCCCTCAAATTCCCCTACACTGGGGCATCTATCGAGCCTTCAGAGGACCAAGGACCTCTCCTTCCACTGATGCCTGACAAGGTGTCCTCTGCTACATATGTGGCTGGAGCCATGGGTCCCTCCATGTATGCTCCTTGGTTGTTGGTTAGTCCCTGGGAGCTCTGGGGGGTCTAGTTGGTTGATATTGTTATTCTTCCTATGCAGTTGCAAACCCTTCAGCTCCTTCAGCCTTTTTTCTAACTCCTCCATTAGGGACCCCACACTCATTCCCATGGTTGGCTGCTAGCATCTGCCTCTGTATTTGTCAGGCTCTGGCAGAGCCTCTCAGGAAACAGCCATATCAGGCTCCTTTCAGCAAGCACTTCTTGGCATCCACAATAGTGTCTGGGTTTGGTGACGGTATACAGGATGGATCCCCAGGCAGTCTCTGGATGGCCTCAGAACCCAGATGTCCTTCAACAGAGGAATAGATACAGAAAATGTGGTACATTTACACAATGGAATACTACTCAGCTATTAAAAATGATAAACTCATAAAATTCTTAGGGAAATGGATGGAACTAGAAAATATCATCTGAGTGAGGTTAACAAAATCACAAAAGAACAAACATGGTATGCACTCACTGATGAGTGAATATTAACCCAAAAGCTCTGAATACCCAAGATACAATTCAAAGACCACATGAAGTTCAAGAAGAAGGAAGACGAAAGTGTGGGTGCTTCAGTCCTTCTTAGAAAGTGGAACAAAATACTCATGGGAGCAAATATGAGTCAAAGTGTAGAGCAGAGACTGAATCCCAACATTCTAATGAATGTATTATCAAGGTGATCTCTCATAGAAAGACTGTGAGACTATTTTGTGAATAACAAATTGGCTAAATTAGTTTTTCTAAAGAAAGGATTATTGGGACAGGAAAACACCATTGTTGGTTTGCTTGCTTGTTTTTACATGCTGCCTATGATAATATTACCTCCCTGTAGCATAAGAGTTATATCATTGTTAACCGACTTGCTAGTTAGCTTAAAATATCATCTGTCCTTTCCAGGAGATGTTATTAACCTCCTTGATTCATTAACCTAGAATGTTATGTATTGTCAGTAGAAAGCAAATGAGCTACCTATAAAACATGTGCCATGTAAAGGCAAGAGTCTAATCTAAAATTGAAGAATCCTGTGATTTTTTTTTTTTTAGTATAATTTTTGTGTTCTGAATCAAATGGTGTTTGTATGTGCCCAAGGAAGCCAGAATAGAATATTAAATTCTTTGAAATTGGAGTTCCAGATGTAATGAGCATCCATATTGTTTTGGGGACTCTAACCTAAACACTTTGTGAAAGCAGCAAGGGCTTTTAACTGCTAAGCCATCTCTCCAACCCCTCAAATGGTCCTTTAGATATGTCTCTCACTTTTAGATTTCTCTTTTTCTTACTTTGTTTTGTCTTGTCTCCTGTTGATTTGACAGATCCAGTAAGACTGCTGAACTGGAAAATGAAGGACTCTTGATTGCTGTCCCTAAAACACCCTCATTTCGTGACAGTACAGAATACACTAGAGGCAATGTTCAATTCATTAGGGGTCTTACTAAGAGACAATAAAAATGAATTTAGTGACAGAAATAAGGCAAGGCCTTTGGTCTGGGTATCTCAGGTCAGAGTCACCATGTCTTGTTTTAATCCTGTCATAACTGACTTGGAAATTACCACCATGTCTTTGGCCTGGAGATCAAATTGAAAATTTATTGACATTACTATCTCTCCTGAAAATCTGAACTTTGCATTTATCTTTCCATGCAATTAGAAACAAAACAAAACTGAAGCACAATATTAGGAAGTCTTCTGGATAACTGGCTTACTATTTTAGAAAAGAAAGGTTCCTTGGCTCAGATGCCTACATGGCTAGTGTAGAAATCATATCTTAGTGCTTGTTCAAAACTCTTAAATATTAAAAAAAAAAATGAGGTTTATCTAACTTTTACTCACAAAATAGAGAAAGCTGCAGACAGAGTGAATGAGCTTTTTTTCAGACCACATTTCCTCTCTACTTTTTAGCAGAGGAAATTTTTATACTTTTCAGTCTTATGTCATATTTGTGTCATTTATATCATTTCTTTTTGGAATCATCCCTTGAACCAGAAAACGAATAGATGAGTTTCTTTGTTCTGCCTTTTCCCTTCAGTTTTCAAGTGCATAAGAACATCATTTTGTTCCCATGAGTCCAGTTACCTCAGAGGGTCTGAATGAAAGTTCTGCCTATTTCTGAATGTGTCAATGAGGCACTGACCATTTCAATGACTGAGGGACATAAAGGAAGTAGAGAGCAAGCTCAGGGACTTTCATTCACTGAGATTTGAGTTTAAATTACTCAAACATCTGCAGACTACATGCCCAAGTCCACATCTGTCTGTGTGCAGTTATTACCTAGGTCTTTGGTAATAATTGTTGTTTGATACTAAGTAGATTATATTCCTAATGAAAATCTTCTATTACCTCCAAAGTATGTTGAATTTTAATCTTGACACGGGGATATTCAATCACAAATACATATGGAAGGACATGAGTATTTATATAATGTATTTAAAACAACAAAGAATAAAAGACTGTGGTGGGAAGAAATAACATGGCTGAAGAAGATACAAGAGGAAAGTTAATTTAGAATGTAGAATTGTTTAAGCCCTGGGCTCAGCTAAGGTATAGAATGGGATGACATAGAGAAATGGTAGACCAGAAGGTCAAGAAGTTACTAGGTAAAGAAGAATAAGTTCTGAAGCCATTGAAGGATACGGTCAATGCAATTCAGCCTGGCTATTTCAGCTGTTATCATCTATAAATGTCAGATTTGTTTTCTCTGGATTAAAGGTTTAAAAAAATGTGACTAAGTGCCAACAATTAAGAGTGAAACCATGCAATTTTAATATGATTGACAGTTTATACACCTTTCACTCATAAGCTGTGATTCTAAGGGGTTTGTTCTAGGACTTTCATTACTAAAACATCCCATTGAGAGATACTCCATACTCATTTTACACGCTGTCATGACCATTTAAATGTTTAATTGTCATCTAAATTGTCATCTAAGTTTGGTCATCTATTGATAATTTCACATCCTTGAAGTAAAGTTTTATAGTCATGTTGTTAAGCACTGGCTGCAAAAGCTGAGGACTTCCAAACATAGATGGCCCTGGGCAATAGCAGCTCCTTGACAGACTCCTCTCTGTCATTTGTTTTCCATTCTAGTCATAAAGAACTATAAATGTAAACTTGATGATCAAGATGTTAGTACCACGAGAAAGAATAGAGAGTTTTCTTTGTAACTTGGCAAGCCAGGAATAGTTGCTTCTGACATCATGGGTATTTTTAATGAAATATTAATGACCCTTATTTTAATAGGAATTTCAGTACAACCTAAATTAAGCCATTGGAAAGGGGATATGGTCCTGTTAAGAACAGTAAAACCATAAGCCCCCTTCTTGAAGAGTAGCTGTGAGCAGTTAAAGTGACAATCAATTTAACCAGACCATATTGCTTTGTAAGTCTCTGAAGTGTGAAGTCCCAGCATGCCTGATGTATTTCATTTTAATTTCCTTTTGGACAGAGCTAAGGTTAGTACTGAACCTCACACACAAAAAGAAAAGCGCCAAAGAGGAGGAAATGATTTAACCCTTTAGAAGAACTAGGTAATATATTTAAAGCAAAGTAAACAATATTAGATTTCTTCTTTTGTTTTTAGGGAAAAATAAACATGCAGTCTGTGTAGTTAAAAAAAATATGATAATTTCTATTAAAACAACTAAAGTACTAAACTGGCATTCGGTTAGAGAAGTTCTTTTTTGTTAAATTTTATAACTTTATTATTGTTATTATCTGTGTGTGAAAAAGAGAAAGAGACTGTGACAGAGAGAGATAGAGACAGACAGACAGAGAGACTGAAAGAGATTTGAGTGGTGTTTGTTAAGAGTAGAGACAACTTTGAAAAGTTTGTTTTAATTTTCTAAAGTGAGTTGTCCTCAGGCTTGCACGGTGAGCACTTCTGCTCATTGAGCCATCTTGTCCTATTTGCCCTAAGATCTTTTGTTTGCTTGTCTGCTTATTAGTTTGTTTGTTTTGCAGTGCTCATGATGGAACCCAGGGATGCTTGGGAAACAGGCTGGTAAGGAGACATGACCCTGTTCAAGTTGGTTTTCTGAATATAGATTTTGTTTGGTTTTGTTTGTTTGTTGATTTTTGTTGTTTTAGTCTCCTTTGTTTGTTTATCCCTTTGTTTATTTTGTGGGTGGGGTCATCCTAGGTGGCTCTGGCTTAACTGAAACTCATTACAAAAACTGGCCTTGAAGTTGGGACAACTTTCCTGTCTCTGCCTCTCAACCACCATGATTATAGGCATAAGCCATCATGTGTGGTTTCGAATTGTTTTGTATTCTTTATAAAAAATTGTTTTGAAAATAAATCTTCTTGACTATTTCTGTATAGAATTGTTTTGCTTAATCATTATGATTTAATAGGAGCTTCTGCCTCAGGGGTTCGTTATCTATATGACTAGTCTGCTGGTGGAGTTTGATTTCATAGCCTCAGGTTCATGTTTCAGAGTACTGCTTTGGGGAATAGAGGTTTTCAGCAGCTGTCTTGTGAATGTTCCCATACATTAGATAAGTAAAACGGCAGGAAAAATGAAATGACTACAAAACCCTTCTCAAAACAAATGCCAATGGGATACTCTGGACAGATTAATAGAAATTATCACCTTTTTTTTTTTACAACACAGACGCCATTTTTACATTGTTAAATGCTTCTGTTCACAGTATACTCAGCTACCTACAGAGCTTTCCGTGAGATTATTTTATCCCAAAGAACCTAGAAAGAGGGACAATGATGGTGTAATGAAAATGAGAAGGTAAACGTAGATGTGAAAACCAAGATATCCTTGTGAGCTTTTTTTTATTGGTTTCTTAATTTGTAACTGATATTCTTATGAGAGTTACTTATTTTTTTCTTTCATGTCTTATTCTCTAAATAAAACAGTAGATTTGCATCAAGTGAGAGACATCCTTAGAGGTTATTATATGGGCATAGTAAATTAATTTAAGTAAAACATTAGGTGTTGCTTTATATGTGATTGTTTTCTAAGTTTATTAAAAGATGAAAGGTGACTATCTGTACTAAAAGCATCCACATTAATAGTTTTACCTAAGAATTATTTTAATAAAAACT
The DNA here is from genome assembly GCA_019843965.1 of Rhynchomys soricoides. Taxonomy (NCBI): domain Eukaryota; kingdom Metazoa; phylum Chordata; class Mammalia; order Rodentia; family Muridae; genus Rhynchomys; species Rhynchomys soricoides. The sequence continues at coordinate 193,332 of JADRCH010000304.1, read as the reverse complement.
AATGAGGAATCCTAGTTGATATCCTTATGTATCTAAAAAATATCTATATTCTTCTAGTAAGAATAGCATCAGTAAGCTTAAAATTAATGTTCCTGGGGTATATTTCTGGTAGGATCCTGAATGTCTTGGCTAAGGAACAAGTATCTTTCCTGCTCCACTCCATTCCTTCCTCAGAGGTTTTGCTATTGTACATCCCTATAAATTTAATTCTCAGGTTTTGAGCAAGTGGGAAGACAAGCCATTTGTTAGAGTGAATTACTTTGATTCATTTTTCTATTTTCTGTTTAAACACCGATCTTAGTGATTTCTTGTGTGTGATCAGGCACACTTACTTCCTTTGACTTTTGGATGCATGAGTGTTTCCCGTGAAGACTCTAAGAATGTTGGGATTACATGAGGGGGCATACTAAAAATCTTATACATAGTTGGTGTACAATTCTTTATGTTGGTCCTGTGGTTCCCTATTATATTAGTAACTACTTTTTCTCTTCATATTCCTGCCTTTTGCATCCCTGTAAACAGAATCCTCTGGTTTATTTTGCAAGCTTGGTTCTTTAACTCTTCATCAATAGTTGTATCCCTTTACCCTCTGTTCGAATCCTTTGGGCCTGAGAAAATCAACATTGGTTCTGTGACTTGTAAATTAAAGAATCTCGTCTTCACAGAGCAGAGGGTTCTTTAAGTTATTGGAAGTAACTGATTCAATCTTCTGTTATCCCTTTTTTTTTTTTTTTATTTAGCTGAATTTATTCCGTATTAAAAGTCATAAACTATTTAGTCATCATGATTACAGTAGATGTATAAATGTCATCATAAACATTTGATACAATTCTTTGCTTACCAGTTTACAAAAGAATGCCTTAGGGTCTATGTGAGAGCTCAGGGGACAGGGCTTGTAAGTCTGATCATGCTTCAGAACTCACGTGGTTGGAGGAGGGATAATAGGGAGAAGGGACTGAAGGAGCTGAGGGAGTTTGCATCCCTGGGGAGGCAGCAACAGTGGCAACTGGCCTGACTCCCCGATACTCCTGGAGACTGATCCACCAACCAGGAATACACATGGAGGGACCCATGGTGCTGGCCACATGTGTGGCAAAGGAGGGTCTTGTTGGCCATCAGGGGGAGGAGAGGCCCTTCGGCCTGAAAGTGTTAGATCCCCCAGTAGAGGAGACTGCCAAAAGGGAAGACGAGTGTGAGTGGGTGGGTGGGTGGGTGGGGGAATACCCACATAGCGGCAGGGGAAGGGGGAAGGAAATGGAGAGGTTCCAAAGGGGAGATCTGGAAAGGGGGAAACATTTGAAATGTAAATAAAGTAGGAAAAATTTTTAAAAAATTTGAAAAATTTAAAAAAAAAGATTTTTCCTCTGCACTGCACATATACACCAAATCACAAGTGCAAACTACCAAATATGAATGCAAACTAATGTTAAAAACTAATAAGTCATCATTCCCCTTTTAAAAATGACTTAGGTGGTACTTTTAATATCATTATGACTTCATGGGTTCAGCATACTGGTATTATTGTTATTAAAATATTTATTTTCTTATCCAAACTTAGAGTGTTCCAACATCTGGAAGTGGGAGTCCTTCAGTTTTGCTTCTGATTCCTTTCGACAAAACATTCACCCTTCTTGATCACTTTCTCAGTTTCCACTATGTCAAGAATTCGGAGGCTCTTTTAATGTATTCACTGCTTAGAGCAAGAAATAAACATTTCTATGAGGAAACATATTTTGCCGGTAGAAATGGTTGAATCTTAAACAGATAAAACACTCAAATGTACTATAGTTTTTATAATCTAGAAATCATAGGAATACCAGTGATTTTTGGTGTCTAATTGGAACTCTTAGTTTGATTTTAACTACTAAAGGTGACAGCATACAGGTTAAGGTCTCCCTACCAGCAGCTTTATTAGCGCAGCACATGACAGAAAACACAATATGAAATCATTTCAAGTAAGGGAGCTATGAAAGGAAGCATCCTTAAAAGGTGGAACTAAAGTAGACATTTTACCAACAAGAAAATTGGAAAGTTATGTCATGCTTCTATATAAAATAAGTTCATGGGTGAATTGTGTTTTCTTGACTAAACCTGCAGTTAAAGAACAGAAAATGCTCCGTGTAAGAAATGTGTGAAAGAAGATGCCAGCCACCCATGTATGCCAGCAGCTGGGGCCCAGTGATGGCATCCAAGACCAAGTCTGTCCAACTACTCAGTACTTCACTTTCCAGCTTTGTCCAAAAAAAACAGCTTCTTTACTCCTGGCGGGGTGTGTTAAATGATTAAACAACTCTAAGTATCACAAATAAGCAAGACAATCTCTGTGACAAGACAGACTGCAGACACTTTCTCTCATAACTTGATGCCCATTTTCTTCCTATTTCATAGTCACAGACAGATACATATTTCTACCCCTCAAACTTCTTTTCCAAAACCTTTGCAACTATGTGTGTCTGTGGCATGAATTATAGGGAAGAAATGGCATTTTTTTTTGTACTTCATTGGAGGTTATTTCACAACACTCCTCCTCTGATCTGTGGCTACCTGACTGCTGTCTAATGGAATTAAAAATACAATAGCTGTCCATCATTCTTCCCTTGAAACCCTGATGTCTCTAACAAGGACTAAAATACAGTAGCTTAGTCAGATTACTAAAGTAGAAGAATGGGAATGTCAACTGAGTCTTATGAGTTAGTAAAACAAAATACTATGAATGAATAATCATACAAAATAAAAATATAATACATGATACATATGTATATAATACATATAGTAGAAATTCAATCATCAATCCGAATCCAATTACTATAGTTTGAAGCTATACAGACCTGTACTCCTTATGAGTATGGGAATATATCTGGAGCAATGTTGCTTCACTGTGTACGCACTATTGTGTGTGTGTGTGTCTGTCTGTCTGTCTGAGAAAGAAAGAGATCTAAAAAACTCAAATATACACAATCCAGAAACTGTGAACCAATGTATGTATGCAACTTACCCTCCCTTGACGTAAATTATTTGTTCATTTCTATGTCACCAAGCTTTTAATTATTATTGTCACCACACAGATAAAGTTCCATTAAATACAATTATTGCCCTGTTCTTTAATTATTGTCTTCACTTTTATATCTCCATAGGTTTGCAAATGAGGTTATTCTCTTTTCTTTATAAGACATGTTTTAGGCAGTGCCACAACGGTATTTTTTTTTTTATTATTTGAAGGTCACATCTTTATGACACATTCCTACAATGGGTACTAAGTCAGGAAGGTTTTATTCTTATCCCATAATGCCAAATTGTTTTCCGAAGGCTATATATAAACTTACACCTCTCCAATAATATAGGAATTTGCCACATAAATGTGTAAATAAAGTTTGCCTGATTGAAATTTATATTTAAAAATTGACACTTCAATGAGCATAAAAAGTTACATCGTCACTACTGCCATATACACATGTAGATAACAAAGCAAAATTTATATATATATATGTTTTGCATTGTATATATATATATATATGTTTTGCATTGTACATATATATACACACATACAAATTTTGTGTATATATAAATATATAATTATTTTTTTCTAAATTACTTGTTTTCTCTCTTTCCAAGTTTTCACAGGTTCTTGCCAAACATTTTAGTTCTAATTAACATAAATCCATTTTTGTCACATTTTACTACATATTTGTTTCACATCAATCCATAAGCTTGCTTGCTGTCAATAAAGATTTAGAAAAGAATTATCTTTATGTATGCTTAGCTTTTCAGTTATATATAAACATTTATTATTTATACTTTTGCAAAACCACGCAATATTCTAAGTCACTTCATTTGCAATGAGAAAGTTGGTAAAATGTATGATCTTAGAATACCACTAAGTTTTGAAGATTACAGAGCACACTAACATTTCATTTTTTAAAATAAGTTCTTTTTGTTTCTCAAACACAAAAATAATAGGTGCTGTAAAGACTGGAATGTTTTGTGTAACACATCATTTTTCTGTTTTTGGTTTTTTTTTGTTTACTTGTTGATAGATAGATTGTTTGTTTGTTTCTATAAAAGTTTTCAACTATCTTTTGTCTCCAGACATCCAGAGGCACCACCAATGTTTCTAATTGTTTGAAGCATTATCGATAGATTTATTTTTACATTTCCGCATTAAATGTATTTAAAATGTCCTGTAAAAATCTTGGTATTTGCTAAATAGACTGAGCCATAGAAGTATGGATTAATAGTAAAGTAGGATTGGCATTCATCTTTGCATTTTTGTAGTTATCTAGTGACTGATAACGATTGCTATTGTCATTTTTAATTGCATCTGGCAAGAGTGAAGGAGCTTTTGTTGAGGCAGGACTGGTGGGCAAGAGATCATATGGAGCCAGCAACACCCCTGGAGGGGAGTTCCCAGGGTCCTACTGTGTGGTGGAGCTTGTGGGAAGGGCTTCAGCTCACCTTTGTGTCTGAATGCTGCTCAAGAAACCAGGAAATCCCTTGGTTTCATGAAACATGTCAACACATATCAGGAATACCACACTATTTTTAGGGAACCCGAATATGCTCCCCATCTCTATCTTTGCCTCTCAATGATATTTTTCCAGGGGCTCCAGTTGCTCACTTCAAAAGTACATACAATTCTCTGTAATTGAAATGATCTCCCCTGCCCATTAGATTTTTCCCCCAATAGTAGAATCCATAGTGCCTTTACCAAACAAATATGAACGATTTTTTTTTGCTAGCTGCCCATTGATAATAAAATTTCAGAGTCTGGCACATGATCTGTGTGAAGGGAGAAAAAAGATTGACTGACTCTCCTAAGAGTATTCAATCAAGCACCTGTCTTTTTGAAAGGCTTTCCGTAAGTAACCAACATTTAGGCTTCAAACTGTTGCACAAAGAATCACATCCCTCCCCATTGCTACTCTAACTCCACATTAATTGAAAATTACTTAAGGCACTTGTCTTCTTAACCTTTGCAAATAGCCCAGGACTTTAGGTACCTTCTCATACATACGTGTGTGTGTGTGTGTGTGTGTGTGTGTGTGTGTGTATGTGTGTGTGTGTGTGTGTACGCACATTGGTGTATTTCTATGTATTTGTGTTTATGTACACTTGCTATGTTTATATGTGTATATACATATACATAACATCTACGACAGTGTGACAAACTAGCGTTTTCTAATGGTGTTTTATGTTCCAGGTATCTGAGAAGTGTCATAAAGGTGTGTATCAAGGAAACCCCTTGTCCCGGGCTTAAAAGTCTCTGGTTAGAGCCATATATTCATTTTCCTTAAGCAGATACTTCCTTCTGTCTGTCACCTGTACAGTAGGGATGCTCTTCATGAAAGCAATGGAGAAGAGGAAAGTTTTAGATCTTCATAATTCTAGAAGTATGTGGACACTTAATAACTTTTAATGTATAAAACTGCTGTCTTTAAGAGACATTGCATGTCAAATAATCAAGAACAGGTATCACAAGTTCTACAATTTTGGACATTGTGAAATTAACCTTTGTTCCAAGGGGGTGGCGTGGGGGTGACACCTGCACAATAAAGACTGGACTGGGCCAGATGATGCCAAACACTAAGCTTTTGTCTCTTCGATTAAATCCCCTAGTGAGTTTGCAGTGGATGAAGCCCCATATACACTGACTGATTAATGGGCCCTTGTTGAATATTAGGAAAATATTTATTTATGCTTCAGTATATCTGCTGTAAAAATAATTAATTTCATGCTATTGTCTACTTTTGAAAAACCCAACATAATCAATTCAGTATAAAAGACGCAACTTAAATTTAGTTTTCTTTTCTGTGTTTTACTTTATGGCTTAAAATAACTATGAGTGATTCCTAATAATAATGACCACACAGCCTGAGGTTTTGTTGTTTTTTTTTTTTCCTTCTCTTTTCTTTTCTTCTTTGTTAACCCTAAACCCTGTTATAGAAATGGAAAGTTAAACTGACGTTTTTGCAAGGTTTTTTCTTTCCCCCTTTTTATAGTCTAAAGGTTAATGAGCTGTGAGGTGGTTTGGTGCTGTATGTGCTAGGGTAGCACCCAATATGTTAAGTTGGGCGTGATTCAAACCTTCCCAACAAAGCCGTCTCAGACATTACAGATGGGGGAGGGAGGACAGAAGAGAGAGCTCCATGCTATTGTGTTTGTGTTATTGCTCAAAAAAGGTGGTCTTACTCAGGAGGCACTGCTGTCTGGGACATTATATACAAGCCGTTCTCTGAGAGAACATAAATTTCTCACATTCCATTTTGAAAGGTGCTGGGTTATAGGTTATTGACCAGTTTAGGGATTTATAGCTGGTGTCAGTAATTATTAAAGAAAAATGGCTTGACAATTTTATTATTGTGGAGGCCTGCTGGAAAGGCTAAACATATTTGCTTAGGAATGAACAATATTAGCTATAACAGATACGCAGACATACACACACGAGTCATAGGAAGTTGTGCATATGTCCCTAGGAAGTAAGTGTGCTTTCATTTTCATAAGGGAATATCACACTATTAGTTCATATGCTTATTTCTTGAGCGAATATCCTATATCCTCTTTAAAAAGAATATATACATCATTATGAATAATAATTCAAATATTGGACAAGTCTATTTCTTCTAAATCTGGAGGATTACAGAAAGCTGGAAGAAAGGGGAAAGAAACGACACAGGCTCAGGGTACCAATTACTAGCAGATATATAAAATGAAATCATGTATTAAAAATAATGATGTGTGGCCAGCTGAAGGCAATCAGAGATCTCTTCTTCAGGGGTGATGACTCCTAAGAGCACGAGGAGTACAAAATCACAGGAAAGCATAGGAAGACGTAGGAAGACAGAAGTCGAATTGAGAAGTAGCTGGTGTAGCTGCTCTAAAGCCAGAATAGAATCATAAAAGGGTGGATACCAATGAGATACGAGCAGAGAGAGGAAAGGTGTTGACAATGCACTTTGCAGATGTGATCTGGGGTATGTGTAAGATTCTACCTTAAGGGAAACCAGCAGAATGGTTTTAAGCATGTGTGTGGTTATTGAATGCTAAACAAAGAATGGAGGGGTCTTGGTCTAACTGCATCCCCAAACTATTGAATAAGGGACTGTGGCTATTTAATCCTAAGTGTGCTTTCTAGAGTACAGAGAACCCAACTGTGTAAATAGAACATAAATAGCTACCAGCAATATAGTAAAGCCAAGACAATGGTGTGCCTAAAAGACAGAATGGAGGGAACAAATACCTAGGTTCTAATTTCCCTCATGCTTCCAACCAAGCCTTGCCATCCTTTCTAGTAAATTAACCCAGGCAAAAAAATCCATTAATTTAATACACATTGTAGTTCTTTTAACACAGTTTAAAAAGACCATGATTCAGGGTGGCAAAAGTCTCAGCAGGTAAAAGTGCTTGCCTACGAGCCTAAAGACTTGAGTTCCAGCTCCAGAACTCACATGGTAGAAAGAGATAAGTAAAATCACAAGATTTTCCTCAGACTTCCATGAGATGCCTTTGTCTCTCTGTGTGTGTTCCCACACACTAAATAATTTATAGCAAACGTACAGCTTGGTCTTCATGTGGGTCCTGTAACAAATGGAGTCTCTGTTCTTTGCCATTAGATCCCCTTCCCTGTACCTGGACTGCCTGGTTGTGCCTCAGTGGGAGAGGAGATGCCTAGTTCTGCTGGGAGAAGATATACCTAGGTTGGGCAGTACCCAAAGTGGGCTCCCCCTTCTCTGAAGAGAAAGGGAGAGGGTAATGGTGAGACAGATTTATAAGGGTGGGAAAGGAAAGAGAGGAGAACGGGACTGTGATCAGGATGTAAAGTGAATAAAAATAATTACTGGAAAATAAATACATGAAAATAAGACCAAGGGAACACAGCTTATTTGTGATGCATGAATAATACAGTATATGCCTGTATACTGTGCAAACTACAGAAAGCATGAAAGCAGTGTTTTTGCTTGCCATGATTTCAATGGAAGTTTCACATATTGATTCCCCTATTTTTATTAGTTTTAAAACATTTGAACAACAAAGATAAGAGGATCTTAAGAATAGTGAAAACATTAACCAACTCCCGTAGTTAGGACACTCTCCTAAATCCTTGACATGCCACTGGCATGTATGTACTCTGTTAAAATTGTGTCTGAGTGTGTAAGAAGAGAGGGAGGTAAGGGCAGCTGCTCACACCTGCTGACCGCTCACACCTACTGACGTCATGGCCGATTTCATCTAAAATGGTGAGTGAATGAAATGTTCTTCCCCTCTTCTACAAAAGTTCTGTTGGTCTGAGTGATGCAATGGGGATGTCTCACGTCCAGTGTAAGCCAGAAAACCAGCCACTAGGAGTAGAAGAGCATTCATGAATGGACTTTCATCATGTAGTAGTGAACAAGTGGCTCAGGATCTGACCAAAGGACTAATCCAAGTCCTGACACATTCTACTAGACTTTTACTAGGTGATGTCCATGTCTCATTCAGATATATGCACAACTACCTTGAGGATTTCAAGGCATTGCATGAGGCTGGGGACTTTGTAAAACATGGAATGAAATGTGAAAAGGAAGATTTCTTAGAGAGATAAATAATCATAATTAGAAATCAAACACTAGTGATTTCATAGGATGGGGAACCACATGAAGTGTAAGTTTATGCATAGGCTATCCTTCATAGGAAGATGTATTAACTTTACCTTAGGTCCTTGGCTTTTATTCTTATGACACGTATTATTGCCAGCAAACACATGAGACCACAAGACCAACACAGAGACTCCTAAACAGATACCTCAAACAAAATCAGGTTCCTGCTCCCATGTCAAGGCCACAAGTCTGGAAATATGCACTTAAAACAATGTCAAGAATCCATTACATCCATGCTCAAACTAAATTTAGTTTCCAAACATGGTGCACTAGACTTAAACATTTCATATTGGTAGACAAGAAACATGAAGTACAGCCATTTTCTTCTGATGTTTGTGATTGTCTTTATCTTCTCAAGATGCATTAGGTTTAATATGGTCATACAGATTCAAAAAGTGTATCAAAGTTGGACACCACATAAACAATTACATAGTCAGTATAGTGTGCTCTTTAGGAACCAATGTCTTTCATCATCAAACCTGCATCTCTTCTCTATGTGTTTTGTGATTTGAGACTGGGATGCTGCCATATGCATCAGTACTTGGCTCTCTCTTGAACCTGACCAAGAAAGGTAAGCTGGATACAAAGAATGAAAGGGGGCGTGTTTCTTCATAGGAACTTCCTGCCAGCATTCTGTGTTTCCTGTAAGGGTACCTCCTCCCTGGAAGCATTACTTCATTCCAACAACAGGTAAACAAAGCTCTAAGTTTTGCATCATTTTGCAGCTGTCCTCAATATGGTAGTGCTGCATGTTCATAAAAATATAGGCTGGAGAATCTCAGTGAACCTCAAGACTGAAGAAGTTAAAAAAGATTACACCCACATCCAAGTGTGTTAGGACACATGTATGATCCTGGATTCTAGAGGGATTGGAAATAGGATGATCTTTAGTTTGAAGTCACCTTCGCTACACAGAATTTTATCAAATTTATGTTTCATATTTGTTTCCAAATGTGTTTCTTCTTCTGACTAGTAATGCTGCTAATGGTGTGGTTGTATTTTTTTTAATATGTTTGCCTGCATGATGTTCACCATTTGTGTATCATGCCTGTGGAAGTCAGAAGAGAGTATCAGATCAGTAACTGGAGGTCCAGACAGTTTTGAGTTGTCATGTGTAAGCTGAGAACCAATCCTGTCTCCTCTATAGGAAGAGTTAACACTCTTATTCAGCTTATCCATCTCTTCATCCTTCAGTTTTCTATTTTTTTCTATTTTTGAGCGTTTTGGTATTATTCATATTTCCTTAGTTCTCATTAGGGATGGATGGATGGATGGATAGATAGATAGATAGATAGATAGATAGATAGATAGGCAAGTAGACAGACAGACAGACAGATATTTTAAGCCCTACAAAATTTAAAAAGATAAATCCAGGCTAGAGATAAGAAATGTTTTGCCATTACAGGGTGAAATCCATGGACCACAAAAATGTAGCTAGATGTGAGAGGTAAAAAAGAAACAACTAAGTATATTCAGTAAAACAGGACTAAGTGTATCAAACAAAAACCTCAGGAAACAAGATCTACATTCAGATACTTTGTTATCTGATTGCTAGAAAAAGAAGGAATCCTGGATGCTAGTCAGTGGGCAAGAGGGTGAGAGGACATGGTACACAGATTTACAGTAGGGCAGAAGGTAGAGAGAAGTGCAGAGTTCCCGTGATAAGACAATGGCAAATTCATGACAGAAAAGCGAAAATTGGTGTTCTAAATTGTTTCTTCCTATGTCAATGCTCCTTTGTTTTCTCTAGGATATTCTTCATTTCTGTTTGATAATTTTGTACATGTATATAATGTTTTTGATCAATTCCTTCCTTCAATTCTCCCCCAAACCCCACTATTTTTCCTATCCTTCATGTACTCTGTGGGTTTTTTTAATAACATTTTTAAAATATTTATTTTTATTACAGAATTTCTCTCTTCCCTTTCCTCTCTCCAAACCCTCCCTTATACTCCTTCCCATTCTGCTTCAGACTCAGAGCCTATTTTTTATCAATTGTTATTACCTATATATATCAAAATATATGAGAAAATTAATAAGAATAATGTTTTAAATAATGCTAATGACACATCATTGTTGATGTTTTTATTAGTATGAAGTAATATCACAAATAGGAGCTATATTATGTTACATGTTTCTATCTAAATTGTCACCTTTTTTCTATACTGCTAATCTAGTAAATTGCATGAAATATATCTTATTTTAAAACAAGTTTTGCATTTCTGGTCTAAAATGTAATTGTTCATATCATATTATAATTTTATATTATACCAAGTTTAAGTTACATTATCAAAGATTTTATATCCCAATATAAAAATAATTGAATATATAAGGTGTTATATATTAATATATTACATTATATAATTGAATATATAAGTCTAATTCAGCAAAGTAATTACTGTTTGGATTTTTTTCCTGCTGAAGACATTTAATGATGTCTGTATGTGCATTCGTATAAAACAATCTATGGGCACATGGGCAGTTTCTCATGTTCCGTATCCTTGAAAACATGCATATATTTCCTTGAAACTATACATATAGTAGATATATTCAATCATAACCATCATCTATATGATGTTATATATAAGCATATCTAATATATACTACATATACATATGTAGTGATAATAAAGAATATTTAAATTTTTATTTTAAACTTTATTATAAAAACATTGCCAATAATATATATATACATATATATATATAGTAATTTGTAAAACAAAGAAAACGTGCAAAACTCCCTCTGTGATAGAATGCATACATTTTCATGGTTTTTTTTTTGAAACCAGAAATCAAACAAAAATACATATAGAAACTATGGAACCTTCATGCTATTCAACGTAATATCAAAATATATCTCTAAAAGAAATCTGTATGGTTGTATTTTTCTCATAGAAACCATCAAGAATTTTTATTACTTATGGTAATCTGATAATATCAGTGCCTACTCAAACCTTTTCATTGTTTGATCTTAAAGTCTGTGACAATGTACAGAGGGACAGTTCCTATATCCTTAATAGTTTCAGATGAAGAAAAATGTATAATTATAGAAATCTGATAAGTCACAAATGGCACAAGAACTTCAAGAGCGCTGCCAATCCTATTACATTGCTTTTTGATATTCTCAGGTAGATAGAGTGAGCATTTTGTCTAGGCTCTGTCCCACAGTTACCTGGCAATAGCCAGGTGTGCCTGCCTCACTATAAAGGGGACTGCTTAGCCCCTCCTCTCTCTCTTGCCTTCTTGCTCTTGTTCTGTCCTCTTATCCTGCTTCCCCCTCTTTCCATTTCCCTCCCCCTCTTTCTCCAAGTGCTCTTAGCTGGCCTCTACTTCTCTACTCTCTCTCTCTCCCTGCCTTTCTCTGTCTCTATTACCCTCTCAACTCTGCTCCACATGCCCTGAATAAACTCTATTCTGTACTATACTCTGGCTGGTCCCTCAGGGAGAAGGGATTCCTCAGCATGGGCTTAGAAAGGCACTTCCTTTCCCCATACCTGACTACGCATCCACCAAACATATTCCTTCTCTCCTTTACCTTTTTATAAAACACAACAGATAATTTCAAAGTAAAAAGACCCCAGAAAATGACCAGTTTCTTTAATGTGTAATAGCCTGGAAACAACAGGAGCCCCATTCTTCCTAGAGACCCAGTTATCAGAAGTATCTAAGCCAAAATATCTTTGGTCCTGCTATAGCCAGAGGCTAGGGGTGTCAGAAGGGGAGTTTGGATTTTTTCCTGATATATTTTCTCCTAAAGGAGTGTCATTTCCCTAAAGACTACACTAAAGCCATCACTGAATCTTCCAGGTATCTGGATACCTGAGGTGGGGTGTGGACTAACCAACTTTTCCTTCCTCTGGACTCCTCTATCCAGTAAAGTATTATTAACCCCATGACAGTGACCTTCAATGGTGTCTGATGGCCAGAGGCCCCGCCTTCAGCACAGGAGCTCTATCTTCCTTCTTGCTCATAAGCTGCCTATAATACATTGCTTATTTCAAACACTCTGCAGTCCTTGAATTTTATTGTTTGGGTTTTGCTGGACGAGAGCCTGATTATCACTGGCTTGAGAGAATTTTGCTAGCCTGCAAGATTCTAGAACCCTAGTTCCCTGAACTAAACCCACCAAAGCATCAAAGGGACATCATCATTTTCAAAGACACCATGAGCATTCCCAAATTAATTCAGTTATCACAGATAGCTGTTAAAGACGAAAACATCACAGATAAAACTTTGACAATAGAGGATTAATGTCTTCTTAAAAAGCCTATAGTTCAGTGCTGTCCTGGGATAGAATATGCAGTTCAAGCTAACCTTCGCTTTACTCTCTAGATGTAAGCCTCTCCTCTCTCTCTCTCTCTCTCTCTCTCTCTCTCTCTCTCTCTCTCTCTTTCTCTCTGAAAGGACTCTTTAAATTATTTTGAAAAGGTAAGTTAATTTTTCTTTTATGTCTTCACTGTTAATTGTTACCTTATACAGAGAGGAGAGAGAGAGAGAGAGAGAGAGAGA
>JADRCH010000304.1:154287-180184 GCA_019843965.1 Rhynchomys soricoides | reverse complement strand
ACACATATATAATGCACAAGCAGGTTATCAACAACAGGATTGCTTCCAGAGGTAGAAGGTGAGGTGAAAAAGAAAAACCCACCAGCCTAGATGCCTTCAAAACACCACCATAGAGATATGTACATGATCAAAATTAATACCTAATTAAACAGATCTCAACACTAACATTAACTGATTGGAACATTCAACATTAGCTCCAAGTAACTATTATAAACATTAACTAGAAAAATGAAATAAATCATTGGCAATTTCTCTTTTTTTTTTAACAGAGCTAGGGAGGAATTAAGTACTGGTTCTGCTTAGTACATTCTAACTTAGTAGCTAAAAGTCTTCTAGTTATATGCCTGTGGAGACTGGTCATTTCTGTCTTCACTCTGTCCTCAGATCTTTATTCATTTTATCTACTCTAGCTCTACCAGCATTCTGTCTTTGGCATAATCAGACAAACTCTTGCCTCTTACATCTTTAGATTTAGTCATTATAAAGGACCATGGGATACAGAGAGAGAGAGAGAGAGAGAGAGAGAGAGAGGATCCAAATGGTTTATACTTATTGGTTCTTATTCTTCATCTCTACCTATCCAAGGCTTTATCATGGCTTTATTACTCTACATGGAGATCCTATGCAGCACTGACTCTTCCGTAGTCTCTTGATCTGCCCTTGTCCATTTAGGCTGAGGGATTATAAACATTTCTCCTAATCATACTCTATGAATGTTTTAGAGAGCTTTTATTATTTTTAATTTATTTATAAACATAATATATACAATAAATATAACTTATTATATTAAGGCTCTATTATAAAGCCTTAATCCTGTGTAAAAAGTCTTTTGGTATATTCTATCTATGTGACCATTTATTGTATCTCATCTACTTTATTATGGCAATGATTTTAGTTAAGGACTTGTTATGGTTTGTATCATATATGTCCATTTAAAACCATGTGTTGAAGGTTCAGCTCCTAATGAAATGTTAAAAAGTAAGGCTTTAATAGAGGGGATTGAATCATGAAACTTTGACCCACTTAAACAATTAATCCATTGATGGTTTCAGAATTTAAGAGCATGATTGGGAACTTGTAGACCTTATGTATATTTAGGTGGACAAAGATCACTGAGGTTATAATTAGAAAGTATACATCTTGTTCCAGTTCACTTTCTTTTTATTTACTGTGTACTAAAGGTGAGAGCCACAGTATGACATATTCCCACCTCCATGATGTTCTGCCTTACCTGAGGCCAAAAGTAATGGAGCCAGTGAGTCATTGCTGTCAACTCTTTGAAACCATGAGCTAAAATATATTCTTCTTTCATTGAACAATAATGACCTCACTTCCTTCCCCCATTTCCTCCCAGCCTCCCTGAACCAATCTCAAGTTCCTCTACTCTCAGGCTGATAACCTTATTTGATTGTTTAATTTACATGCATACATACATGTATGTGTATGCACATAAATATACCACAACTTGCTTGTTATTTTTATATGTATGAATTCAAGATTGACCACTGTTCATTGAACAACCAATAAGAAGGCTCATCCCTTGGAGAGGCTAATTCTTCTTCTACCAGTAGTCATTAGTTACCTATAGTTCTTTGTCTGGGGATATGTTTTGCATCATATCACATGAATTATTTCCTCAAGCTAAGCCCCATTTCCTAGTCATTTATTCAGGATATCATCATTAGTGGGTTCATCCACTGACACAGTTAAAACCCCATGTCTACCATAGATGCAATCACTCCAGAACACTGTCAGTAGCTGACGACCAAAGTTACAAATCATTACCTGTTTCTGAGATGGTGCAGGGGACCCTTCATATCCAGACTTGATCATTGCAAAAGTAATTAAATACATAGCTGTTGTGGGTGATTCGTTGACATACCATGAGTTCAGGAAACTCCTAGCTCTTATTGCCAAGTCTATCAGACTGAAGCTTAAAATGACTGTATAAAATAGACAGAAGTTAAGAAATTTATCAATGGAAACTTCTTTAACTCAAATGACATTTAAATAAAATCATTAATAGAAAAGATTGCCAAGTAGCATATTTGGAGCAAATGATGCTATTGAGCTTGTCTTAGAGGAAATTTACTAAAATTCAGGTTCTTTTTTTTTTTCTGGAATAGCCATGCAAACCAGAAATCTTTTTTTATTAGGAAATATTAGAAACCTAATACTGTGGTCTTTTTACTCTGTTCAACAGTATTAGATATTAAGGTGAAAATATTCAGATCCTTTAATTAAGATAATCAAAATATAGTCTGCTCATAAAGAGGTAAGGTAGTCACAAAGTCCTACCCCTCAGTGAGGAATTATTGGGAGTTGACAGAAGCCAGGGAAGGGAGATTTAGATTTCCTTGAATGGTGTGTCTTCTGCTAAGGAGAACATTCTCAGATAAATGCTCACACACTGAAGAGTATACAGCAAGCACTAACTGGACAGGATAATTTTTGAATGACATATATATTTGCATGTGCATAAGATACAGGGTGGATCTGGAAGGAATTGAGGGTGGGGGTTAAAACAATCAAAATACAATGTATAAAATTCTCAAAGCAATAATGAAATATGCATTGTCTTTTATAAAGAAATGGGCTGCTGACAGCTTTCAGCTAAATTCTCTGAAAGGGGGTCACTGTCCCAGGAGCGGAGGCTGCTACTGTCCAGGTGTGCATATGGATACCAGGCATACAAAGCACTAGAAGGTAATATATAGGCTAGTAGAAGAGAAAAGGTATTAGTGGTTATCCCCAGCTGTGAATTCTATGAACTACAATACCAACCTGCTAGTCAAGATGTGCCAGCTGGGGAAACACCCTTGTGACTATTATAGGGTAACCAATCTGTTACAATTGGTTTTGAGGCAGAATTTACAATTGAGAGACCTGGAACTGTAAGCCTGGCTAGTCAAAACTTCATGACTAAGAAGGTCTTATGTGCCAAGGATAAACTTACTAGTGTAAAAATATGTATTTTTCTACCTACACATATACAAATGCTACTCCTAACCTTAATTACAGAAGCTTTTCTTTGTAACAAATAGCAATGAGTGTACAAAAGCCTGGCTGCTTAAGTGATTGAGAACCAGGGGTAGTTTAGTGATTAGTTGTACACAGGAACTTTATATCACTTCCTTCTAGGCAGAGGCTTAAGAATCATCATCAAAGAGGGGACAGATAGAATGTAACAATCAGAGGACTATGAAGTGCTGTCTTCTAAGAATGACAAAACCCAGGTATTCTTGATCTCACAGAAGCTGTGACTCTTAGAATAGACCTAATAAGAATGGCTCTACTATCAGGTAATAATGATCAGGGAGGACCTCATAGGGCTTCATAGGGTCTCATAGGACTTATTCCTTCCTGTCTAACTATTTGTTACTGATGCATTCTGGGTGAAGAGCAGTCAATTTCTTCAATTGTGTAACCACTAAAAAGTTCGCTAGACTTTAGTGAATAATTCTAAATCCATAGCCCAAGTCCACAGAAGTGGCAAGATGCTGCAGCACACCACCCGAAGATTTTTGGTGAGTTACTCTCTATGGCATCCCAACAAAGGGAGCTCATCTATGCAATGTAAGGCAGACTAATTCACGCATGTCACTAGCAGAGAGTCCTTCATCATGAGTCCTTTCACATGTTTTCTTTAGCGGAACACCTTTTCACTTGTGTCTGCTTCAGCAAAACATCCTCCAGTTTACTTCAGGAAAATACACCTTCACATGTTTGCCCCAGCAAAACACCATCCAACACAATTGACTTTCCAAAGAAAGAGGAATTAGACAGCATGTTTTTAAAAAATGATTCAACAAGCCACTTGGTTTTCTCACTTGGCTTGCTCTCCAATTCTGTATTATAGTGGATGTTATAAGAAATACCTAGGCTAGAAACATCCATTATGAAATGAAACTCTCCACATAGGTAGAGAGGTATCTCTTGTTGCTTGGGCTAACAGGTCTACAATTGTCTGCTCCTTGCCAGCAGGTCCAGGTGAGAGGAGAGAACCTGGTCCAGCCAAGTCTATCCGGTCTATCTGGGACTGAGCGGGATGGCAAGTGTCAGTGGCCGAAAGAAACACACCAGGCTTGGAATCTTGTTGAAGCAGGAACTCAACTTTATTGTATCAACCCCTTGCTTATATAGAGAAGGCAAATGGGTATGGGGAAAGATGATGTAGGAGGCAGGGAACGGGAAGGGGTGACTGACAGGGCCAATGGCATAGCTCCACATCAGCAATGGCAGTGTAGAGGGAGGGCCAAACAGGTCTTGCTGAGTCACCCCTATATGTAAGTGACTGAGACAGGTCTCAGAACTTGAACCAGGCTCAGGTTTGTCCTCAAGGCCCAAACCAGGGTCAAAATGGGGCCCAAGACTACCATTGCTCAGGACCCCCACATTCTCGCCTTCGGGACAGTGGGGGGGGGAGGAACACCCCCAGTGCTGTCAGGATCCAGTTCCAAGTCCTGGCCCAGAGTTGCCACAGCCAAAGCTTACCTCAGCTACACAGTGCCCAGTGCAGAAGGGCAGACAGGCAAGTCATCGAGGAATCAGGATGCTGCTCTTGCTGCTGCAGTAGCTGCTGTGAACCCAGGGCCCCTGTACCCTGCCCCTACTGCCCGGGCTGCCCCAGGCTGTGCACAGTGCTCCCCTCCATGTGCCAGGGAGGCGCACCCCTTGACGGTCAGCAACCCCTGAAGAGCAGAGGCCACTCTAAAGAGAGCTGTGCTCACAACCCAGGCTCAGACAAGCTGCCTTGGCCCCGCTCCCCCCAGATGTGGTGCCAAAGGCTGTCACCATGGAGTTGGTCACGGCCCCAGGCCCAGGATGAGTGAGATATTGTCCTGTGATTGTAATACACAATCAATACCATGTCTGTGTATCAACTTACAAGAGGCTCCACACACAAGTACACTGGTCTAGCAGCTGCTCAAGACCATCCTCCTGAAGCCTTCTCTATCACACTCTCTAAAACCTTTATCTGTACTTTTCCCTACAGGAAAAAAAAATTAAAATTTTGCATGTAAAGCTTAGTGAAAAGTGCATAAAAGCGAGCACAAGCCAGCAGATCAGAAAGTTTGTTATGAAATTGTGTTTCCTAGTAATTTCAGAAGCTACACCCATAAATTCCCACTGACATGACTGCCTAGACATAAACAAGGATGACAGATTTGAAGAGCTAGATGGTGGAAAGGCCTTAATGCCTCAACCCTATAAAAAAATCTACAGGCAGCTGAGTAATTCTGAGAGCTGGGAAAAGAAATAGTCTTTCTCGGGTAAGAACGAATCAATTGATTACCCTATATTAAGTCATCAGTCCTCAAAATATTAAGACAAGTTACAGTGTACAGACTGAGAAGTTATATTTATATAAATATGTGTGTGTATGTCTGTCTATGTATGTATATGATGATGTATATGATGTATATGTATGTGTATATGTAAATATATGTACATATATATGTATATATAAAGGAAAAATGGAACATGAATTTGAAAGAGCAAGAAGAGATTATGGGAGGGTTTGAGAAAGAAATGGCAAAGGGAAATGATGTGATTTATTATAATCTCAAAATTTAATAAATAAAAACACTTCACATTTACTTTGCTAACCAAATCAATAGTTGATCATTTCCTATTGCTTTTACTCATTTTATTCCATAAACAAATGATTTAATATTGTCTTAAGGTTGGTAGTATGATGTGGGCAGCTAAGCTGAGAAATGAATCCAATTGGTGTCGTGAACTTTATTCCTCAGAATAAGACAGGTTGATTGTAATTTGCGCTCAAATTGGTTAATAAGAGTTAGAGCAAACTCCTTGGACATATGTGTAAAACCCATTGCATACATGCCTAATTATGGTAGAAAGATTATTCCAGAGGAGGGGCTCCAAAATTACCTTCATCATGGGGCATGCGAAAAAACAAACAGAAGTGGATTAAGGTAATTGCAAACTCAATAGCACTCAGCCTGAAGCCTCCAAGAGTGCAAAATTAATCATCTTATTGTAAGATTCATTTAAAAAGTCCTGGGAGGGGTGAGAACACAGCACAGCTGGCAATAATTTCCTTCCATTAAAAATAAAATAAATAGGTTCTGGAAAACACTATTTTGACATTATTTTGTACCATGCCTTGTATTTAAAAACAAATGTTTTGTTCATTCGAGTACAGCAAGGCACATTATTTCCAGGTAACAGGGACTTATGAGTCACAAGAGCCATAGCTCTTACAGGGATCCCTTTTAGGGATGCTTCTTTATCTCAAGAGAACCCATAATCCTTGTTAATGGGCAGAAAACATGCAAAACCCTTGATTATTCTTGACTTAACAAGGATTATATGTTAATACACCTTTTTATAGTTTTGAGAACCTAAATTGTTTTTAGTTGTTGTTTATAGAGTGAATTTCTATAAACTGTATAGAAGAATCACCCCCCCCAAAAGAAAATGCTGATGGCCTATTAGCAGACACAGGAAATAGTGTGTGGGAGTTCCAGTAGGGAAACTGTAACTTTCATAGAGTCTGGCCCTGGAAGAGATTCATCCAGAATTCTTAGGAGAAAGACCCCTGAAACTGAGAGGAGGTAACCAGCCATGTGGCACTCATAGAGTAGAATAAGCTGCTTAATTAAGTTATGAACTAGACAGCAAGCATGCCCAAGCTTACAGCCTAGGCTTATTCATAAATAATAAGTCTCGGAGTCATTATTTCAAGAACTGTGGCTTGGGTAGAAAAGCCCATGGTTACGGTTTGTGAATTGAAAGTTTAAAATTCACATTTACAACTATTGTCTGAATGTAATGAAACCACTAAAAATGAAGTATTGTTCTCTGGGGTGAGGAGCAGAAAGAATTCAGCAATGTTAGAGAGCTACTGGTTACAACACTTTGGGTATTTAAATAATCATTTCTACACAGTCACTACTGCTGGCTCCCAGAGAGAAACAGACCACAGAATCAGTTTCGTGGAATGTCTGCTAACATTGCCAAAGATCTATCAAGGTTACAGGCATGTTTGTTATAATTCAACTTCAGTGTGTGTGTGTGTGTGTGTGTGTGTGTGTGTGTGTGTGTGCACGTGCGCTCATGTGAAGGTGTGTGTGCAATAGATTGTGGAGGTCAGAGGTCACCCTGAAATACCATTCCTTAAAAGCCATTGTCTTAATGAGTGAGACAGAATGATGTTTTTCAAGTTGGAATCTGAGTGCTTTCAAAAATCCTTTAATCTTTGTCACTGTATGTACACCCATGCAGTGATTCCTACATTTTAAGATAATCAGGTATTGAATGACATGAGATTAGATGGCCAGTGTGGACTCTGGATTTAAAGAACGGGGCAGGATATAGCTCAATGGTAAGGCATTTGCCTAGCAAGTACAAGACACTGAGTTCAATTTCTGCTACAACAAAAATCTGAATGATTAAATAGAGAGTTGCAAGGGTGTGAAAAAACACTGATGAATTACAAACGATGTCCCAAGACTGTATGCCTTCCTGAGTTGTGTCGTCTACTGTTTCCAAGGGTGCTATGCTCACATTCCAAGCTCTAATTACTTAGTGCACACATAGCAACACATATGTGGGCACCAGATCCTGGACTAGAAATCTTTTCTGTTTGCTCATGTTTTCATCTCATTAACAGAAATCTCTCCCGATGAGTCTGTCATGATTCATCTCAGTCTCAGTGTGCACTGACCACCCTGCACACTAAAACTTAGAATGTAGGGAAAGACCGCTTTTTTTCTTTCTCTTACACCCCCCCCCCCCCGGTTGCAAGGAAGGACTCTTTCAGTATCAAAGGAACAGTGCTAAACTGATGGCTCAGTGGCTAAGAATACTGGCTGATTTTGCAGAGGGTTTGATTCCTGGCACCCACGTTGCTCATAACCACCTTAAGCAATCCCAGGGTCTTTGATGCCCTCTTCTGGCCTTTTTGAGAAGTGCCCACTTGTGATTCAAATACATATGTATGGTACACATATGCACATGCAGGCAAAAAGAAAAAAAGGAAAAGAGAAAGAAAAAAGCCCTCATATACTCAGCTTTTTTTTTTTTTCCAAAAAGGAGAAACAACTTTTACAAGCAAATTACATTGTTCTATATTGCTGTATTACTGGTGGATTTGGCAAGCTAATTTGAATTATGAGGAAACAGTTTTCAGCTCTAATTAGAATCAATTGAAAAACTTTAAAAGGATACTTTCCAGGGACCCCTTCTAGACTCACTGCTTCAGTCTCCAGTATAGTTGAGAAACTGAACTTTTTTAATCTCTCCTTGGAGGAAACCAGATGATGTACAGAAATAGCTTTGTAATGTATCTGTGGCTTCCCATTGGATTATCATATCAAAATGGTTACTGAAGGGCCAGTATTTGGCCAGACTGAACCTCCAGGATTACAAGTGTTAAACATGTCCAGACCATATCCTTCACTTTAAGGTCTTCCTTTGGGGACTACAGAGATGGCTCAGTGGTTGCTTTTGCAGAAAAGATACTTGTTTCTCTTGCAGAAGTCCTGGATTCAATTCCCAGCACACACATGGTGGCCCCCAACCACCTCTAACTGGGATTCCATGAATCCCAGTCACTCTTCTGACCTCAGCAGTCACAGGGCAAGCCCATGATGCACAGACATCCATGACAGTAATACACATAAAAATGAAGTAAATCTAAAGAAATTTTCAAACAACCAACTTTCTGTCAAGTTTCAATTTGGGCACGTGAGGCTACTACCCATATATTAAGCAAAATACATATAATTATATATAATTGGTATGCTCGCAATTTACTTGTTAGGGATTGCTGCTAAGGGTTGCATCGATCTAAGATTCTGCCATTATTCATTGATATCGTGTACATCTTGCCTTGGTTTTAATGTGCACCTTTTCCCCCACACTTTATTTTTTTAATAGTGGGGAAAATTTTAAGACAGGTGTGATTATTTATTTGGGGGTTTAGGTAATTCTTCTTCAAAAGCTTTCTACATGCATCATGATAATCCAAAGGGTCTGAAGACTCAATCAAGCACAATACTGCTTGAGTTGTCACTAAAAACAACATGGTCAACTTAGTAGGGCTTCTGTTTCCTCCATTTAAATAACAATCCAATTTATGTCACAGATATCAATTATACACTATTGAAGTGTATGCTTTTGGTCCCGCATGCCACACTCTGTGGATCACATACTGACAAAATTGTCATATGCTTAAATTAATATTGATTGTAGCAAGGAAAATATGTTCATTCTGTCTCAAGATTTTTATAAAAGAAAGTTCATGGTTCTATATATGTGCAGGATCTTTTGTTTTTTCCTAAGAAGGTTTCCTAAGAGGAAACACAGCACATTTAGCGTTAGGCATCCCTTACACCAGGTAAAGCACATAGTAAGTGCGGTATCAGACATGGTGGCCAGGCAGAGTGAACGCTATCCTTTCAGTTTCTTTGTTTGCCTCAAAATGCTCCCCACCTAATTCCCCGTGATAATCTCTGGCCCATGAAACAACCAAACTCTGCCTGTTTCTCTCAACCTGGTGGTGACAGCTTCCAGCTGGTCACCTGATCAATCATACCTGTCATTGGCCCCCAGGTCTGAAGCTTGATTGCCCTTGTTTGTTTGTTTTCTTAGTGTGCTCCATGGCTTGCCTGGCAGGTTTCCTTGTTTGTCCATTAAATGTGAAAGTCGCAGACCACACCATCTGGGAGGAAAAGGAAAGTCTGGCGGGACTCACTTGGCCTTGATTCTATCAAAGCTTCTGGAGCAGTCACCTCCAGCTAGCTTGTTTTAGCCATACTCTGTAGACATGCAGGAAGACACACAGTGTGGTTTTTATGTATTGTTGGTTTGCTGCCTTTTGCTTCACACTTGTCTTTATAACTGGAGCAAGCATTGGATAACAGGGGAAAATATAAGGTGTCTTAGGAAAAGCTCACCTATAATGGAATACTTGTCTATTTCACCCATTCAGACGAGTACATGAACCACCCCCCTTAAGAGGTGACTGTTCACAGAACTGCCTTCAAATACAAGGGGCTTTCTCTGACTCCTGGAAGGAAATTATTACAGGTTATATTTATTTATTCAGTGATCTCTAAGATTTGTGACATGAAACACTTTCCATTTAGCTTCTGTCATGTTTAAGTTACAAAATGTGAGGGTTAGCAGCAAACAGGATGTAGAAAGGCTTACAGAGGTCAGTACTCTGGGTACTGGCATGTGACATGTGACAGGGAATGTGACCCAACAGTGTCTTTCAAACTCATAACACTATTTTCATCCTTAGATCATATCTAGCTGGGACACCAACATACAAACCTCTTTGGTGTCTCTCTATCTTTTCTCCTCTGCATTTGTGTATCAGACCAAGCAACCAGGCAAAGATAATGCTCACCCATCCAGTACCTCGACAATATCCTAGGTGTACAGTGGCTGTCTATATAGTTTCTGTAGCATGCCATGTGAGCTGAAGACAATGAACTAGCATGTAATAAGTTGTGCAGGTTCACACGCCATCAAGATATGATGTAAAAGCTCTCTTCCCCAAGGAGCAATACTCCTTATAAGGCGACATGTATTCAAGGAAGTACAGCAAGGACCAACGCAAACATCTATGGTCTCACTTTCCAGAGAGACACACAGAACATCCCAGGAAACCATTTATTTTCTGTCACTTCTACACCACCTATAACATCTGCAGTGTTCGGGTAAATAAGACTAAATGAAGAGGCAAACTCAGACCACATCTACATGTCACAACCAGGGAAAAGATAAAAACTGTGTTACAAACACATGTGTAGATCCCTCGGAACTAGACCGGTGTTTAGGAAAAGAGCACCCCAAACCATGCTCGAATCCCTGAACTTCCCACTCCACGGTCAGCACCTGCATTTTAAAATATTGTTTCTGTCCGGGATTACCTCATACTGGAACTAGATTCCATTCCCTGTCATGCTGTTTGGCTATTCATCTCTGTGAGTAGGTGATGGTCGGTCTGGAAAGCAGATGTGTCCATGATGGTTTAATAAGATGGGAAATGGTATGTTTATCAGACACAAGAATGTTCTTGAGGAATTACGGTCCAACAAGCTGACATAGCATGTTTCATAGAAAAGTAAACATGTTTGAAATGGTTATCTGACAGAAGCTTCCTTCATATAAGATATGAGATACATTTACACTATTAGTACAGGAAATTTTATTCTACATTCAGTGGCTCCTGTAACCACTGTATATTCTCTATAGTAAGACCCAGATATGAGGTCTACAGTGGAATATGATAGAAAGAGCTCTGGTCTTTTTCTCTTCCATTTTGCAGAGAAGTTTGAAGCATACATAACTCAGGTAACTTGACAATTGTCAGACATACTAGCTCCATGAGACTAATGACAAAGTTGTCCTGCAACTTGTGACTTTCTATTCATCATTCTTTCCACAAACATTTACTAGGAAACTTAGTACAATAGTGTAGAGATTATCAAGGCATATGCCAAATTTTAATGCAGAAGACAAGATTTTGTTAGCTGACTGCAGTTAGATCAACTTTAAAGTCTAGGTTCCTGCAGGATTTCCTTCATGTTGCTGGGAGAATGCATTTACTATGCTCAGTAGTAAATTACTTTTACTGAAACAGAAGTAAACTCTTGTTCCACATCTAAGGAGTTGAATAATTTTTCTTTAAGTGGTGCAAATGGGTATGTGATTTGGTGTGTGTGTGTGTGTGTGTGTGTAAGTCAGAGAACAACTTACAGGAATCTCCACTATGTGGATCATAGGACTGTCCAGTCTTGAGTCATCTTGTAGCCTACACCTTCTTTGAGACAAAATCTTTCACTAGCCTGGAACTCTCCAAGTAGATAAGTTGGCTGGCCAATGAGTTTACCTGTCTTCCCCTCACTAATGTTTGGCTTAAAAGCAATTACACCATGTCCATCTTTTATTAGGTTCAAATATGATTTTCATGCTTTAAAGGCAAGTACTTAATCCATTATCTTCCCATCCCTAGCCAAACTTACAACAAACCCACATTGTTATATCAGGAATCATTCATCTTAGCATGGTTGGTGAATGATTTGGATTATCACCTGGATTATTATTTTTCCAATCCTAGCTGTTTACTAAAATATACTTTTATGGTATCTCTAGGATGGTATTTACAAGGATAATTCATGAAACCTAGGATGGTTTTTATAAGGATAATTCATGAAGGCTTAGAGATAATGAATGAAGTAATCCCTTGATAAATTCTTGGTGTGGTGGTATTACTGGAAGGTGGTAAAAGGTAGGGAGTAGAATCTAGATGGGAGAAGGAGGTCCTCAGAAACCTGTCTTTAAATGCTATCTTTTTGTATCTTCTTTTCTCTTCTTTCTATCTAGCAAGATGTACTACCATAGTCTCCTGTTGCCATCATAGGACCAAGAGACCATGGGTTTAACTCCCTATAACTGCTTGTGAAAATAAAGCATTCCTCCTATGAAGTTATTTCAACTAGGAATTTTGTTACAGCAATGGCAAAAGTAAGCAATATGATATGTCTATTGATGTGTGTTGTTAAAAGCATGCACAAGTTTTTAAGATAAACTCACATCACAGAAAGGAGGGAGAATATTGGTAGAACCTTTGGTTAGAGGGAAGGGGGAGTCCACAAAGAAATGGACAAAGAGCTAATGTTCTTTGTGTAAAGATTGTATTTACCAAGAAGATGGAAATAAGAGTCTTAGTAATCCTATATAGACAGAAATGGCATCCAAGGAGAAAAACTAAAATGGGAATATAGTTGGATAGAAGTTAGAACATCAAGTGGATTTATTTAGAAGACACATGAAATTTTCCAATGTAAGTTATCTGACCTGTATTAGTAGTGATATAATGACAGAGACCTTTCAAAAATATCTGGCGATTTTATTACCAGAATCCCTTACAGTGCCTTGGAGGAATATACAAGATTAATATCTCTTTTAAGGCTTCTCTGAACACATTTAGCATTTGTTTTATTTTATTTGGGTTGTGTTTTTATTCTCTAAGTTCTCAGCCAGCCAAATTCATGTTTTGGTATACTGCCTGGGCCAAGTCTCTCAGAACAACTTCCTGTCTGGCTTGTCTAACATGGACCTCTTAACTGTCTGTGAGCTTAGCTAAAGGGAGGCTATGAAATCGACAAGTTTAAGATGAAAATAAATAACCATCCAATTCGAGCAAACCACTTGCTTCAGACAACAGTTCTGGGCCAAGTTCAATGGTACTCAACAAAGCTTCTCAGCTATCTTAATAGAGTGTTTCTTTTAAAGTTGATTCTGAGCATATATTTTGAAGTTCTAGACATCACACATGCTAAAATGGCTCAAGAATTATCATGTATTGATGATGGTTCATGATGCTGGAAAACAAAAACTCAGTCATCTAATCAATAAATAATTCCTGGTCTTTGAATCGGTTCCAGGTCAATTATTCTTGGCAGGATTTTGGCTCTCTGGATTTTTCTGACCCAAACTGTGAATAATGACCTAAAATTGCATAATATACGGAAACCATCTGTTTGATAGGAACAAGAGAGGTGATGTCATTGAGGCCATTTCTAATCTCAATGTAATGTCCTGCCAGTTCTGATGTCACAGCTTTGGCAACACACATGCCAGAGTCGAGTTTGTGAAGGATGAGTTTCTTCAAGAAGACTGTTTCATACCATGAAGAACTTCTCATGTCTTCTGGATTGGAGGTAGACAAACCAGAAATAGCAAGAGCTGACTGTCAATGACTTGCATGTTCTCTACAGCAACAGTTTCAGCACCATAGTAGTTCATACACGTATCGCTACGACATGTGACTTTCTAAAGACATACCAAGTTCTTGGTCTTTGGAAAAGGAAGAAACCACAGAAGTTTGTGTAGGCACAAATAGAAAGAGATATTGCAGCAAAAGAAGATTGTTATGAATAGTTCATGTTAAGGGTTGCAGGATGGAGTATGGGAGAGTCAAGCAGAATTAGACGGTAATACTGATTGACAAATATAAACTCTAAGATATGTTTACAGACATGTAAGGGTTATGTGTAGGAAACCTGGAGAAAATTTCTACGCTCAACCCTGGAAGAGTTGTCCTTTTTGGTGGAAAGTGGAGTATCGTCATCAGCATCATCCCAGGAAGCTGATATGCAGAACTTCAGAAGAGTACAATAAAAATCATTGAAGGATTACATTATCATTTCCAAGGCAAAACGTTAAGAGACATGAGGAATTGTTGGAGAGAAGGATGGTAAAGGGACATGAAGGAACAGACATCAGATACCTTGCTACAAAAAGGACTTACCATGTAGCCAAAGATGCTGCAATGGCTAAGGCTGTGGTTCAGTGAGTAAAGTACTTACTGTACTTACATGTACAGTCATGACAACCTGAATTCAGGTCTCCTGTACCCATATGAAAAGCTGATTGTGGCACAAATGGTCATAAATGCAGAGCTGAAGAGCTGATACTGGAAGATGATAGGGCTCAATGGACATCTAAGCTTCAGGGAGAAGATCCTGACTCAAAAGGTAAAATGGAGATTAATAATGGGAGACATTTGATATTAATATCTCTGGTCTCTATTCATGCACATGTGGGGAACTCTGTCCCTCAATGACAGGAAAGCACACAAATATACACACATGTACACATATGCACACACACATACAATTAAAAAAAGTAATGAATGAATGAATAAATAAATATGAAACTTTGAAATGTTTGTGCAGGAAGCATAAATTGGTCCTTTTATCTCTTAGAGTTATTATTATCTAAAATGCCACTGTATAGAAAATTATGTGCAGAGTCTATGTATAACTCACATTGAGTAAATAAAGTGCAAGTGAGGAGGCTTCCATAGTGAGTTTTTAAAGAGTGTTTGAATTAATGAACGTGGTAAGGTACAGAGTTCCTGTCTGATTGCAATAAGGACTGAATACAGGATCTTACACTAAAGTCAACCATAGTGCAACAATATAATGAGGCAAACAATGGTTGTGTGTTCCTGGGGAAATAATTTATTTTGGCAGCCAAATAAAATAACTGGATATGCATGGGAACTTCTTAAAGCTATTATATCTATATTCAATGTAAAGGAACGGTAAAGGAAATGTATTTAGATTGAGCTTGGAGGGATGGGATGGCGTAATAATTAGGAGTGCTTCCCACTGCCCCAGAAGACCAAACCTTCTTTACTGCCACCCATTCTTGGGGAATGGCAAACACATAGCCACAGCTCCTGAAGCTCTGGCCTCTTCAAGCACCAGACATGTATATACAGACAAACCTTCATACACATAAAATTAGATTTTTAAAAACCTAAGAGAATCATGGAACGATCAGCAAATTAATGCTCAGACCAAGGAAGGGAGAACCTTAGGAAAGAGCATTTTCTTGATTACAAACTTGTTAGGCAATCCAGTTGGAACAATGGTTTAGAAATACGGGAGAAGTTTGTGGGTTTTCTGGAGATGTATAAAATGCTATACCAGTGGGTTCCAGCCAGGGTCCCATTACAAAGACTAAAGGTCATTGGGTTATCTTCATCGTAAACATATGTCTTCTACTGATGTCCATTTTCTCATCACTCATTAAAATATACTGACACATCTTCCAGCAAGGGAGAAGGAAAAATGTAGTTTCACATAATCCTCCCCCCTTTTAAATCTTTTTCTGGGGAACTAAGTGGTCTATCATAGGGCACCTTCGGTGTGACAATGAGGTTGGGAACAAGGAATGATGTGAGCCATGGGTGCAAAATATCCAGTTCCCCCTCTGAAACACACACAGACATTTAAATGCTTCACTTATCTTATATTGTAAACTCCAACTTCAGGAGAAATATTCACCAGACAGGTCATAAATCATGCCCAAAGACAGGTGCAATAAATACCAATGTCAAAAAGTTACAACGTAAAATTATATTGTTTTGACAAGGCCTCCAGATGCGCTGACAACGGGGCAAGTAAATGACCCTTTTCTTAGAGTCCTCACGGTTAACTAGTACATAGGTCCCAAGAACACCCGGAGTCTTCATGAGAATGGCAGGCCAGGGTTTTAACACTTGTCATCCTCAGGATACTCTCCTCCAAGACAAGACAGGCAAGAAGATTTTACACATTTAATGAGGTCAGTGTGCGTTAAAATGTTACATGTAGTAAAAGTGGAAGGCTACAGAGTGCTGTCATGGAAAATCTGTCTACAAGTCAACACAGTCAAATTTTAATTTACATATATTTACATACAATGCAACATAGTATACATTATATGATGGATTAATGAAGAAACCCAGTAGTTATTTTTAAATGAATAATATATATGTATCTTCCACCTTCATAGATTTCTGGCTTCACACATTCAAATCAAATCAATTTCATACTAACTGTGTAACTTTTTCATAAAATATTTTGATTCTATGAGCTTCAAAGCTGTCCAAGCATCATGGTTTTTCAGTAAAAGTATTGGTTGTGATAAAAAACTTTCTTAAAAAGGCAGATGTTACATGTTTTACATAATGCTTTTACACGGAAATAAGGCTGAATGTCAAACACAGGTCTTTCCCTTTAGCTAGACATTTCTTCTTCAGTCAATGTCTTATGAGTATACCAATATTATTTAATTTAATAATTACATAGAAATTCTACTTGTGCTCATACTATTGATTTTTGTTTTGTTTTGTTTTGTTTATGGCTACTAAAAATGTACTGAGGGTCTGAAGGACTAGACTGAATAGCTCAAATTTCTAAAAATATTTCTTCTGAAATAAATTCCTGAGATAAACTCCTCAAAATTCTAATTGCTGATGACTAAAATCTCACGTCCCTATGCACAAATTGTTTATTTGTGAATGACTCAAAGTACAGTTGGTTTCATTGACAATCTTTGTTTACCATATCAATTTATATTGCTACCTGCAAACACTTGAAACCCTTACTACTGAAAAAGAAAAATGGTTTGGAAGTAAGAGAAGCCACTTCTTTTAAAGAGAACCTAAGTTTGGTTCTTAGGACCCCTACTGGGAAGCTCATAACTGTCTGTAACCCCAGCCCCCCAGGATCTGATGCCTCAGAGGGCACATGAACAAATGTCCCATACACACACACACGCACACACACACATTAAACATAATATAAAACAAGCTCTGAGTTATCAAATGTATGAGAAATAAAATATATTAAAGCCTTCACTACATCTTCCAAAAACTAAAGCTAGGACAGTCATCTTACTGACCTTTGACTCAGTGATGGGAACAATGACATGGTACCTTCTTCTACATTCTATTTTTTACTCCAGCTTAGAACCATTATACTGAAGTTAGAAGTACAAAGATTTCATAACATTCTACCTTGCAGAGTGCAGAAGTGAGCTCCAACCTCATTTGTGTAAGTAGTCCAGAATGAGTCTATAGTAGAACCTGCTCAGAGTCTTATAAAAGGTTATTTTTTCTCTATCATTCTCTCCTTTTTGGAAAGGAAAAAAAATCACAAACATGTTTTTGCACCACTATCTACAATATTCCATATGAAAATATCTGTTGTACTATAGGGTATCGGCCCTTGAACTTCCCACAAGTGACCTGCTTCTACTAAAAGGATGAATTCTTTGTGTTGTGCGTTGTGAGTTAGTTAAACTTATGACCTAGGGGGAGCAAAAGTCAGGGCTGGTGGGCCTGGTAGCCACATCTTATAAACTGGGCCAATGTGTTGCCCAGGAAAGGAATGCATGACCATAAATGAAGGCACTTGGAGGGTAAGGGTCATGGTTTGTAATTAGCACAGGCTATTCAAGAAAAAAATAAGAAAATAATGTTTTACAAGCTAGTAGAAAGAGAAGTAAATAAGCATTTAAACGTTCCAATTGTGAGTTCTGTCCCGGTGTGTGGCTTATTTTATAAGCATTTTGTTTTAAAGTACTAAAAGACAAGGCATACGGAAACACCCATCACCCTGGAACATAGGCTCTCAGAGTCTTTCCTTTAACGATATTGGCAAGAGGTTTACTTCATGTGTTCTTGACATTCTGTTCTAAAAGTCGTTGTGGCACAGAAGCAATGATAAGCAGAATAAAATAAAGTATCTGCAAATGTTGAATGGTATCTTGAAGAAAAAAGACGAATGTCCTGGTTCAGCAAGACTGAAGATATATTTTTTGTTTATTTAGGTTATTTTGTTTGTTTGTGTAATTGTTTGTTTGTTTTTGGTGGGTTTTGTTTGGAGAGCCTTTTGGTTTTTTGTTTTGTTTGCTTTGTGTTTGTTTTTCTCTTTTTTGTTTGATTGTTTTTGTCTCGACAGGCTAGTCATATAGACAGGCTTGTGTGACTTGCTAATGTCCGTCTTGGGAACACTCAGTTTCCCATTCTATGGAAAAGAAATGAAACGACTTTTCAGCTCCGTGTTCAGCTCTGCAAGAGATGTGTAATTCAGCCCAGGAAATGACTTCTGTTCAAGCACAGGCAATTTAAAGGATACATCAAGTTTATGCTGCATTCTCCCAGGCATGTTTATAATCACAGTCCTTTTTTTTCTACATGGAAATGGAAGAATATTGTATTAAAGTTAGCCTTTTCTTGTACTTAATATATTGGGGAAATGTTACTTGCATATACACAAAAATTACAAGTGAAGATTTCTAAGCATGTCAGGGCACCCATCTATCTGTATTCAGGGTGGTAAATATGAGCTACCATTGTCATTGATCTGGGTAACAGCTACAGTACATTCTGGATGAGCTGCAAAGAAGCTTTGGGCCATAGTAGAACTCACAACCAGTGAACTGGCAATTATTTTTCTACTAAGGATTGGTTGCATTTTGTTGTAATTTCATCTAGAAATGTATAATTTTTTCTCAATATCATTATCAGAAACATTGCAATCTTGACAAAATTGATCATAGAATGCCTTACTTTGAAGGATGTTATGAAATTATAAAGATGCCATACTTAATCTTATTATATTCTACAGTGAACAGGAAAATGGCCAAAATCTTGACAAGAGATTTGACCTCCTGGCTGCTCGATCCTAAGGTGTGGAAAGAGTATTTAATGATATACAGCTACTGAATGTTTTCATCTAGATTTTAATTTTTTTTTTAATCATTTTACTCTGCTTTTAAGTTAGAGCTAACACGGGGATGATATAAAGTCATAAAACCCAAGGTATGGTACAGAAGACTCACTTATGCAGTCCATTCTTTCTACAGAGTGACATTTCTGCCATGTCTACAATCCATCACAAATGGATTCCTTTTAAACCTCTCCTCCGAACTTTATCCCTTCTCTGATACAGCTGTTTATCTTCATCCTAATGCCTGGTTGTGTGCTTAATGAAATAAACTGTATGGTATTTTCTTTTTATACTTTGACATCCAAAACTGGATGGATGATGCATCTATATTGCCTCTGTGTTTCAGGGCACCAACTTTGAACTGCCTTACATACAAGGTAATAAATTTCATTGTGGTTTTACTGTATTTGTTCTTCCTAATTCATTCCACAAGATCCTTGCCACTCTCAGATGGCAAGAATAAACTCAAGAAACTGACCACACAATTGGTTAAGACCTCACAAATTGTCCATTAATTATTCTGCAAATACTGACTTATATAGTCCGTTTGATGTCTGTATCATGATTATAAACAATGTGAGGGGCAGAGCTAAAGAGTTCCTATAGTTCTCAGCCAAGCCTTGAGTCAGGCATGGAGCTTCTGTGTTTGTTAATAATTTGCTGTTGTAACAATAGTTTAGACTTTTAACGATATAACCACTCCCCAAATGAACTACAAATAGAGAGGATCAAAAATGCAATAGGTTTGTCTTAAGAAGCCTAAAAATAAATTTAAATATTGCAGACAGAGAGCCCATCTTAATTAGTTGCTTTTAATAATAAAGAAAACGCATACATTTTGAAATGTTTAAAGTTTTTATAAAAAGCATGTTGCAGGGTAAATAAGAAATAAAACTAGCTAATTAATTTTACATGTTTTCTTCTAGACTTATTTGCAGAAATTAGTCTTTATATACAGACTGTAGATGATATAAGTGTTGAGTTTTGTTTGATATCCAGTTTTAGTATTTCCTTTTCTGGGTGATAGATAATTCTGTTGACTGTATAGAAAATCACATGGATTCATTATCACATTTGACATAATAGAAGCATTTGTCTTCTTCCCGTTTTGTTTTCATTTTCTTTTTCTCCTTTCTCTAAAATTTGGGGGCCCAGCATCCAAAGATTGCAACTGTGTGTATTTTTTCTTTTATTCAATATTAGCAAATTTCAGGAATGACGCATGCGTTAATTGTTGAATTAATCTTGATATGCTACATGTTGACTTTGAGTGGTTGGTATGTCAGAGCACAGCAAGGAGTCCACTCTGGTTCTTCAGCTGCCCTTCCTTCGCTTCCTTAGTCAGCTTCACTTATGCACAAGGTCTTATCACTATCTTCTGATATTATACACAAAACGTTCCTGCTGGAGATGCACTGCCCTCTATTAATTTTTTTTTTTTTTTGCAGTTTTCTTCAAAAAGCTGTAATCATCTGGAACAGGTCCCTGCAGAGAGGCAGGGCATTTGCTTTTAATCAAAGGGCAAAGTTTGCATTAAACTCCATAAACAAAATCAGGGGACTTGTATAAATAACAATCTGTGCATATCATTTTGATTTTTGCGGACACTTGGTCTCTGGTATTGATCTTTCTCCAGGTTGTGAAAATCAGAGGGCAAAGTGCAAAGTTCAGAAGTGGCTACTTGCCTGGAGGTTTACTGAAAGCAAAGCATCCCGCGGAAGTCCTCTGGAGTAATCCAAGGAAACTTTTTCTTTTTTCTTTCCCCTTCGAGGAAGGATGTTGTTGTTATTAGGTTTCTAAGGTTAATTCCTCTTGGAGAAAAATAGCATTGAACGATGGGAAGCAGAAGCAGTCATGAAACCTTGGGGGGGGCTGGCAGAGAGCATGTCCATAGTGTTACAACATCACTTCAGGCAGATATGTGACTTTTTCAAGGGTAAGCTTTGCACCCTCTGAGCATCTCTTTACTCATCAGCCAAATCATACACCAAGAAACTGCACAAATAAAAGGAATGTGGTGAAAAAAACCAACATTGTGATTTATAATTAAACTGAGTTGTAATGACCAATCCAAGCAATTGATTGACACTATGGAGCAAAACTAAAGTTTGTTTTATTTCCTCTCTCACCCTCCAAATTTGATTTTTGTGTGTCTTTTTTTTCCTTTTTGTTTGTTTTGTTGCTTTAGTTTTTGTTTGGTTGGTTTGGTTTGGTTTTTTTGTTTCTGTTTGTTTTGCTTTATTTTTTGCTATTTTGTTTTTGTTTTTGTTTGAATGATTTTTGGTTTTTGTTTGTTTGTTTATTATTTATTTATTTATTTTTTACTTCAGTGTGAGCACTTACTGGGACTGTTTCTTATATACAAACAAGACAAGACCAAAGCACTATGGGTAGAGCTGGTCTTAATTTCTAAAGATAACCAAAATCTTTCAGACCAGTCCTCCAAGCTTGATGTGATGTGGCTGTGTTTTCACACTTCCCATGTATTTTGTTAGGAAGTGTCTGTTCAACTTAGGGACACTCTGACAGGCACCCGAAGGGCAGGCTACAAGTCAAGCCAGAAGACAAGGACTTCAGTAATCATTTCCCAGAGTCAGAAGGTGGAACCTGGTTATTTTCCACCAAATTAACCATCCCTTGGGATGCTTATTCTTCCTGCTTTCCCCCCTAACCCTTCTTTTTATTACTTTGCTCAGAAACTCAGCTTCCTTTCATGTTCTAAGTGACTAATGTGCAGTCTATTTGAAATCTTCATCAGATATTCAGGGGAAACAAAATCATTTTGGTCATAAGACTCCAGCTTATAGCTCTCCACAAGGCACTGGAGTGCTTGTGAAATAACACAAAAACATTTATAATAATAATAATAATAATAATAATAATAATAATAATAATTTTTAAAAAGCTGAGAGCTGTTGTTTTTTGGGAACTGGTAAGATGAGGTTTATGAAACCCTGGGTTAACTAGAGGTTAGGCTGTCACACTGGAAGAACATAGTAGATATATAAATTAATAAACGAAACAGAAAGCATCCTGCACTGAAGAGGTTATAAGGCACAGGAGCTGTGGAGTTTAAGGAAGGGCATCTGGAAAGACCTCACAGAAAAGACAGTAGCTGAGGGCATGCCAGATTGAACACAGGAAGTCTGATACCACTCTCTTTTAAAAGAGAAGACAGACAGAAGAGAAACCAGAAAGAAGTTTTGAATTGTCAGCATGCAGTAAATGCAAAAGTGGGGGTAGAAATTAACATGAGTAGAATGTCAACAAGGGACAGATTATGGATTTCAGGTACTAAAACAATAATGGTGGGTGCTGACTTCTGTTTAAACCATTAATAGAATTCCACTTCCAGCATGGAAAGGAGATCCTTGGAGAATGGGGAAATAGCTTTAAATGTGGTTTAACATACAGCTAGAGAATAAGCAAGCAGGATTAACTTAGATGAGTTGAAAATGGCATTTTTCTCTTATACAGAGGGAACCAGCATAGCTTTGAGGAGGTTGACTGTGTTAACATGAATACAGATATTTCTAGACTTGATTCTCCCATCCTCAGTGGATAGATAAAGCAAAATACAGGAGAGCAGAAATAAAACCCCCTCTCAGATTGTTGCTTTTTGAGTCAGTCCTCTATCCTGGCCACTAATCATAAACTCCTCAGCTAAAGATTAAGCAGATGTCACCGCATGGGAGCATCACAGGACAGAAAGAAGGGAAACAAAAGCAAGCATGCTAAGAAGGGTGGGGGCAGTGGGGGAGAGAGCTGGAGAGAGAGCTGTGGGGGAGGGGGGGTAAGAATACTGACTGCTCTTGCAGAAGACCCAGGATCAGTTCCCAGCACTCACAGAGGGGCTCACAGTCATCTGTAACTCGAGTTCCAGAGGATCAGAATCCTCTTCCAGCCTTTACAAGTACTGGGCACACACACACACACACACACACACACACACACACACACGTAGGTAAATCACTCATATTTGTAAGAGAAAAATAATACATCTTTATAAAAAGGGCAAAATAGAGGCAAATCTTTTTCTAGCAACATGAATTTTTTATGTAGGACATGAAGACATATCATCATGAATTATTATCATATAAGACACATTATAATTAATTTATTATCATAAACCAGTGTTTCTTTACCTGGTAACCAGTTGAATCCTGTGAGACAGATTTCACATGAAATTGTTCTCTGTCTTCAGCTACTTCATTTTACCTGTGGGCTACAGACAGGTGCTTTCTTTCTCTTCTGATCTTAAATTGCTCACGTGAAAGAGTGGTTAAGGCAGCCGTGCCTATAGGCAGCAAATATTAGTGTAAAGTAGAAAGATTCTCTGAAGCATTCATATGCCAACTTATGAATGCAAAACAGCAGAGGTTGGGTTCTGAATTATGCATTTTTGCTATCATATATGCCAGTAATATTGTGATGCTCATAAGTGAATAGACTCTTACACTTTGATTTTTTTTTTTCTCTTAACGGTCTACTGCATGACATCACGGCTTAAGTACTTGAGCTCAGGGATTCTGCAGATGAGCCTTTCTATTCCATCTACACATATTTTACATGTGATGCAATCTTGCCGATTCAGTTCTTCATATGAGGCACAGGGACTGATAAGTTGATGTATGTCATCATAGTATAGTAAAGCTGATAATTCATGCTTACAGAGGTTTTACGGCATGCCACTTTCTAGAATAATTGATAAACGTTAACTCTAAGCCATTGAGGGTTCTAAAGAGAGAGCTTAACATTTTATTTCATTTGCACAGGCGAGGAAACCTAAACAAAATAAGTGAAACAACTTGCTGGTATCTACTTAGCCAGTAAGAGCTGGAGTCTGGCTCTGACTCCTGGCTGTCTGGCTGTAGAATATGAGATGCATGCATTCTCCCTGTGTAGATGAAATATTGCCTGCAGAGTGTCTGGCACACAGGCATGCAATAAATGTCACTTGTTATTTTTATTTTGCATTTTTCTATCACTTTATTTTGACTTCAATGTGGGAGAGGTGATTATCCAAAGATGGGAATTATCCAAGGATTTTGATAGTCAGAGGCAGAGGAAATATTAGATTTTCCTGAGTGGGAGGAGAATTTAAGACTCCCAGCACTTGAGCCAGAGCAAAGCAAGACACGAATGTCCATAAGCCCTCTTTGCTCCACATCTGTTTTTATTTTTTAGTTTATCAGCCTGCTCTTTCATGACAGAATTTTGCAATATTCTGCTCCCCTGGTGACTTATAGAATATCAAGGGAAGAGAGGGGGGAAAAAGAAAAGCTTTCAGCCAACTTCAGCTTTTCCTTCCTTAAAACCATAGATAAGCTCTGGCTGGACACTGTGATTTTGTCTGAAAAGGCTAATTCATGTTTCTCCCTGTTATCTGCTCAAAAGAGGAATGCTGTCTTTACAGTGCCCAGCACCAATGATAGTCCCTGTCCCACAGGGTCCCGAAGGTGGTGTGTGAAGATAAGACAAGCCTATGGCCCAGCACTGCCAAGATATTGAGCAGTTTTTCTTCACTGGAGATCAGGTGTGGGCATCTTTAGTATGTGATGCCTATGTCACCACATCAGGGGTGGGGTCTGACAAGAACATGAAGACGAGAGAACAGAGGTGTATGGGTATTAAGTTTATCTCTTGCAGAAACATCTGCTCTTTCAGAAATTACAAGCAGAGATGACCTCTGGCCCTAGATTTCTTGTAAGAATTTATTTAGCTGGGCAAAATGGTACAGGCCTAATCTAAGCATTGGAGTAGCTGAGGCAGTAGGATCATGAGTTTGAAGCCACTGTGGGATACAAAGACAGTTTTAGACTTGCTTTGGGCTACGATAGTGACATCTTGTCTCAAAGGAAAAAAAAAATTAAGACTGAAAGAAACAAACGGAAGTTCTTGTTTGTTTGTTGTTTGTTGTAAGGTTCTGGAGATAGCTCAATGGATAAAGTACTTGCCATTCAAGCAAGAAAAACAGAATTAGAGTTTCCCCACACCCAAGTAAGAGCTAAGTACAGCAGTGTGTGCCTGAAACTACAATGCTGGGCTGAAGATGCAGGAGAATCCCTGGAGGCTTTCAGGCTAGTGACTCTAGCAAAATTGAGGCACTCCAGGTGTGAGGCACTCCAGGTATGGTCTCAAAAATAAATGAAGAGTAACTGAGGAAGATGTATTAGAAGTAGATCTCTGGCCTCTAGTAGCCTAGAAGATGCACACATGCGCGTGCGTGTACGTGCACACACACACATAGAGACAGAGAGAAGACAGAGAGAGCAGAGAGACAGACACACATACAGTGAAAGAGATAGATAGATAGATAGATAGATAGAGCTTGAAAATGAGGGAGGGAAACCACAAACATCTGCTACAGCAAGACGAGCTCCTTCTGCAGCAAGAAGCTGCCCTTGAGAATGGCCAATATGCTCTCAGGTGGGCACTGGGATCCTTTGGAAACCGTGCAAGGCACTGTTCATTTCACATAAAATGTTTATGAGGGGTTACAAATTGCTGACAATTCTTTCCTGACCAGAGAATGATGGAGTCCAGATGTACTTTCATTTGGAGGAG
The DNA here is from genome assembly GCA_019843965.1 of Rhynchomys soricoides. NCBI lineage: Eukaryota > Metazoa > Chordata > Mammalia > Rodentia > Muridae > Rhynchomys > Rhynchomys soricoides. Next base: position 154,559 of record JADRCH010000304.1, on the reverse strand, counting down.
ATCAAACAAGTGTCCCTTTCGATGGAAAAAAGGTCCTCAAGGTAGACTCAGAAGCAAATGGAGCAAGGTTTCTTCCCTTCGGCTCCCTCTGCAGAGCAAACACTGGAATTTGGAGGACATCTGTATGTATGCATACATGTATGTATGCATGTATGTAGGTATGCATGTATGTAGGTATGCATGTATGTAGGTATGCATGTATGTAGGTATGCATGTATGTAGGTATGCATGTATGTAGGTATGCATGTATGTAGGTATGCATGTATGTAGGT